>CM057001.1:39879026-40479026 GCA_029891345.1 Dryococelus australis
CCAGACCTCGGTCCGATGGCAGCTGCTCTGTACTGGCTTGGCCACCGAGGCGGGGAAGCGTACACTTCATCACAATGAAATATGGGAGAAAGGCTTCATTCATCTTGAGCTGTTGCCTCCTGCATCGCCGTTCAGGTGTCGCATGTCTTGCATGATTTGACAAAGATGTACTGGTCTTGGCTTTCGTTCAACAATTTTTCCTTCTGCCATTTATTCCGAGACTGTCATCACTATTTCTTCTTGCCAAAATATGTGTTCGGCCAGGACATCTCGTCTCCATTGTCTAGTACTCTTCTTGTCAAACACGCTCCTTAATTTAACATGTTCTGTAGACGAATTGTTTCGTTGTAGCGATATAACTAATTTTTATTTTTCATCAGTTACAGTCATATTAATATTATCATTTCCTGAAGATACATACCCTTATTTATCTCACCCTAGTACTTAAACTGCTGTTTTATGAGTGTTTATATCGCCAGCATTAAAATTCAGAAACTGAAGACTTCATAAGTCTGCAATTTCGGAACACAGAATCACCCGAACAATTGAAGCTTTTAAGTCTTATCTCGGGGAAATACTTAACCTATTCCCGTCATACTCGAGACACGAGAATTTCTATAGCAGAACACCAAGAATTGCATGATTTCGTTACAATACTTACTTATTTTCTAAATAATGGCCTCATAAATATATTAATAAAGAATTTAGGTTCGTAGCCGGTATCTACCGAATTAAATTTTCCATCGCATATCGGAAATTACTTAACCTATTACCACCAAATGTGTCCTACAAATGCAGTTAACGTATGCCATTTCCACATGTAAGATGTAGCCTAAGAATGTCACAAAGTTATTTTCAAAATAAAGAACTTTTATTTTTTATTTGTAGACTATATCATAACTACCAAAAACTTAGACGTATTTAAGTTAAATTCGGCATGCAAACAATTTCTTTTGTAAGCATTGAATAACTTTATTTAAAATCTCTAAAGTGCACCATTTCGTAAAATTGCACCAGCTAGAAAATAAAGATTTTCACATCATATTTCGGGAACAGTGGCTCTAGTACAGCTAAATTTGGCTTTGAAGTACAGTACCGGTCAAAAGTGTATGACCACAGTGAAAAATCATGGAATTGGACATAAAACCTAAACTTTTGCCGCAACAGTCGTTTCAATTTTTTTTCTACCTCTTACGCATATAAGAACATATTTCCTCATATTTCATTGGGTTAAGTTATGCAGTTTAGAAATTATGAATTTTCAATATTGTAATGTAACACTGGAATACCTACAATTTCCTACATTAAAAAATGCGTGTTACAAGTTGTTGCAGTTATTATCACTTTTTTTTTGTAAATGTGTGTGTGTGTGTGTGTCATTTTGGAACTATAATGACAATTCGTCAAACATGCTGCAATGTTTTGTTGCACGTTTTACCTGTTCAAAATATCCGTGAAAAATGTTATTTTTCATTGTTATTCGAAGATATCTTACTAGACTGCTGAGTGAGCTATCGATGCCGGCGTTATCCATAGAGGTAGGCCCACGTCTGCTCTACCTGTAGGGACCTGGCTCCGATAGCTCACTCGACTGTCTAATAAAATATTTTCGAAGAACAATAAAAAATAGTATTTTTTTTTCATGGTTTTTATCAACAGCTAAAACGTGCAACAAAACATTACAGCATTTTTTTAAGAATTTTCATTTTAGTTCCAAAATGACATATATTACAACATTTACCAAAAAATATTTGTGATAATATCTGCAACAACTTATAACATACGAATTCTGAATTCTTTTACGTGGCTAAGTGTAGGTATTTTGGTGTTACATTACAATATTGCAAAATTCATCATTCTAAACTGCATAACTTAACCCAATAAAATTTGAGGAAATATGTTATTAAATGCCTAAAAGATAGAAAATAATTGAAACCACTGTTGCGGCAAAAGTTTAGGTTCTACATGCAATTCCATGATTTTTCACTGTGGTCTTAAACTTTTGACCGGTACTGTAGTGCTGTGGGAAACCACTAAAACTACTATCATTTTATGGGTTCAGGAGTTTAAGATAACAAAATTATATAAATAATTACGTTTACACTGTCGTATGAACAACTAGACATATCAAAACCAAAATTGGCTAGTGAGTGAAGAGATTTGGGTGGTTCTTAACATAGAGGTCTTGAGAGCCGAAACGGGGGAAATGGGAGATCGCCGAGGAAGCCCGCCGACCAGCGGCATCGTCATGCGAAAATCCTGGGACAATCCCCCCGAGAATCAAAGCCGGTTCGCCTTGGCGGGAGGCGAGTGTAGACTGACCACTACTGCACCACCTAGCGAGCAGTGGTGAGGCGGGGATGGTGTAAGGTGGTGGTGTGGAGGGGATGGGGGCTGCAGGGCAAGGACCTCCTGGAGGCTGGATGACTCCTGCGTGTCCTCCGACGCTGAACTCTGGCCCCGCAGGTCCTGCTGCTTGGCGAAGCAGCCCGCACGCGGCTCCCCGGGTCTGCATACTAAGGCCCCTCTACCCCAGATACGGCCGCCAGATACCCCGGCCGCCGTCACCGCCTGGGCTTCGGAAACGAATACCAACGAGCAAGCTGGCTGGTAGCTCGCCTCCGCGCCGGACCACCAACTCGCGGCAAATATGGCCTCCCGGGGTCGCCAGCAACCTGCGCGTGTTTTGCAAAGTGCAGCGCTGCAGACCAACTACCTATAGTTAGGGATAGGAAAAATTCGCGAGTTCAATGACCTGTAGGCTAGACTTCGCAATCATGTGTATACTCGAGCCTCAAATGTTTGTTGATTAACACTGCTTCCTTTAGAGTAGTCAGTATTACTTCAAACCTAGCAGTATGGCATTTGCTACTTGTTTCCTTGCAAGCCTGCTATTGGCTCAGTGTCTTCCAGGGCGTGTCTAATAATCTGCGATTCAATTTCAAAGTCAACTTCAGTGTGCACGTGTTTGACGTCTATCTTGTCCTGAAATGAAATCGAGAAATGTTCCTATTCCTACCTATAGTTAAAGCCACGAGTATTTCGCGAATTCATTCGGAGGCGACGTTGATTCCAAACACTTGTTCTTTTCTCCTACTGTTGTGATTGGACGATAGTTGTTTAGAAACGCCCCATTTAACTTTGAGCCAGTAATACAAATGGGGTAGTAGTGTGATCACAGCAACCAATAAGCAAACGATAATGTCTTGAGTGTAAAGAGGGCTGTCCAGCCTAGCTTGCTAACAACTCTATCCGTGAAATACTGGGGGCTCTATCTATATTCCATTCACAATTACTTCCTACATTTATGAAGCCCTGCTAGAGAAGATTTATTTTAACAGTTTTGAGGGAAAACCGTGGGGGGTGGGGGAGTGTTCTTATTCTCACAGTACCTTGAAATGCCAAGAAATATACTTCATCACAGCTGCCATAGTATTTTTAACACAAAATTACTTTACATTATGTAAAATTATTTTACATTGGAAAGGGATTAACATAACTCCAAAGTATCATGGTCTCGGCAATGCAGTGGCTGCACTATGCTATATATATTTTTAACTCATTAAGTCTTTTCCTACACGTCTCGACGAGGTTGAACGATGGCGAATGACTTGTGATGCCGACTTGTTTGGTAACTAAATCAGATCACTGATTTCGGGCATCGATAATTTCCGTCCTGCGCACACTGCACAAGATCGACTTCCAAGCACGTACCCAGGATACTCGCAAATTGTGACAAGAGTCCAATACAGCCGGAATTTCCACATATGGAATATGTCCTCTATCCCTCCTCAGTCCATGCGTCTGGAGCGGTTGCTGGCAGTACGCATGTGAGTTGTGCGGTCGAGTTGCTTCCATGGACACGACGCTAAAAAAGTAAAAACTTTAGTTTTCTCGTCGTCAACGCTGTACGAGAGTGAAATCTGCTTAATTGTGAAATAGCTTTGCAAAGTAAAGACCTGAATATTGCAATATATTTCATATGATTTTCAGTTATAAAAAATTATGGTCTTATGCACGCGAAGAATTGTGTTTTTAGTATATATAATAATGATAAGCACCTAAATCTTGCGTGCCTGCCCGCATGCGATGTCTCAGTGCTTGCATGCTATTGGCTAGCTGCAATCACGTGGAAACTCGATGATTGGCTGTTTAATGGCCGAAGAATGTCTTAATTGTGTAATATGATTGGTTCAATGTCGATATGACATGACAGGGCTTGCATAAGTGTATATTATAAGCAATTGGGGAGGGGAGGTCAGCTGAGAGGCTTAGTTTGACAACGGGTAATGTGAAAGGTGGATCGTCTAGGCTAGTTTATGCGCCAGGTAATCCATGGCGAGTTACGTTAAAGCGGAATGGATACTACCTGCCAATGGTTTCTCGCCATAGATTTCTTCTTCGAATGAAATGTCTCCTGTTTGACCAGAGCCAACAACTTCTTCAACTGTGATGCCTACATCACTAGCAGCATCTACTTCCACCAGTGCAGTACCATCGTTTTCAAATTGGTATAGTGGCATCAACTTCATTAGCTGTTACGAATACAAAATCTTTAATGCAACCATCAGACTTTTCGACTGAGGTACATAGAAAACAATTACCGGTGTTACCTGCTTCTTTAGCTCCAGCGCCTGCATCTCCAACAGGTCAGACCAAGTCTCTGCCCGAACCACTACATCGTCATCAGTGTCATTTTTGTGATTAGACAGTTGCTTTCGTTTACGGTGTACGGCGTGATGAAAGCTATCGTTGTGCCAAGAATCCATGTCGTATATCATCTTTTTTGACAGGTGCGGTAGGCAATCCAGCCGTACCGAACGGTTAACTTAGACATGCAAAGATCTGTAAAGGTGAAGTGCTTTTGTCATCAGTACCTCGGTAACAAGTTTACTGCAATCAGGTATCTTGTGACTGCGATACATGTTCTCAAAAGTGCAGTTACCTACATAACTCGCCCTGCAAAGTGTGTCGGTGTAATAAATTTCACGATATTTTCGCACAAAGACAACACGAGTATGAATAACGAGATGCATAAAAGACTGTAACCAACAACAAAGTTACATATATTGAGATGCATATATAGAATATTGTAATTTATTTTCGAGGGCATGAACGACGGTATTAAATTAATTGAATAAAAAATGCCTGTGAGAAATGTTTTGTTTTATATTACGTTATCTAATTTGTCAGAATAAAATTAAAATTTAAAAGGCACAGAAATAAAATTACTGTAATTAAAAATATTTTAAAAACTTAAAATTTTTTAATAAAAATATAGATTTAATAAATTATGCAGGTAGTCGAAGTCCCGCATCATGCATGTACTGTAGGTAAACTGCTAACTGGAAATAATATTTTTAAATAGGAGGAATTACAAATTTTCCTATGTGTATAAAAATATACGAGTGTGTCGGCAATTTGCCTAGCGGCTGAATCGGTAACTCACCTGGTGACGAAATCAATAAAATAACACAACCTAGGCGTGAAATGAAAGCAAATGACAAACAAATAACCGAAGATGCCTGCATACGATGGAATGAGAATGTGTGAGGGGGATGGAGACCTGCCGACTAATTGGTCTAACGAATATGAGTAATTAGCCAACGAGAAACATCGGTGACGGGTGAATTTGATGGACGTGGTGCTAGAGAAACCACCAGAAATTTAAGCATTTTTTTTTATCGTTTAGTAAAATTTTTATACGTCTCTTATTTTTTAAATAAATGAAAATTTTTTTGGGATTTTTCGAATTTTTTTGGAATTTTGAGTTTTTTGGCTTCAAGATCATCCAAGGTCACGGGCACAGGGTCAAGGTGAATCCACGTGCCAAGGTCAAGGTCACTTTAATACAAGATGACGGTTCGCTAACTGGAATTACAGCATGAACGGCGCCTGGCGCCTGTGGCGGGTGTCATTATGCCAAAACATTCAACATTTAATTTTGATATTTAAAAAACTTCTTTTTTATTTTTTTATAAATTTTTGGGGTTTTTATCATTTCTCTGCAATTTTTCTTTTATTTTTTGAGTCAAGGTCTTCCAGTAGCACGTATACAGCGTCAAGGTGAAGTGCACGGATCAATGTCAAAGGTCACCTAGATCCAATATGGTGGTCGGTTAACGTCACAACTTGGCGACCGGCCGGCGCCTGGTCCCTATTCTAGTTACCGTTGCGCTCGATCGTCCACAATCATTCTACTAGTAATTTACTAGTAGCAACGCGTGATTGTGAATGCTAGTTTTTGATGAGTGTCAAATATACGTGCTACGTTTCACAGTTTGCGATTACATAATTCCTGCGTATCTTCAATAAGGCCACTTAGTTCACGTCAGCATGAGTCTTATACTGTGACGATGAAAGTTTTTGTAGTTGCATTGCTATGAAAATTATAATGTAGTTGGTATATCTAACAAATATTTAGAAGCATGAAAAAACATATTTTACTCCGCAAAGAATTTCATTGTGCTGAGGATAACACAGTTGCTTGTGTATTTAATGTCACGTTTTTGAAATGAATTTTGCTACAATAAAAAATAGATATAATTTAATGGAGTAACATATGTAAAGGCTGTTCACAATAAAGTGAGCACTTTGAAATTAACCTTAGAAAAAATCACTGCCCCTACCTGCATATATTTTAACTGACGCACTGAGTGACATTCGCCCAGTAAAGTTCTTAACGATGGATGGAAAACAGTTCCATATCTTAATGGCCAATACAGAGTGTTATATAACCATTTGTGATAAGTTTAATTATTTATTTCGCTTTCTGTTTTTTAATGCAGCAAAGTATAAAAATGAGCAGATTTGTAAAATATTTACTTTCCTAATAATTCTATAGTTTTCCTTGACTGACGAATGACTAAAGTGATGAGGCCCATGGCAATGTTAATGTTACACAAGGCGGAAGAATACACAACATGCATACATATAGATCTTAAGCAGATCTTTCAAAAGTGCTCATTTTACCATGAATTACCTATAGTAGGGAATACTTACAAAACTACTTACGATACCTACAGAGAAGTGAAATGAATTAGCACTCTAGTTTCAAAGCACGTGAAAAACACAACAAAACAAAAAAGCCTTGATATCGGAATTAATATAGATTTCCCAAACAATTTTACAGATATTGCTAAAGCTTCACCAATGATCGCTCTGCTTAGTCTTGTTACAGTTATTTCTGCTACAGGTTAAAATGTTGGCAAAGGGAAAATTTTCTTCACTAGGTTAGCACTAGTATCGTATTTGTAGGTAACTCAGGCCGGCTTCCGTTACTGCTGACGAGCACTGAAATCACTGATGGGTTATCAGTGTTCGCCAGGAATAAGGGAACAGTCGTCAGTAAGCAGCAAATATTTATCTTCGTCAGTAAACTGATTGTTTCGGAGCTTCTGGCAGTAGTATTCCCGTGTACAGGAAAATATAGACAAGTATGGCGGGCACACTAACCTCACTCATTTTCATACAGCATTTGGACTAAAACAGTAAAAAGTAAAAATTATCACTGACCTTCTACTGCTTTTTGGACATCTTTTGATGGCACCACAGTATTATAAGTGATTGCCTCAGCACCTGTACCTTCCTTTAGTATAATTTCCTCGAACATGATTTGAACTTCCCGCCAAATCTAGGGTTTACCTGCCAACACTGACGTTTTAATCGCCAGTAAAATCCGCGATCTCAGTAACGGTTGTAGCCTCGCACAGGGTACCTCTCAGATTCGACCAACAGTGGCCATCAGTGCCTTCAGCAGTATAGGAACAATAGCTGACGTTACCGGAATTACTGACCAGTGAAATACGTGGGTAACGGAAGGTGGCCCCGATTTTCTACGTTAAGAAAAGAATAATATAAATAATCATAAATACAAATATAAAATAACTTCGTGTAAGTAAAATATTTCTCTTTTATTATTTTCGCAGCTTAAAATTTTAATTAAAAGTTCCCTTTCGTAACACTGCGCTCCTCGTGGCGGAAATGTTCCGTACACCAAATCCTTACCTGAGAAATCTCGTTTTGTTCCCAACCTGAGTAGAATATACCTTAAGGCCCTTACACGATTTAAAACGTGAACATTTGACTTTACGGTTTGACTTTACGTTCGCTTTCCGACATGTTGTTTTTATGGAGCTAGACACAATGGAACTGTCAAAGGTAAAGTCAAGCACTCTTGACTTTACGATTTCAAAATGTTGAAATTTAGAGTTAAAATCAAGCAGTCATTTTGCCAAGAATCTAACAGAGGTTATGTGGAAAGTGCGATATTTTATTGTAGGGCGATTTTAATCTTTGTGTATTAAACAAAGCTAGTCTTAAAATAAATAATGGACAAACAAATATAATGTTAAGAGGAAATATATGAACTGACAAATTTTAATAAAGTAAACAAATGAGTTTTCTGTTTATAAGAAACTTTTAATATAAATTGTAAGCCTATTTTTTTAAAAAAGGAAAGTATGATTCATTCCTGGATAATATAATTATTTACATAACAAGATACACTCTTTTTTTTTTTTTACGAAGCTCGCAGAACCGATGTTCAATTGTCTGCACTCTGACTTTACAATTATATTTTGTATTAGTGGTTAAGTCAGAGGAAAGGAAATGTAAAGTCAAATGCTAAAGTTTCCAATTGCGTAAGGGCCTGTAGCCTCGTGAGGAGAATGCGGAAGTCGTTGAGTAGGGTCGTGCCGAGACAGGAGGAGGCGGACGCTGCAGTGCGTTATGGAGGCGGGCAGGCGGATGACAGCTGCCCCCGGGGCCGGGCGCGGTGGGCAGCGCCGCGCGATCTCGACGGCAGCGGCCATTAGCGCCACTCCACAGCTCCCGCGCGCGGCCACCGAGGGAGGATCGCCCGAGGACACAGCCCGCTCGCTCCGTGGCGGGAGTTCATCACGTTAAAAGTTATATTGACCTGCACGTTTTTTTTTTGTGCAATAGATGTTTGCGCGGATACGCGTATCTCGGTAAATAAATTATCTGCAAGAACGGCTTTTTGTCGGAAAAGATATTAAAAAAAAAAAAAACTATTATCTACGTCCCTATTATTTCATTTTTGTGATATTTAGTACATTCTTGAAGAAAAAATTCGTGAAGATGGTCAAATATCGCAAGATTTAGCTTGCCTGTGTAGTTTCTTTAAACAGCAAGAGAAAAGTTCAAAGTTACGTACGTAGTTTATATAATCTGTGGCCTTTCATCGCGTGTAATAAAACCCCACTGTTACAGATCTAATTTACCCAGTACAGCGTCACGACGGAAACACTGCACTCCTTGCACGTAGAAGCGATGAGACACTAGGAGTGCGTGTTAGTGTTGCCCGTATTGCTTATTCGCTTCTTGACCTTGAACGCGCAGCTCCTTACCAACTCTTGAAGGCTGTTCACGATAAAGTGAGCACTTTCGAAATCAACCTGAGAAAAAAGTCACTGTCTATACATGCATGCATTTTAACGTAGCCACTGTATGATATAACCTTAGTAAAGTTGGTAACGATGGATGAGAGGTAGTTCCATATCTTAACGTCGAATAAAAAGGGTTAGGTAAACATTTGTGATAATTTATATTATTTCTTTCGCTTTATGTTTCTTTAATGCATCGGAGTGTAAAAATTAGCAAAATTGTAAAATATTTGCTTTTCTAATGATTTCACAGTTTCACTTCACCGACGCATGAATAAAGTGATGATGCCCGTGGCAATGTTAATTTTACATAAGGTGGAGTAACACACAACGTTCATACAAGCAGATCTTAAGGAGGTCTTTCAAAAGTGCTTATTTTATTGTGAATAGCCTACACCATAGCACGCCGACAGCCTATCCACAGCCCGTCCGCCCCGCTGTGGTCCATCTACAGTTACTTCATACTTTCCATGGTTTTCCACCGTGGACTAAAGATGAGGAAGACCGCTTATTAGAAGGGATAGGAACATTTCCGAGTTCATTTCAGGACAAGATATATGTCAAACACGTGTACACTGAAGTTGACTTTGCAATTGGATCGCAGTTTATTAGACACGTCTTGGACGACTCTGATCCAATAGCAGACTTCCAAGGAAACAATTAGCGAGTTCCATACTGCCAGGTGTGAAGTAACACTGGCTACTCTATGGGACAGCAGCCAATGAACAAACATCTTAGGCTCGAGTACACACATGACTGAGGAGTCTAGCCTACAGGTAATTGAACTCGAGAATTTTTCATATCCCTACTTATTCGTCTTCTGCGCCTGTACCCAACATTGGCCTACTCCAAAGGAACACAACTGTCAACGACACATGGTCACAATAATCAACGTGTTTGTTTATATCTTAATTTTTAAATGACAAGCTCTATTATATTAATAAAATACTTTTACCATTTCGAATTTAATCAAACTGCATTACAAAATGGTCAGAGGAAATATAAAAAATCTCAAAGCACTTGTTTACTAATCAGTGTTATACCCTCAAATCGAATCCACGCTGTTTTTGCACGTTTTATAGGCGGAAGAACAGTTCAGTGTTGGGACACGCAGATTGATTGTGCGCAGCCAGCGGAGTTCGGTCTACCTCATCTTCAGTCTTATGGTTTTCACACGAGGTGAATGCTAGCATGTTTCCTTTGTACAGTCCATGACCGATTCCTTCCCCGTACCTGCTTTGCTCATTAACTTACTCCGTCTCTAATGACCTCGCTGACTACGAGACGATAACGTAGTGATGGGACAATCGCGTGAGTTTGTAATTCGAATTAATTGATTACGGTTATTTTTTAATTGAATAAATAATCGGTAAAAATAATCGATGGCATTGTTCTAATCCACACATAAAAGTTTACCGAACATATTGTACATTTCTATGGTTTAAAGAAATTCTTACTGAAAAATTTTCCGTTTGTTATTAATAATTTCTGTCATTTTGAAATTTTGTTGTTCCAAAATTATATTTTATATTTTTTAATAGATGTGAAACATGTAGATATCGGCAATGTTTTTTTTTTAAGTATAAACTGCTGAAAATCGTGAATAATCGAATTGTTTTAACACAATCAATGAATCGATTATAATTAACCGATACATCGATTATTATTTTACAAGCGACTATCCCATCAGTAATGTCCACAACCTACCTACCCTCGTTCCTCTGTTGCAGTGCAGGGTGCACTAATCCTGTTGCATTTCCTGGCACTTCCAGAACACGAGGAGAGCTCTAACGAAGTTGGCTAAAAGGTTTTGCCCCTCTCTTAACAGCGTGGGGAAGGTTGTTCGCGATAAAGTGAACACTTTGGAAATCAACGTTAGAAAAAGGTCACTGTTCTTGCCTGCATATATATTAACGTGTGCAATGAGTAACATTCGCCCAATCAAGTTGGTAACGAAGTATGGAAAGAAGTTCCATATCTTAACGGAGAAAAAAGAGAATCAGGTAATCATTCGTGACAACATAAATTATTTTTTTCACTTTCTGATTTTTTTTAATGCATCGAAGTGTAAAAATAAGCGGTTTTGTAAAATATTTACTATTATAATAGTTACAGTTTCACTTGATCGACGTATGAATAAAGTCATAAGGACCATGGTAATATTAATTTTGCATAGGGCGGAAGAAGATAACGAGCATACAAGTAGATCTTAAGCAGGGCTTACAAAAGTGATCATTTGACCGTGAACAGCGTATAGCAACCGTCAGTGAGGCGAAGAGAGGCATTATGGAGCAGCGGTGGTATGCGTTAGAAGGAGGGGGGGGGGGGAGCAGTGCCCCGTGAAAACCCGCCGGCCAATGGTAACGTCCAACACGTTTCTCAAATGTGCAAATTGGAGTGATCTCACTTGAATCCGATTCGCCCACTGCCCCTAAAAGCCCCAAAAAGACTGGTAATTTAATTATATACATACATATGTAGGACGTCCTGAAACGCGCACTTAAGAACCACTCCACGTGAACCATGAGCGGACCTGGAAAAGAAAATGTTAGTGACAAAATGTTGTACGACGAAATTTTTCGTGCACAATGTGGCAATACAGCACGGGGTAAGTCCCTTCTTGCGCTCCACTCATATCGTACTACCACTGTTCTGGTCATCATGCTGTGGGCGCGGGTTCAAATCCCGGCAAATCCCGAACAGTGTCCAGTCACTGAACTTAACAGCCGATTAGGGCGTAACGCAACTCTCGGCACGACATTACACCGTGATAAATGGGCCTCGAATACTTGTCGATTACACGTCCTGGTATTCTTATGTATGTTACGGAAGCTACACGTTGCTAAAATGTCCGGACTGGCAGGGGATTTGAACCCGGGCTTTAATATGATGGCCATGACATTGGTAGAACCTTATCAGTGGAGCGCAAGAGGGGACTAACTTACTTAGTGCTGTGTTGCCACTTCGTACACAAAAAATGTAATCGTACGACATTTTGCCACTAAAATTTTCGTCTCCAATTTCGCGCTCAGTATTTACGTGGTATGGCTATTATGCACGTCTTCTGGGACATTCTGTGTGTGTGTCTGTATATATGCGCGCACACACACACACACACACACACACACCCACACACACACACACACACACATATATATATATATATATATATATATATATATATATATATATATATATATATATATATATATATATATATATATTGCATTACAGCCGCTTACAGTTATCTAATAGTCCGATGAAAAACTCTGATTTCGTTATCAAATCAAAACGGTAATCTTCTCTTCCATTATGTATTCTTTATAGTCACAAATAATAATAAAAAATAGTTGCAACGCCAGTTGAGTGGATAACGCACGAACCGAGTTCGATTCCCGTCGGGATCACGGCCGGATTTTCGTACGTTGCGATCCGTTTGTCCTCGGGTGTTTTTTCAGGGTCCTCCCGTTCTCCCCAGTCTTTGCATTCTGCCGTCTCTACACTTTACAATTTCGTTCCATGTCACACTCCGAAGTCTAGTTGCAGCTGTACGTGGGCGAACAATCGAAGCTCGTCATTTTGTGCAACTACAAAGTTCTCCATACGCTTCACTACAAAAAAAAATCAACAATTAATGACTGTTCGCGGTAAAGTGAAAACTTTTTAAATCAACATTTGGACAATATCACTGCTCCTATCCCGCATGTATTTTAACGGCCATGGTGACTGGTATGCACCCAGTAAAGTTGGTAACGACTGAGGTGACGCAATCACTTATTTTAACATTATACTAGAAGTATTATGTTATGAAAAGATTTGTGAATACTTGAACTTATTTCGTGTTTCTATTTTTATAGTGCAGAAGTCAGTAAAATTGTCAGATATTTTCTTCTCTTATATTATTACAGTTTCATTTTCCACCACATGAATAAAGTGATCAGGCTCATGGGCAATGTTACTTTTACTTATGGTGGAAGGATACAAGATGTGCATAGAAGAAGATCTTAAGCAGAGCCCTCTAAAGTGCTCAACTTACCGTGAACAGCCTATCCACGCATCCGCGTAATATTACCAGTGCTTACAAGTGACGCACAAAATTGAATACTTTACTGTCGTTGCTTTCCTTTATTTGATAATTTTTAATATATAGCATTTTGACGTACTCGTTGGAAACATTACCTGCGCCAGTCGGTGTACTAAGTCTCGGTTTCATTTGTCGTGTCGCATTTTTTATTTGCGTGCCATAACTAAGGATTATTCCATCCAAGTTGGCAATCTAAATGCTTTCAGCTTGGCAACAAAAAAATGTTCGCTCCTGTGTGCATATATTTTAACTGGGGCACTGAGTGACATGCGCCCAGTAAAGTTGGTAACGATGGAGGGAATGTGTAAGGTGACCATTTGTGTTAACTTCAATTGTTTATCTCGCTTTCTGATTTGTTAAATGCATCGAAATGCAAAAATTAACATATTTATAAAATATTTAATCTTCTAATAATGTCACATTTTCACTTGACCGACTCATGAATAAAGTGACGAGGCTCATGCAAATTTACAATTTTATATAAGGCGGAAGAATCCACAACGTGCATACACGTAGATATTAAGCATGGCTTTCAAAAGTGCTGATTGTACCGTAAACAGCCTATACCAACGTGCACTGGTGGAGCATATGTGCCGAAACTTTTCCTTTTTGTAGGTATGTAGTAAATGGGATGATTGCAATTTTCATGAAATAAATATAATTGGGTAACATCTTCCGGTTTACATTGTACTAGAACCTACGGAAAGAGTAAATTTTGTTCTTTGCACTAGAGTGGAAAAATAACGAAATATATCACAGGTTACTTTATATTCTGTCGTAAACATAATTTAGCTAAACGTAGCCTAACACAATTATTTTTTTTAAATATAACAAATGAAATTTAAAAAATTGTGAAATAGTAAAAAAAAAAAAAAAATTAAAAAAAAAATCGGGGTATCCTGTGCAGATTCCTGAAGGGAAAGCAAAAAACTACTAAGTTCTTTTTGATGATGGCGGTATTTATTTCGCACTTGAATTCGTAACGCTTTTACATAGAAATACGTTTACTATAATCTATTCGCTGTTTCTTCACACTTTTTCAAACAACCCTTTGAAAAATCACGCCATATATTAATGTGTTTGGTTATTTCCTTATTATGCCATGCATCGCAAATGTTTTATACTTCTGTTAACATGAAGGTATATTCTTTTTCGTTAAACTTAAGTTTTACCTACATTTTATTTATAAAGTCAAATTTTTCATTTACAATAAACATGAATAGAAAACAGTGAGAAAGCATGTATGTTGGTAACGCCTAGTAAGAAAAAGTTCTTTTGCAAAATATTACTACAACTGAGAGCTCACGAATTAGGTGCGACGTCATTTGGTGTAATTTTCTAGACTTAATTAAAGGTAAGGCTACAATTGCTATAAGCCCATCACTAACACAACACACTGATACATATAAGAGTTAAACGGCTTGTTTTCAGTTACATTGGCTACAATCACGCATAGCGATAAGCACTTACCTGAGCACAGCGATAGTAACAAGGCGAGTTCAATTTAGTTTAACTTTCCTTGTTGCTATCGCTGTACGTCAGTATACAACCAATCAGAAGCCCCGATATTTTTACTACGTTATCAAACTTTCTATCCAAAAAAAAAAACGGGCTTTTTTTTTACTATATGCTGTTAACAGTAAAATGAGCACTTTTGAAAGCCCTCCGTGTAAAAAAAATTGAGGAAAAATTCCCTTACATGTAAGGGAAGCTAATTACCTTTACATGTAAAGAAAAATTATCTCTTAAATGTAGAGTAAATTTACTTAAATGCTGTTCACGATAAAGTGAGCACTTTTGAAATCAACCTTGCAAAAAAGTCACTGCTCCTATCTACATATATTTTACCGGACGCACTGAGTGGTATGCGCCCATTAAAGTTGGTAACCACAGATGGGAAATATTTCCATGTCTTAAGTCGAATTAATAGTGTTTCGTATATATGTGTAATAAATCAAACTATTTCTTTCGCTTTCTGCTATTTTTAATGCACATAAGTGCAATAATTGGCGGATATGCACAATATATACTTTTATAATAATTTAATATTTTTACTTAACCGACGCATGAATAAAGTTATGAGGCACATCGCAGTGTTCATTTTACATAAGGCGGAAGAATACACAACGAGCGTGCAAGTAGATCTTAAGCAGTGCTTTCAAAAGTGCTGAGTTTACCGTGAATAGCCTATAACAAATAAAGTTCTATTCCATAATCGTACAGGAAATGCACCTGGCAAAAGTGTGGGGGGGGGGGGGAATCCCATACAAGTAAGGGAAAATTAACTATATTGTAAAATAAAACTATATTAAAAATTTCCACCCATTATTAGTACTGTTCAACTTTTTTACTACTTATATTATCTGGCGAATAGTAAACAAAACTTCAACACTAAAAACCTCGACACTTGCTGGTAGGTGGACGCGAAACTATGGTTCCCTATCACGATAGGCCGATGGGCTATCCATTACACCACGACGAGAGCGTAAGAGCAATACTGAATATTAGCTTATAAGACGAGTGTTTCATTCGCCCATCCCCCCACTAAGCGGGAATTTTATTCCAGATTGCGGTAATTTTACCTTACCTGTAAGAAAAACTGTGTTTCCCCACAAGTTTGTTAATATTACGTTCAACTTGTCAGGTAATTTTCCCATTATTTTTTTGCAGTGTGCTTAAGATCTACTTCTATGCGCGTTGTGTATTCTTCTGCCTTATGTAAAATTAACATTGCTATGGGTTTTAACACTTTATTCATTCGTCGGTCAAATGAAATTGTGAAATTATTAAGAAATTAAATATTTCACAAATCTGCCCATTTCTTCACTACGATGCATTAAAAAACAGTAATCGAAAGAAATAGTCATCACAAATGGTTACCTAACACTTTTTATTCGATGTTAATACATGGAACTACTTTCCATCTATCAATACCAACTTTACCGGGCTCATTTCTGTCAGTGGCGCCCGTTGAAATATATGCAGGCAGGGGTAGTGACTTTTTTTGTTGTTGATTTTTAAAGTGCTCACTTTATCGTGAACAGCATTTAAAATAATATCAAACCCATTTGCTACAGGCGAAAACTTCATGTTTTGTAGCTGGAACGTCGCCTAGAAGTTTCCTGGAACGTAGCATTTAAAACGCCGTAACTGAAGTGCCATACATCATGTAGATAACATCCCTGGGGACCATGTCGGGAAGGCGAAAATGCCTAGTTTTTACACTAAATAGCTCTGTTGGCCTTCTCGTATTGCGCTGTGCGCACTCCGTCGGCCTAAAAGATCAATTTTATTACGGCGTTAAGCCTTGGGTCAACTGAAATACCACAATTTTACATTTTTAAAAGAAACTGGATCAGCAACCCTTGCTGACCAGCCAAAGTCGTTCGGATCCACTATGTCGCCGAATAAGTTCTAAACGATAAAATATTCCTCATCAAAGTCTAACTTGAATATGCTTGGAGAGATAGGATTTAGGCCCCTAAGTCTTGAGTGCTTTCAAAATCCCTATTTGCCATATTTGCCTAGGAAAGTTGGATGGCTTCAGTTTCCATCAAACATTTGAAGATTGAACCGGTTAAGCCCCTGTCACACTGTCAAAATTTCGCCTTCAGCTTCCTTGTTTCCTTCCAAATAATTTTATCAAGTAATCTTGAATGTGTTTGAATATGTGTCACACTGTCAAATTTTTTTACTGGGGGGCATCTATATGTAATTATTATTTAAAAATTATTTTCACGGTCTGACCGTGCTACGTCCTATGCCAAGGGCATGGCAGGGCAGGATTTGCATACACACAAGCAAAACCAACAGAACATCAAAAATGGGAAAAATCCATGCAAAAAAAACAGTTATTTGTGCAATATAAGAGTTAATTAAGCATTGATGGTTAAGACTTATAACAGAAACAAAGAAGTGTGATAATTTTCTTTCATTGTGTTTATATTAATTATTTTCAATAGTTATCGTTCTTACAAATGGAAAATATTTAATTGGGCATCGATCCTACATGTAGAAAATCTAAAATCTTCCTCTCCCTTATTTTCAATTGAATTAACATGTATATAAAACCAACTTACCATAAAAACTGAGTAAAATATGATTAAATGGCAGGTACATAATTATTCTGACACTCAGCTAATACTTGTATTTCCCCACTGAAATACAGGTAATATTTACGCAAAAAATAACCTTTGCCATATAGCAATGCAGAGGCCATCACAATACATACTGGGCAAGTTACCCTAAACACACTTCGTCGCAAGATAGCGGATCAAAGTCTGTTATACCAACATGTACTCTGGACTTTAGAAAGTTAAGTTAAGCCATATACAGGAGAAACCAATATGACAACTCATACCACAGTGTAACCTCAATGTCTGTGCAAGACTTTCTCCTTCATCTACTCGCGATCCCAAAAGGATAGGAGCAACTGCTTAGCGATGCCAGCCTTAACTCCCGTGAGCAAAAGTTACTATTCAAAATGCCCTAAACTTCGTAAAGTTTTTAGAGTTGTTTACTAAAAATAAACATAACTGAAAGCCAAGTATCGCTTACTATTGCCTAGACTTGGTTTCAAATTGCTAAGACCATTATTATTTTGGTTACCAGGTGTTACAACCACTATGAATTCTCGTTAAACATTACGACGAGCACAATGTTGCCAAGTATTGAAAACTTTTTACATATATGAATCACATGAAAAAATTCTTAAATTGCACATTCAAAAAGCTGCATTAAAATATTATCTACGTTAGAGCATATTAAAATTCTGAAAATACTAAAACATTTGCCAAAACAAAACATTAACACTGTTAAGACAAGGAATACGTACAAAAATCTAAAAAATATTTACACCCGGTTACACGCACGTAGCCTTAACTAATAAACATCGGCTTCTGTCAGCCTATCTACCATGGCATAAATAAATATTCGTATTTTGAGAATCCTATCAGTTAAAATGTGTAATGAAAATAATAAGTGTGTGAAAAACATAATTACCTTATGTCACAATACTAACTGAAATACAAGGGGTGGCTATGTCCTATACCATGCAGTGTTAACAAGTGAAGTCGGTTTATAGCGCGGAGTTAGACGGTTGTTTCCCGGTAAAAAAGGTTACGTGATCAACAGTAGACCAAAACATTGTATTTGCTTATATTTCACGTGTGCTTCGATGAGTATTAAAATCGACATAAATTGACATGAAACCATTTTTGACCTAAACGATAATGTACACAAAGAGTGAGTGTGTTTGTCACAGATAACTAGATATAAATTTCGCTGTTAAATATATAAAGTTATGAATCATTTACATTTAAATGGAAGTGTTGCATACGATGTTTTGGTTGATTTGCTTCCCATTCCCAGTATATTTGCCTTGGAAATATTCCAGGGAGTAATTTTCTGACGATTAAGGAGTTTTTAAAAGTTATGATAAAACTTTAACCTTACTGAAAACGAATGTAATACGCTATTGAAGTTGTCTGCGAGTGCGTTACAAGTGAAGCAGCCATCCGGGAGAGAGACAACTTTTGTTTACGTTTAAATGGAACAGCCTTGCGAGTGCTATATGAACTCACTCGTTGTTCTGAATTTTCTCTCAATTTCTATTTATTCTTGCGTTTGTGAAATGTGAATTTGGCATGTAAACATGCCTTAAAACTATAATCTATTTTTGATTTATTCGGCTACCAACAAAAAGTAATATTAATGTATGAAAATGCGTTCGAGCCGGGCCATGCGAGTCCAGTTTTTATAGTGTATTCGTATATACCGTGAATACATTTGTGAAAGATATCGCACAATTATTGTGTATATAGGGATATGTTATCTGCGTAAGTTTGTAAATTAACAATTGCAGTGTGTTTAATTTTCGCAAGTCTGGTTGCGATTACGAACGTGCCGTGAATTTAAGGTCTAACCTGCAAGTTGCGGACTCGTTAGAAGTGAATACAGGCACTTTTATAGAACTGCAGATACGTATTTTTCTAAATGCCGATTTGCTATTCCAGTGTAGGAGTTAAATGTAATTAATTTGTTAGTAATGGCAAATCATCTCGTAAACCAATACAAGGGTACTACACCTTATCAAAACTCCACTCTTACAATTTTTTTTCTCCCCAAGTCAGTAGAGTTGTAGTGACAAACAAGAAATCAGCTGTTTATCAATACAAGAATATAGGCCTACAACCAAACCAGTTCTCATAATAGCTACTGAATGTAGCCTTCATGATTTGCAATTCCCATGGTTTCTCGAACTCACTCCATGCAATTTCTGGGGTGACTCAATAAAGACAATTTGACCAATCCCTTCATTGTATTCTTGGTTTTACCATTCTCTAATGAACCTGCTGTCGACAGGATGTTAAGTTAAATAAATAAAGTTTACTTGTGTGTTTAGATGGTTATATATTTAACGGTAGGCTGTAATCATTAGAGCAAATTACATGTTTATACATTTTGTTGTTTCCATAGGTAGTCAAAATAAATAAAACTTTGATAAAGCCAATCTTTTCCTATAACTACACCATCTGCAAAATAGAAAAAGTTGTATGATTTTCTTTAAACTCTATTTCACCCTTCTTAAGGATTTTTAAAATTCTAATTTTGAGGGCAACTATTTGGACATAGGCTTATTTTAATATTGATGATGAATCATGGCTATTTAGATGAAAATGATAATTTTTTTTTTAAAGCCTGCTAGTAAATGAAAAAAATGGGATGATGTTTATACATTAACAGAACCAAACATTGTCTGGAACAGTTTTATTAATACATTTCTTTGTCATTTTAATCATGCCTTTCCACTCAAATCTGTAAAATGTAGCAGTAGCTCGAAAATAAAATGGATTAGTGAAGGTCTGACAGTCTCAGGACAGAGGTTAAAAACAATGCGTAAAATTCTAAGAACGAATAGGAAAAACAAAACTTAAACTGCAAGCAATACGAAAAATTATCTAACAAGTTACTCGGAGTAACAAAGCAGAAATGCAATGGGGGAAAAATTGAGAATCCTCCTCCTCAAATAAAACAAAAGCAATGTGGAACATTATTAATAATGAATTGAAACCTAGACAAGGACGTGTTAGTCTTTCCTTGAAAGTTGATGGTATTAAAATCGAAAATAGCAAGTCAATATCTAATAGTTTTAATGACTATTTCACAAACTTCCCACTAAAATTGCAAAATGAACACAAAGCTACAAATATTAGTCTTGCACACCTACCCCAAAGACCTAACACTTGAAATGCTAACACGCTGTTTTCCACACCCATCTCTGAATAAGATATAAATGTAATTAAAAATTTGAAAAGTTATAGTTCCTGTGGAATAGAAGAGGTACCTATGAATCTGCTAAAAAAGTGTTCTTATTTAATAAAACTGCCTTTGACTTACATTTTCAATGAGTGTCTTGCCCAGGGAATTTTTCCTGATAGGGTCAAACATGCAAAAGTAGTACCAATACATAAAAAAAGTGACAAGGCATTGATGGATAACTATAGGCCAATTGTTCTTCTTACATCCTTTTTCGAAAATTTTAGAGAAATTGATATCAAATAAATTGACACACTCCTAAACAAAAAACAAGGTTATTTCATTGCATCAGTATGGCTTTGTAGAGGGTAGAGCCACAAAACAAACTATTTACAGTTTTACTGAGAAAAATATTAACTTTTTTTGATAAAAAGACCATTCTCAATAGGTATCTTCGCAGATCTTTCAAAAACTTTTGATTGTATCGACCACAATATTTTATTGCAAAAACTTGAGAGGTGTAACCAATAATATGTTTAAATCATATCTTGAAGACAGAAAACAGATCACCTCCATAAGATATTACGACAAAAATCACATTACAAATGTTATGCCCAATATCAGAACTACTCGAGTAGGAGTGCCACAGGGATCAATACTGGGAACAATTATAATCTTAATATTTATTAATGATTTTCCATAACAAATAACCAATAACTCGGCTATAATGTTTGCGGATGACACAAAACATTATGGTTACTAATTCAAATAACGCTGTTCTTAAAGAAAATATAAAACAAACAGTAACTGAGATGTCCAGATGGTTCCAGTGTAATAAATTAATATTAAAAGTAAACAAATATGTGCTCATGAATTTCATGCAAAGAAATAAACATACAATGCAGGATGAAAGATGCACAACATTAGAAGAAGGCAGGTTACAGACAGTAAATAGCACTAAATTTCTGTGGCTCATTGTACACAGTAATTTAACATGGAATGAGCATGTTGATAGTGTCTGTAAAAAAATTGAGTTCAATGTGTTTTGTGATACATACCTTATAAATGATTTGTAATAATAATATTGCATACTATTTCTCAAATATTCAGTCCATAATAAATTATGGAATCATATGTTGGGATAAATGGACAAAATGGAAAATGGGTTCTATATTACAGAAGAATATAGTGAGATTAATATGTAATAAGGTAAAAGAAGCCATCGTAGGCCGCTATTTATAAATAACAAAATTCTCACTCTTTCATGGATGTATATGTACCATAGCATTCTTTTTTACATGGAAAACGTTTAAAAACTTAAGAATAGGAATATACGCCATTACTATACCAGACAAGCTAATCATCTTCACCTATTCTGCTACAGAACCTCAAAATTTACATCTAATCAATACTATGCTCGGGCAAAACTAATAAATAACCTTCCCAGTCATTTGAAGTAAATTAATAGTTTACAGAAATTAAAAATAGCTGTTAAATTACACTTTTTAAATAAGGCCTTATATTCCGTAGAAAAATACTTACTTACTTACTTTATGTAATACTTTGTGTTTCAATCTAATGTAGACTTTACATATTTATACTTTAATATTTATCTGTACATAAATTGTAACAACTTGTACTGCAAACCAAATGTAGTCTTAACATGTTTGTTGAAGAGCTGCAACAATTAATAAGTGTGTAAATTATATTATTTGCCTGTTACATATTTTTATGTTAATGTAATTGTGTGCAAATATCCATATTGCATAACAAAAATTTTAAAAAAAAATTGACAAGGATGTATATGGGATGCAAAAAAAAAAGTGTGCTTCGGATATTCTAGCCGCTACCCTACCATGGCCTCCATCATCTTAAGACGGGAGGAGCTGAGAGAGTTTTGGTGATTTGTAACAACCAAAGTATTGAGAGCCAATGAGGGTGAAATATGGCAGGTATGGAGCAGCATAAAAATGTACGGGTGGGGAAAGCGGGAAAACCTTGAGAAAACATGCCAGACAGCAGCATCAATCAGCACAATTCCTATATGTGAAAATCTGTGATTAACCACACAGGGAAACCAACATGGATCACATCGGTAGAAAGCAAGCGTCCTACCACTATGCCCACCGCAGCATGGGAAGGGAGAGAGGAACCTCATTTCTTCAGCGATAATGCTTTTTCTTAAAGGAGTGTTTGTTTGTCAATTTTCTGCGGCGTGGTTCTGAGACATTTAAACTGGATAGTTTTTAATGAATTCAGAGGAGAATTTCACACTAAAAATAATAATTGCTCAAGTTGGTAGGTAACAACAAAGAAATTTTGTCACAAGTGTCTTTGTCACATACTTTAGCAGTGGTTAGTACATGTGCGCTTGTTATCGATATCATTGTCGTGCATACGTCTTCACCCATTGTAGTTCAACAATGTATCCTAATCTAATTAAACTACCCAAAGTAAACTGAAATGCTGGCGAATAAGTTTTCATACATTTCAATCTAACCATAGGATGGTTCCTTTATTATCCCTAAAAGTGTATTTATATAAATAATATCCTATTGTAGTTTTCTCTCCCAATGTGAAATGTTTTAACATGTTGGGCTGAATTAAAATTGTGGCTACTGACTGACTAAAGCCTACGCTACAATCACCGTAGCCTTCCTGTAACAAAATAACAGTGGCGTTACCATGGCAGAATGTAAATGTACTGGCTACAACCGCAGCAAGAAAACTGTTACGCGACTAATGAGAAACGAGCACAAAAAAAAAACACACACACACTGTACATGTATCGCGGATATTTTCAAACAGTGTGTTGGATAACCTGATATTTATTTTTGTTAATCTACTTGTGATGAAAAAAGTTTCGCGGGAATCGTGTTTCTGGATATTTAAAGTGTGGTATACGTGTTAATAATTGCGTTGGCCATTTAAATAACTGGAAATCTGAACTGTACCGCAAAATTAATTTAATAACTATGTTCTTGTTATAAGCTTGCATTGCACTGACACTCGTGGTTGGAAATGTCTCGTGATTGGCCGGCGTAGAACTCGGCGTAAAAGAATTGAAAATATTCAATCCTCTTAACGCCACTACCGCGAGCAGGCCGCCATCTTATGCCATTATGTTGTGTTGTAGCTGGTGCCATATACAAGTGTGGATTAAATTTTTTACTGTCAATTCTTACGGTGTTTGTAGCCGGGGCCCTTGGTACTAAATTGCACTTTTGGAGAAAGATGTAACACAATTTTTGTAGATAGCGTATAGGGAATACTATTACCCATAACTGTCTCCTGTCCCTCCCCCTTTTTATCTTCTGAAAAATTTCTAAAATTGATTGTCCAGTGCAGACAATTCAGTAAAAATTTTAATTTATGTTTAACCCTGTCCAACATTGTAGATGCAAAAAACAAAATTGTACCCTACAATAAGGGATAAATAAGTATAGAACTGTATCATAGCAGAGAACTAATGTAATGTAAAGAGAGGGAATAACTAAAACGGGATTTGAATTTATTTACCAGAAACCATTTACTATATTGTCGTTAAATATGTATAAAGGAGATGAAGTCATATTGGAAATAAACCTCTCGAGTCATTGTCAGTGTTAGGAATTTAAATGCCAGAAAGTAATTATTTATTCGTGCCTCAGGAACATGTGAACTTTGCCTTCCAGAAATTCAGCTAGGCTGCTGGTCGCTGTTTTGTTGCACTCATTGCTGATACACAACCTGCTATACATTACACGATAACGGTAGAACGCTTGTTATATTTTATTTAATAATTTATTCTAAAAAATTAGTTTCCCACAAATCCTGATATATGAGCACTATATCTAAAACACGTGCTTATTGTCGCACATAACACAATACTGGTCCGCAGTACACACACGCACGATCGGTAGTTTTATGAGGAATTTTTTTTTTGCACAATTAAGACACGCCAATAATAAACTAGTAAAACTTCCCACGTGAATTGTAATGTATATTTATTTATTCATCAGCTTCTTTGTTCAACACGAAATGCTTCGAATGTAACCTTTCTCTCAACGTCATTCTAAAGTAAACACTATGTTTTGGGATACTGTCAAGATGGCGGCTAAAGTCCATAATAAAACCACCTATCCCCAGTGGCTTCACCTACGTCACAACATGCCATCTCCTGTATACTCCCAACTCCATGCTGAAATATAACACTTGCTTGCTAACCGCTGCCAGCTTTACAGGCAACGTGCCAGCAGGTATGTCCTTCTATGCAGCTAATAGGTAGATATTATTCAAAGAAAGGTTAATGTTAAAGTGCCCAATTAACCGTGACCATTAGAGGAAGCTTTGGTTTATAGTAAAACAGAAGTGATACCACATTTCTTAGTTTCTCCAAGCCACCTAAAAAGGTAAAATCTTCCACTAGCACAATACGACGGGACACTTGCTTTCTCCCACTATGCATGGGCCTGCGCAGTAATGAAACCTGCATTTCAACATGAATTCAGTTACTGTGTGACTTAGGACGTGTTCCATTTCGTTTTGAGTTTGATTTTTTCTTGTGTTCGGTATTTTGTAAGGCTTAAGTTGGAGCACTACGACATTCAACTGTCTAGCATACAAGGCAATTATTAATTTGTTTGATCGGGATTCAAAAATTCAAACTAAACGAAGTTTAAAATAAACAGCAATCTCTCCCCTCCCCCTCTCCGAAAGTTGTTAGAGAGCTGTTTCAAATTTAAAATCAACAAAATAATACTATAATTATGACCTGAAAAAGTTACTAAAAAAATTGTATCATGTGAAGATTCCTAGGCGTATTTCAAGAATATTTCAGAAACATGCTTTGTGAAATAATTATTTTGAGTATTAACGTTTCAAACAAGCAAAGCAATATGGCGGTGGTTTGATAATTTGAATTTGGTTATTTCCCAGCTTAGAAGTAGACAATACGCAAACTGCAATTTCGTAGACAAAATCAGATCACGTGTTTTTTTTTTCTTTTACAAAAAAAAAAAGGGCGTGTTGGAATACTGGTTGAGATTCCATCACACATGCGACATGTTTTAGGTTTACATTTTTAACGGATCCTTACCTGACGTCTTCATGCAGTGAGGAACGCCGGTCAACTTGACTAACGTAGCGTGGCGAACCAAGGCGTTGATTAAATTACCAACACCACTCGTCGCACTATTCCGAAAGAACAAAATGCGTCGGCCAGCGAGATTCTAGCGAGTTCAAAACACGGAGCCCCCATGCCACGCCATAACGGTCGCATTCAAACGTTACTCTTCGTATGTTGAAGTTTCGAACAGTCTTGTCCACGGATGCCAGTGGCAAACTGTCCTTGGTGCCCTAGCCGTAATTACGTCGCGACACCCTTCACGAGATGCGGAAGTCGGCTGTCAACTACAAAAGCACTCGAACTGTCGGCGTGCCAACATACTAACAACTCGCAGCTGCTGGGTTGTTCCGTTGCCAACAGTAGCGTCTAAGCAAAAAATTTGAGAGCAAAAATCCTAACATTTTATATAATTTCCTTATCTAACAAAAAAAAAAAAAAAAACAATGTTACAGAGCTTTTTTTCTCATGTTAAAGTTTTGCAGTATATTTATAATTTTTTTGTTACTAATCAGAATTGGTATTATAACAATTTATGAACATAAAAAAAAAACGTTTTTGTCGTTTGGCTGTTACCTACTCCTTGCACTATGGCTATTACGTTTTAAACTTAGATATCGTTGGTTTTAAATATGTAAGTAGTGTCGAGGAAGTATTGACGCTGAAAACACACTCTTACAAGTAAGTGATTATATAATTACAAAAATATACAAAAAAAAAACCGTATAATGTGTTCAAACAAAAAAAAACATAATTTTTTAAATGAAAATCAGCATTACTTTATAACTCTGATTGGCTGATGCTCGACGCGACCCGTGCGGTCGAGATACAACGCTCTATTGTGATGGCCACTTTATAGGGTTATTTGTAATGACAATCCACATGCATTGTTTAGTGTAATGAGATTATAAACAATCGTTATAGTCTAATATTAATGTCCCGAAGTGAGAAACACAGTTATTCTGTTATATTTTAAATCCTTTATACGGCCTGTTACAACATTCTGCAAATTATACTACTGTTGTATTTTCACCATCATCTTGTCTATATGTAGTATTGGTATAAATTTTTTGCACAGTTATGCCCATTGGATGTCGTTAAAATACCCATTTATTTACAGTAACCAATATCACACTGAAATAAACACGCCCCTGAACAAAAAAAAAATTATCAAACGCATTTTATACTTGTGTTACATAAAAGTTACTGTAGTTTTTCTTTTATTAGGAGTTCGGCTATATTTTATGCATAAATTATAATACTTTATTTATAATTAATATGAATAAGAACATATAGAAAATGCGTGTGTTGGTAATACTTAGTAAAAAACTGTTCTTATGACAAGTATTATTACACTCAGTGCCCACGAATGCGGTGCGTTGTCCCGCTGGTGTAATTCACTAGACTCTTACTACAGGTTGGGAAGTTCAATGTTAAAAGTTTGGCGAAGGGAAGTTTTTAGCTGCTAGATAAGCGCTAGTATCTCATATGTGCCAAATTCTCTTTTATTTTCTACGTTAAAATAGGATAATTGCAATAACCATAAATATAATATAAGATAACTAGTAAATTTGTTCTCTCTTAAGTTATAATGTAATTTACGTAGCTAAACACTTTATAGTCTATTCACGGTAAAATGGGCACTTTTGAAAGCCCTGCTTAAGATCTACTTGTATGCACGCTGTGTAATCTTCCGCCTTATGTAAAATTAACATTTGCATGAGACTCGTCACTTTATTCATGCATCGGTCAAGAGAAAGTGCAAAATTATTATAAAAGTAAATATTTTTCATATATACTTAATTTTACACTTCGATGCATTAAAAAACAGAAAGCGAACGAAATAACTTAAGTTAGCACAAATTGTCATGTGACACTTTTTATTGGACGTTAATGCATAGAACTAGTTTCCATCCAACGCTACCAACTTAGCCGAGTGCATGTCAATCGGTGCACCCGTTAAAATATACGCAGGTAGGGTCAGTGACTTTATTGTGAGGTTGATTTCAAAAGTGTTCACTTTATTGTGTACAGCCTTCAGTTAAAAGTCAGCTTTAGTAAAACTGCACACCTATCGGCGGATATTTTCCCTGTACCAAATTCTCCTATCTGAAATCTCGTATCGTTCCTAACCTGACTAGAATTAACCTTAAATCGGTTAAGCTTTGTTTGCACGGGGTACAAGAGTATCCTGGAGGTAGAACTTTAGCAGGACTTCAGAAAAACGACGCCGCTGGTCGGCAGGTTTTCTCGGCTTTCTCCCGTGTCCTCCTGCCCTTGCATTCCTGTGCTACTCCATGAATCGCTTCACCCTCATCGGCTGTCAAGACCTCAATGTTAAGGTCGAAGTAAAACAACAGCCTAAGGAGCACTACACTTTACTATACAACATGAAGAGCTCATAAAAATGTAGTACAGAAACCATAAAGATTGTCAGAAAAGTGCGGTTTATGCTGTATATTATAGAGGAATGTACATATTTTGCAACATTATAAAATATTTTACCAAAATGTATTTTTAAATGTAAAAAAAAAAATCGATTATAATAGTCTGTATTTTTTAACAAAATTTAAGCGCATTTCCGTTTTGGATGCTTCAGAAACCAAAATTTACAAGAAAATCTTCTTCAAGAAAGATCGTCATAATATTTACTGTGATCATGTGCAATAAAATCATAGTAATAATGTATCATATCAATTTTATGATTAACTTTATTTACGTCAGTTTCAGCCAGAAATGTTTGTGGCAAATGGACGCACATAAAATCAATTATAAAAATTATTTCCTGCGTGGTTATTACAATTTTCTTACATACAATCATTGTAAACATTATGACAATATTCCATGACGAAAGATTTAATTTGCAAATTCTGCATTCTGAAGCGTCCAGAATGGGAATATGCTTAAATTTGGTTAAAAATACAGACTATTTTAATTTATTATTTTTTGCATTTAAAAATAATGTTTGAGTAAAATAGTTTATAATGTTGCAAAATACATACATTTTTCATTCATATACAGCATAAATCGCACTTTTCTGTCAATTTTTATGGGTGTCTGTAGTACTTTTTAACGAGCTCTTCACGTTGTATACGTAGTCGGTGCTCCATAGGTAGAGACACGAGAATTTCACAATTTCATTCGGAGACGAGGGAGACTTCAAACACTTGTTCTTTTCTCCTACTGTTCTGATTGGACTACAGTTCGTTAGACACGGCCTGCTTTTACTGTGAGCCAGTAATAAGCTGGAAGCAGTAGTGTGAGTGATTGTTTAACAGTCCTGTACAGAGGCAGGCCTCACTCTACCACAGCAACCAATAAGTCGAGTGTGTAGAGGACTGTTCAGCCAAACTTGTTGCCAACTCCATCCGCGAGATACTCGGGGCTCTAGCCATAGGAAGTTGCTTTACTTCAACCTTAAGAGTTAGTTGGAGCTGCGTGTCCAAGGTCAAGAAGCGAGGGAGCGATACGGGTGACAGTTACACGCACGCCTAGTGTCTCATCGCCCCTACGCGCAAGGCGTGCAGTGTTTCCGCCGTAACGCTGTACTGTGTAAATTAGATCCGTAACAGTGGGGTTTTATTACACGCGATGAAAGACCACAGATTAAACTACGCCCGTATATTTGTACTTTTCTCTTGCCGTTTAAGGAAACTGCACAGGCAAGCTTTAAAAATGCGATATTTGACTTTTTTTAGCGAATTTTTTGCTCCGAGAATGTAATAAATATGACAAAAGTAAAATAATAGGGACATTGATAAAATTTTTTTTCCTGACAAAAAGTCGTATTTGCAGAACATTCATTTACCGAGATACGCGTATTCGCGCAAACGACTATTTCACAAAAAAAAAAAAAAAAAAAACGTGAAGGTCCATATAACTCTTAAGAGCTGCCTAGATATCTTAACTGCGGCGCTTCAGAGAAGTGTGCAATAACCGAGAATGGACCGATGGCGACAGTTGGCAGGCAGGCAGGCAGGCAGGCCCGGAGGCTAGGAAGGGTGTGAGCTGCTATCCCGACGCTGGCGGGAGATTGCCCGTGTCAAACGCCGCCAACAAGGTGTGGTATCATGGGCGAGCCCCGCGTTCCCGCCGGCCCTTTAGTGCGGCCATCAGAGCGGCAAATTGGTGGTCTTCCGAGCAGTGCCGAGTCACTGCGTCCTGGGTGGGATGGCGACGCCGCGAGATACACTTTCAATTCCTCGCCCATCCCCCCTTCGCCACCCTTCATTAACGCATTGTCCCGCCGTAGGACTGCGGCCCGCGCGAAGCCACAGCCTAAAGCGGATATCACACGATACCTGCTGCAGTACTTGGTTCTTGTACAAGCTTCTATAAGCCCTGGTGTACGAGCTGGTATACCAGCCGCTATATGAGCTGCCATGGAAGATTCATATTACACGACAGCAGTTCGCGTATTAGTATTTGGCATCCTCGGTGGGTGCGCAGTGTGTGGTTTGTAGAAATATGAACCCCATTTGTAGAACTGCTACCAGTTAGTAACTTGCGCAGGCCTATAAAAATACTACCTAGCACATTTTAATATTGCTATATTACTGTTCGCGTTTTACATAAATTGATTACTTATTAGTATAGTTTAAATCATTTTCTTGAAAATGAGGTGCAGTCGCTAGAGTACGAGTGTTATTTTTAATTTTGAGAAAAATTACTGACCGGTTGCGAAATGTTTTTTCTATATGTACCGTGATATTTTCCGCATGTAAAATTTCATGGTAAAAAATTTTTGGGTTAGACGGAGTTTCGAACTCACGCCCAAAAGTTACACGCACCTCATGGGCGCCGTTACCTTGCCACTGTACCATCTTCGTATATATATATATATATATATATATATATATATATATATATATATATATATATATATATATATATATATATATATATATATATATATCACAAACAATATACTGAGGCGTTTACCCATAACCTATTATATACAGTACACATTCAACCCACAATATAACCAATAACAAAATACTCAATAAAATATCTACACAATTCTTACATAGGGGCACAAAACTATATGAACATTTGGTGAACTGGTTTTACTGACAAAGTCGATGAACACATAAAAAATTATTTAACGTGAGGGGCAGCGCACGACGTACACTCAACCTCGGTAATATACACGCACTTCCTGTAGGCGTGAACGTCAGAATGAAAATAAAAAATTTCCGTACCACTGACGCAATGTGCCACGCCGCGCCATGTTCCACCTATCTTGACGAAGAAGCTGGACAAAGTCTTGAACTGTCACCAGTGTCGAACGGTCCACCAAAAAAAACCGATCGCATGAAGTATAAACCAGGCCATCGGTTCACACATTATTTATTGTGTTTATATACTGTATATAACATATATATTTAAATTAAGTTTTTCCTGCAGAAGGTAATGCTTTAAGTATTTAAAACTGTTTTAAACAGTAATTAGTAGTTGTCATCGCCAATAATATTCGTCGTATTTTAAACTTATTTGACAGAGTTTCTACCTCACGGATGTAAATTCAAGATGGAGGAGCCCTTTTCAGTTTCTTCATCAACTCGTTTCAAGTAATAGCCACGGGAGCGCTCTGCGCTCTGAAACTGCAATTTGATTGGCCAGGAACGAGAGCTGGTATGGAACCTGCTACGAAAAATAGGACAGGTCCAATTACCAAACCTGTGAATAAATCTAGCAGCGCCAGGCGAAAAATGTCATGACGGGTGCCGTACAGGCCGGTATAACGGCAGCTATGGCACACCTTGCACAAGCTTTTACGAAATCTGGCAGCGTTTAATATGCCGTTAACACAAGCGGCAGCGCCCGTAAACCTGCCTGCAGAATGATCCGCTGTTAAAGGCTGTTCACGATAAAGTGAGTACTTTTGAAATCAACCTTGGAAAAAAGTCACTGCCCCCGCCTGCATATATTTTAACGGGCGCCCTGAGTGACATGCACCCAGTAATGTTGGTGACGATGGATGGGAAGTAGTTCTGTATCTTAAAAATGAATAGAAAGTGCTAGGTAATTATTTATGATAATTTAAATTATTTATTTCGCTTTCTGTTTTTTTAATGCATCGAAGGATAAAAAAGAGCAGATTTGTAAAATATTTACTCCAATAATAATTTCTAAGTTTCACGTGACCGATTCATGAATAACGTGATGAGTCCCATTACGATGTTAATCTTAGATAAGGCGGAAGAATACAGATAGTGCATACAAGTAGATCTTAAGCAGGGCTTTCAAAAGTGCTCATTTTACCGTGAACAGCCTATAATTAAGAGTTGGGTGGACACCCGTGTGGAAACCCCGCGTCCAATGTCAAGAAACGAGGGAGCGATACGGGCGACAGTTATAGACACGCCTAGTGCCTCATCGCTCCTACGCACAAGGCGTGCAGTGTTTCCGGCGTAACGCTGCACTGTGAAAATTAGATTTGTAACTGTGGGGTTTTATTACACGCGATGAAAGACCATACATTAAACTATGCCCGTATCTTTGTACTTTTCTTTTGCCGCTTAAGGAAACTGCGTAGGCAAGCTTTAAAAATGCGATATTTGACCATTTTCACGATTTTTGTCCTCCAAGAATACACTTAATACGACAAAAGCAAAAATAAATAAATAAATAAATAAATAAATAATTATTGTTTTTTTTCCCCTGACAAAAAGTCGTATTTGCGTATAATTTACTTAACGAGATACGCGTATTCGCGCAAACAACTATTTCACAAAAAATGCGAGGGTACATCCCACTGCTAACCCATTGAGCACAGCACAGATTTACTGGCACTGAAGACAGGGTTGGAGTGAGCTGCCTATATTCTCCACTAGTGAGGGAGTGAGGGAAGAGATTTGGGTGTCTCTTAACATCGAGGTCTTGAGAACCGATGAGAATTAAGTTAGGGTGGGTATGGAGCAGCGCCGGAATGAAAGGACGGGGGTAACGGGAGATCCCCGAGAAAACCCGCCGACCAGCAACTTCGTCCGGCACGATTGCCATATGCTGAAATAAGAGAGCGACCCCGCCGGAAACCGAACTTTGCGTGGGAGGAGGGGCGAGTAGTCTATCCACTGCACCACCACAGCCCCTATGGTCAATGTACTTCCACTTGACATCGTCCTATTAGTCCTGGCTACACCGGACACGTTTATTTTCGACCCGCCGTCGGTCCATGGCATCGAGTGTTGACTGTGCACCAACTAATGTGTCGAGAAATGTTTAACAGGATTTACAATCCCATCGTGTTCATTTGAGAAATGGTTAACGCCTTAACAAATTATCCCGAATATATTCATTCACTTACGATATGTTGCAAAATACATAACATCGTGGTGATTACTGTACAAGGTCAGAAGCTAGCACCAATAGAGACAGAGTATTTTACCTTGTCATTGGCATTGGCTTCTGCGGGCACACCAACATTTTATCATTGGTTGCTACCAAAGCCATAAGCCAATAGAAATTCTTCTCATAACTTCCATCGTATACGTAATTACAAGGAATTCGTAAGTACTTGTCAGACCAAAAATATCTCATTTTGCATTGCCTGGAACGAAACATTAATGTATAAGGTAAACGTTAAAAAGAACATTTTTATTATTACGAAGTAAAAGTTTGATCAGTTGTAATTTTTTACTTAAATTCCGATCATGTCCAGCGGAATTGTAAAACTATAAATTTGTGTATTTTGTTTGCAAGAGCAATGAAATTGCACACAAAAGTGGCCCCGAGTATAATCGTACATGCTACTCAAAGGGTTCATTAACCCTTTAAATTTAACCCATTCAGTCCCGAATTAAACTACGCGATCAAGTGTTGCAATCGTACAACATTTCGATGAGCGCTGTTCTTGTGCCAAGCGTTGTTCTTGTAACCAATGAGTAGCCTACAGCGTTTTCATTGGTGTCGGCATTGGACCATTCACAAATAAGGGCTGTAGAAACTTCAACAAATCAGACTTCTTACACTTGAGAGGCTCACAACACGGCCGACTGATTCCTTGTGTACAGCGTCGACCATAAATACCCTTCACGTGCAACACGACCTTGATCATGGACCCGGGGACTGAAAGGGTTAGCCATTTCAGGCGCTGTGTTCATATATAGAACTTTAAGCTGAAAATGGTATTAATGACGAACACTGTACACGGCGGAAAATGTCATCCACTATGAGCAATTCCTCGCATGGTGGGAGACATGATTCGTTTATAAAATGTATTCCGTAGCAGTAAAAAAAAATGGCTGATTGGCTGGTGCGAGGCTCTGGAACGGGCCGTGTCTCTGGTTGGCTAATGCATGGCAGCGGAATGTGCCCTATTGGGTGGGCCGCCGGCTAAACGGTAGGTTACCAAGCGCTGGTTGGAGATCGGCGTTCCGACGTGTCGCTGATCAGTGATGCCATTTTGCTGGTGAGTGCAGCTGGACTTCGCGGAACGAGTGGCTCTTTCACCTCTGCATACTTGCATACTGTAAGAACTCCGTGACTATCTGCATACTTACATAAGTAGGCTACTCCGTGACTAGTGTGTCAGAGGCTGCTCACGATAAAGTGAGCACTTTTGAACTCAACCTGCATACATTTTAACGGGCGCACTAATGCCCGGTTGCACCAACATCTTCCCCGATCCGAGATCAAATTACCCTAGTTCCGAACCAGGATCCAGTTTGATCTTGGTTCCAATGTAGAAGTGTTGCACCAACGAAATTTCACGATTCTGGATCTCCGATTCTTCTATCTTGGTTCCGAAATGAGAGATCGAGATTAAGTATGAGACAAATTTTTCTATTGGTTCGTTATACATGACGTCATGGAAGTAGGCGTATTTCTCATATAGATAGACCTAGATGTGTGATGTTTTATCTGTTTTAAGTGAATTATTGTCGTACGAATTTTACTGAATAATATTCAATTGCGTATAATGTTGTATAAATTTTCCAAGAAAACAATCGAAAGTAGTGCTATTTGTTGCCGTATTTTTAAACTACATTTCTCGACGATGGCTGCTGATCTAGGATAGAGATTTCGAACCGCCAATTTTAACGGTTCGAAATGAACTTCACCTCGATCTCCAGTCCAGCTCTGAACTCGAATGGCGCAACAGTTTTCTGTGTCGATCTTAGATCCGATCTAGGATCGAGATTCGAACCACGATGGTGCAACCGGGCGTAAGCGACACGAGCCCAGTGAAGATGGTAACTGTGTATGTATTATAATTGACTGCCTCCCGGAAGTAAAGACGTTCACGTCTAACAGGTCTGACGTGGTTCATACACGCCATTATGAAGAGTCAATTCAGTGAGGCAGAGTTACCCAGGGCGTATCAAAAATAATGTGTTTTCGAATGGCAACGTAGCTCAGAAGTACATTTGATTAAAGTACGACAGGTCGCGAAATAGTAACGCGAATTTTTCATGTCTTTACCAATGAGCTGTTAGTCTTCGGGCTGGGCGACAATGCTACCCTCTGGAAGGTGACCGCTGGGCACTGAGCTTCACAGGGTATAGTACCGGTAAATATTACCTTCCGTGTCTTATGGACACAACTGCTTATAAGGCTGTTCACGGTAAAATGAACACTTTTGAAGGCCCTGCTTAACATCTACTTGTATGCACGTTGTGTTTTCTTCCGCCTTGTGTAAAATAAACATCGCTGTGGGCTTCATCGCTTTATCCATGCGTCGGACAAGTGAAACTGCAAGAGTTATTATAAAAGTAAACATTTTATAAATCTGCTCATTTTTACACACTGATGGAAAAAAAAAACAGAAAGCGAAGTTAACAATTTAAATGATCACAAGTTGTTACCTAACACTTTTTACTCGACGTTAAGATATGGAACTACTTTCCATCTATCGTTACCAACTTTACCGGGCGAATGTCACTCAGTGCGCCCGTTGAAGTATATGCAGGCATGGCCAGTGACTTTTTGCGAAGGTTGATTTCGAAAGTGCTAACTTTATCGTGAACAGCCTTTAGATCAAAAGCAGGGTTTTCAAAAGTGCTCAGTTTAGCTTGAACAGCCTTTAACCGTGAACTGACTACAGTAATGTGGCAGCAAACGCCATGCAACTCGGTTAAATTCGAGTGAAGTAATATGACGTCGGCAGCCACAAGTGTAAAGAGGACGTAGATGGCACGAGAGAGAGAGAGAGAGAGAGAGAGAGATCGAGCGCCGGTAGCGGCTCGCGTCAGAGCGATGCGGTGAATGGGGGCGGCGAAGAAGCCGGCTCATGAATGGAACAATTACGTGGCGAGGTGGACGGGAACAATCCGCGGGGCATTGTTACATTGTTAGGAGGCCGTGGCACCTGGCCGTGGCCCGCGGTGGCTCGTGTCGCGAGCGAGAAACATGCTCATTACACGCGCGGGTCGCCGCGGGCCCGCACCAGGACAGGTGCGCCCTCCCCGTAATAACACGCTTGCCACTCTTAACACACAGACGCTTTGCATAAGGAGGAGCACCAACAAGGGTCACACGTCGGAACACAGTACTTGCGGCCCGCCTGCCTGCATCGTTTTGATCTGAATACGTCTTTAATTTTGCGACCATAGTGGGAGGCAAATACGATGATAACAAAATCGGGGGATACGGTTTGGCATTGCAGTTCCAAATCTATTGTCTAAATTCAAAATTAAATTAAATCACTCGATTGCCAAAGGATCAAAGAATATGTTACGTTGAGTGAGGACTGCGAAGCATCACGCGGATACGGAAGGGGGGGGGGGGGCGCCGCAAATTTTGAGTTCGTTTCGCTACGTCTCATAACTTCCGCGTAGTATAACTTTTGACTAAGAGAAGATAAGACGCTCGTTTGAAATTCACTCGACAGCTCTCATCGAGATCAATCGATTGCATGTGTAAAAACATGTGCGTTGCGTGGTTGTGGTGAAATTGTATGAGTTTAATGTAAAAAAAATTAAGAAAACTTAACACAATGTCGGCCTATACTCGTCAAAAGGTCAACTCGAAATACAGAAATCGTATATGGTTGGAAAGAGCAATCCAGTGATACCCATAAAACCCCATATGATCGAGTGAAGCGGTGCCGGGAACGTAAAAAATACACCAAGACGTCCGAACGAGTCAACGTAGACGTATTCACGCAAAACAAACGGCCGTGTCGCAGCCAAACCCAATTTTTTTCTCCTTTCTTGGTCGATATGCGTGGCAGCTTTAAGAGTTACACTGGCACGCACTACGAGAGCCACTTCGTTCGATTGTGAATTGATTGTATAACAATAAGAGTTTAGTCGCATGGTACTTCGACTATATCGAATGTATAATGAACACTGCGATTGTCACCACTGGTACAGTACTTCCCCTTACATGCTTAGCAAACAGAAAACTAGACTTTCCATCCTTCCTAAAGAGGTGGAATGGAGAAGGGGAGGGGGGGCTTGGTGGGAGTAGTGGTAGGACGCTTGCCTTTCACCAAAGTGATCCATGTTTGTTTACTTGTAAGGTTACTCACAGATTTTCACATATAGGAATTGTGCTGAATGTGACGTTGGGCATCACGCCAGTAACATACCCTGTTCGCTGTAAATGTTTCGGTTCCGCGCAACTGCCTGTCCCCAGACGTGAACATCTGATGACCTGGATGGCGTCTGTTTGGAAAGGTCTGTCTATACAGACGTTGTCCTGCTCTTTCACTAGAACTACAAGCTAGCCCATTTCCGAACTTTATTCGACAGGTTGACTAGATTTTGCTCTGAACTGGCGTGCAGTGTTCTCGTAGTGCTGCGTGTACCTACAGGACTTTCAGCGGTGACTCTATTATTCTATTGATGAAAAGTCTGTAGCAATTTTCAATACAGGCTCATATCGTAGTTTGGCTCGTGTCCTGCTAGTATGTTTTAAGTTAGGGCAGTCTGAAAAAGCCATTTTTAACTACATTGGAGGGCTCAAAAACTATATTTACAGCTTGCGCAGTAACTTGAAGAGTGGGATGGACCCATATTTTTTTTGTGAAATAGTTGTTCGCGCGGACACGCGTATATCGGCAAACAAATGTTCTGCAAATAAGACTTTTTGCCAGAAAAGATTAAAAAAAAAAACTATTATCTATGAACCCCATTTTCTTTCTTTTGTCATATTAAGCGTATTCGTGAAGGGAAAAAAATCGTGAAAATGGTCAAATATCGCATTTTTAAAACTTTCCAATGCAGATCCTTACGCGTGAGACAAGGAGTATCATGATTGAAAATTCTCGCCACTCCAATTTTACCGTCAACTTCCCTGCTTGCTACAAGTTTGCCTGTTTTGTCAGATGATCGCCATTCCAGCTATACTACGCATTTTTCCTACACTTAAAACTCCTTTATATGACATGTTTATAACTTACTTATACTTAAATACACTATACCTTTTGAAGAAACAATGTGTGTTGACACCGAACGTTAAAAATACGTGTTGCTGCAGTGAAAATTTCTGAACCATAGACATATGCGACCACTTGGCTCGTGCACTCGTGCAGGACTGAAAATGGCCAGCGCTGCTTGCCAGTGTGTTTACTGGCCTGCCCGCTTGGGGCGCCATCCGTACGGCAGTTGTGGGCAACTGTCGTAAGGATGGCGCTACTGTGCCGGGAAACAATGAGATCTCCAGAACATTCTATACTTGTAAAGACTAGTCTTGAGTGGTAATTTTGTTAAAGGTGGCGCTAGTTTCGCCGGATATTATTTAGTTGGGGACAGGTTAAGCCAGTAGGAATAGTGATGGAGAAGTTTTCCCCTGGCTGTTTTTTTTTACTATAAATAGTTCCTCCAGCGGACAGGTCAAGGAGAGAGACCTGGCCGTTGGGGTTTGATCAGTAGAGCTGCATAATATGAGATAAGTACACAACATTAGGGCCGCAAGGCCAATTTGCTGTAAAAATGGGTGTTTTTACCGAAATTTGTAGAGCATTGGAATTTCCTGGTAATGTAAAACTTTAGCACACAATGCAATTGATTGTAGAAATTTCGAAATAATATTATATTCGTGCATTGTAAAATGTTAGTGCATAAAGTAGAAATTTGTTGTGAGATGAATACCTCATGTTAACAACAGAGATTAAGTACAATAAATTCCACTATTATGGAATTGAAAGAATTCCCAGTTTTTAATAGAATAAAATACTCTTTGCAGACCAAGATTCTAAAACATTTATGTATAAAGTTTTAATGCAAGAGATTGTATCTAAGTCTTATTAAATTAGTTATTTGCTTGAATTTTAGCCTATTGTATGTTCTAGATAGAGGAGAATTTGATTGGCTATAGTAGTTGTTTTAACTAGCCAAAAAGACCAAAATATTTAGAATTGTGGGGATATTACTCGGATATTGTCAATGAAATTTTCAGTCTTCAGATGTGATAAAATGCAGTTATTCTGATATTATATATTTTAAGTAGATTTTCAAATGCATAATATTTCAAGCATTATGTGCAAAATAAATCCAATCGCCATTTTGTAGATGTGGTAGATTTTTGTATCAGTATTATATTTATTGTAGAAATATATAATGTGGGTATTGAGAGCTTTGAATATAGCTATTTTGTATCAGTATTATATTGATTGTAGAAATTGTAATGTCGGTATTGAGAACTTTCAATATTGCTGTTTTTCATAACTCATGTGTTTTTACGTGGTAGTTGCTCTGTTCAACCCTGATAAGCCATTAACCCTTAGGTATTCATATTTCTCCGGTTACGACTTGGTGGTTGGTTTGTTTTGCTGGATGTATGTCATTGCTTGGTTCTTTACTGAAGGGATAAGCAAGAGCCACATTCTCCGCACTCTGCTTGTCCCGTAAGAGCAAGCTTGCACTTTGGATTTAACATCTTCAATGAGTTGTGGAAGTAGTGCTTTAAGAAAGGGTACATATATTGTCCAGTTAGTGTTATTTTCTGTGTTACTTAGAAATTTATATTTTCCACCATGGCAACAGGTTGGGTTCAGTCATTCAGTAAACCAGTACTGTCCCAGTTACTAAAGGAAGTCGTTGAAGTAGTTTTAGATGCTGATGGCATCTCGGAACTTCGGATAGAAGCACGTGCTTTCATTCATAAAGGAGATGGGGAAACTGCTGCCGAAGGAGCCGGAGCCTCGCGTGAGTTCTTTCCTGTTCTCAAGTCTTTAAAGAAGTTACCACCTGGTCAGTTGGCTAGAGTACCTGAACTTAGAAACTTGCAACTGGAATCTGAAGTTGCATTTTTTGTGATCTTGAATTTAGTACTTGCTCTTAGCTTCTGTTCGCGACAAGCGATATTTGCCGCCACTATTTTTAAAGTGCATGAAGAACTTCAGTCCAATTTAGGGTTGGCACGTAATGAAATTTGGGACATTTATCGCTTGTACTCTGCAGTATTTCAAACTATTGTTAGTGAGGTTACCCTCACAAAGTTTAAACTGAAACTTTTAGAGAAACACCAGTTACCTAACCAGTCCATGAAGGAATTTGTATCCGAAGTTATAGGGATTGTAAATGTGATAGGATTACCCTGTGTGGAGGACTATTTTACACAGTTAATGTTTTGCAACTTATTGCCCCATAACAGTAGGTTTCTTCATTTTGTTACCTGCCCTACTACTTTGAGTCAGTTGCTTACTTTAGTATCTGATGTAGAAAAAACACTGCAGGATTGTGCTGGTATCTCGCCCTCTCATGTGCCGAAAGAAAACAAACGGGAGGTTAAAAAAACTGAAACTCGGGCCTGCTTCATACGCGGACATAAAAATCAGCTTGGCAAAGATTGTTTTTACAGGAAATCTGTAAATACTGTGGCTACGGATAAGGTTTATAGTTCAGGAGGTCAGGTTTCCAGTAGGAGTGTTAGTAGGAATTCTTGGTCACAAACCGATGGGACGGCTGATATGATATAATCTTTTGAGGAGATATTGAAAAATAATATGCAATGTTATTATTATAAGGAGAAGGGCCATCTTAGATCTCGGTGCCCTCAAAGGCAGAAAGAAGTGGGAAAACATGTTATTAACAGTTTATCTTTCGAAAAGAAACATGGTCTGCTTTTTGTCCCAGTTGTGATAGTCGATAAGATCAAAGAAGGGGCTCTACTGGATTCGGGAGCCACCTGTTCTCTTATTAGCCAGTCTTTTCGTAATTATTTGTTACATCATCTACGTAAAGGATTAGTTTGTATTTGATGGCAGGAGACAATAGGATTTTCTTTTGCCGATGGAGGAGTAATAGATTCCCAGTGCGTGGCGACTTTCAAAATAAAAATTGACAATTTTTCGTGGAAGGTAAATTTACGTGTGTTGCCCAGACTTACTCATGATATTCTGTTAGGGGTAGATTTTCTTGGGAAACCCCGAGCATCTTTAATTGTTCATAACCATGAATTAATTTCTGAATTTAGGAAATAGAGTCCTGTTAAGATCTCAACCAAACCTTTTCATTTTCATAAAAATGTAGTGTCAGAAGTTGTAGATGAAACACAAAGTACGGTAGGAGAGCTCTGTACTGAATTTTCTGGTGTTGTAACTATAAAGCTGGGTCATTATACTAAACAGCCCGTTGTTTTGAAGCTGAGATATGGGGGTTCCTCTATCCTCAGTTCCTTACAGGGGGGAACCCCCGAAATTAAAAAATTTCAAAAATTTATTGTCTGAGTTACAAGCTCAGAATATAGTTGAATCTTCCACTAGTATGTATTCGAGTCCTGCCGTTTTGTTGCCCAAAAAGATACCTGGTAAATTCAGAGTAATTTGTGACTACCGTAAAGTGAATAAAAAAACTTTTGTAGATCCGTACCGACTTCTTACTATTGAATCTGTTTTCCAACATGTCGGACAAGCGCAGTAATTCTATATTTTTTACTTAAATTCCTCATTTCTGCAATGCGGTTTGCACCCAGATTCCCGTGAAATACTAGCCATGGGGCCTGTTTCAGTGGATCAGGCTTCCCATGGAAGTAAATTGTGGACTGCAGGCCATGTCACATGTGTGGTTCCAGGTTATTGGTAAATATCAATATGACTTTTTACACACATATATCGATGATGTGTGTGTTTATAGTTATACTTTTGAGAATCACCTACACCATCTTAGGTTGTTTCTTACTGCACTAAGAGAAGCAGGATTAATTGTAAATCCTGAAAAGGTGACGGGCTAATACTTATGTCGAGTGTTTGGGGTGCCTTATGGATCCTGGAAAGATTAGGCCAGTCGTAAATTGGTGAAACGCTCACAGGATATTGAAACTATCTGGTCAGAAGTTGCAAATAATTTAAAGAAATATAATGTGAGGCTTGCATCTCCGCACAATAAAAATTTGGGACAATGTTCCTATGGAAACACTGCATGCATTGCACGTAAGAGCGATGAGGCGCTAGAAGTGCGTGTTTGTATCGCCTGTATCACTGGCTCACTGTATCACTGACCATGGACGCGGGGGTCCATACTATTCTTAAAGTACCATTCCGTCCTCATTTCAAGACATAACGCATGTTAGGAACACCATTTCAGAGTACAACATAGATAAAAAATTGCTTTATCAAAACTCTGTATACTCTATTCATGGTTGCTTCCAATTTTTCTGAATGCTCTGCTAAATCTGTACTTTTAAGATACTCCTCCTTGTATAAACAAACGCACCTCGTCCGTGCACACTCAGTATAATAATATTTTGCATAATAACTTACTATATTAGCGCCGCTGTAACTTAGGAGTTGGAAGCTCTGCCAATGTCGGGCCACTTATCCGGTGGTACGGCGAGTGGCCGGGGGAAATGGGAGATCCCCAAGAAAATGCGTCTACCAGGTGTCTCATCTGACGCGATTCCGACATGCGAAAGTCCGGGACCGACCCAGCCGGGAATCGAACCCGGTTCGTCTAGATGGGTGGCGAGTAGTCTAATCACTACACCACCGCGACCCATGTCGGGCATTGGAGTTAGTAGTAGATTAAAGCTAAAGTAGACACATCCGGGAACGAAATTTTGAACACTTGAAAATCCTTGACATGGCGGGAAATAGAACCAGAAACTATTGACTCACCATTCGGACGTTTTGGCAACTGAACGTAATTGTCGCGTGGTTCTATAAACCCAGAAAAAATTTGTGTGAAGTTCTATAACATTTCAGTCTCCCAAAACTGTAAAACTCCGTAAAAATAACACATCCATTCCCTACGTGACATCGGTTTCATTTAGTTTAGCATGTAAGCTGTCTCACGATAAGAATTTTGACGAAAGGAATGGACTTCAATAAACAACAAACCAAATGTTATTTAATTGAAAAAATAAACTTCAGTGATGGTAGTGCAAAACTCACCACGTACCATAATCGCTATAAAATGCTTACCGAATTAAAATATTATTCCTTAGAAGTCTATTTATTATCTATTCAATTTCAACATATCTTAGGTGAGACACATGTATAGACAGCTGTGAAAAAATGAAAAAAGCCAAATGCAGGTGAACAAAGTATTTCAGAGATAGTAAAGGTTTATTTAATTTGTTAACTCCCGTATAATAAAGCCTTGAACAAAGGACTGGCGTGGACGCACCAGACAAATTGTTAGCTGATTAAGGCATAAGAAAGCGCAGCCGGAAGTTTTAGGTAGTTGACCTAATAATTATGAAGCAGTTTTCTGAGCGATAATTACGGAAAATTTGGTTTTTTACGCTTATATTGTGAGATGCTTAAGTGGCGTGTTAATGTTTAAAGAACAATAAACCGAGGAAGTTTTTTTTATCCTTTGGAGGTGATGAGAAAGTCTAGCTAAATACTGCCGATTATTTAACAAAGAACAGTGGGGAGCTCCAGTTCAGTCACACTTGCAAAACTTCCAGCCAAGAGAGACAATTTGTAATCTTCAGTCGTGGGCAGGACCAGGTATTCGATTTAAAAATAATTTCGTTTCCAGGCGTCAATGGCATAGCGATTAGCAATAGTTCGGATCCACTTTTCTTCCTCTAAGATGGGTCGAGCAGGCGATGGAAGGAGATAGAGAGAAGACTACAGTAGCATGCTTGGGAACTGCAGTGTTTCTTAGCAACACGAGCTAAATGCGTATGCCTCTATGGGCAAAACACTGGACTGGCGTCATTAAAGCAATGCCTTGTGCTGTTTATGGAAAGTATTCAAGCGAATTCAAATACAAACGTTTACCCTACTTTCGCTTGGTAAACGATAGTAAACACCAGAGTGGGGTAGATGAGAACAAATGGAGAACATTTAATCCAGGAATTAATTGTCTGATATTTATAGGTAACTCGCTAATGGCAATGGCAATGTGCAGAGGTGGGTATGCAACTCTGTGTCCTTACCGTACACAAGGAGAGTAGAGAAGCCCCGCAGTCAGAAGGAGACCATTGAGATGCAAGAAAGAAGGTCGAAGAGTTTACTTTGGTAGGATGCGGAGGCAAAAGCGCGAAGACAGTGCAAGTAATTGCACAAGATGCCGGAGATGCATAACTATAACCTATACCAGGAAATTCGAAATACCCTGAACTACCTGTGGGAACAAGCACAAGAAAACAACTTCAGTATGGGCTGGAAAAAGAGCTATCAAGTGCCACTTTGGCTGGGAATGACGCTGAGACTGAAATGGAAAAGAACATGGAGAAAACACATGCTGAGGCCTATCACATAGTGACCCATATGACAGATTGACTTTTGAGTTTTTACTCAAAAGTCAATACAACTCAGGCAAGGTGGATTTTTCCTAAGGTACAAAAGCTACAAAGATTATTAGACAAGGTAATAATGGAAAACCCCAAGCTGGTGGGAATAGTTCAGGGTTTGAAACACCAAAGAAAAGTGCATACTGATAAAGCAGATGATTGTATAGTTCCTGGCATTAACATTTATGCACAGGCAAATAAGGGAGAGGAAATTATTCCTAAACCCCCCAAAACAGTGGTGCTAGTGTACCCAAAGGAAGAAGGAACATATAGCACGCAAGTCAAGGAGACAATAAAGAAAACAATATACTCAAAGGAGGATGGTCTCAAAATAAGTAATATCCATGAATATCATCTTTGTGGTATAGCGAGAGAGCGCTTCCAAATCGATGTTTACCTCATGTAGTCAGAAAATAAACTGTCATGTTTTATATATAAATGCGGCTATTTTAGCAGTAAAGTGTATAGCCTGTGTCCACAAAAGAATTTTCCCCATAAAATTTATATGTAAAATATGTGAGTACTCTGAGAAAACCCAAATACTTAATCTCCCAAGAAAACACGCAGGTACTATCGTGTGTATACATGGTAGGAATATACACATGTATAGTTATATATATGCAAACATGTAATTAAGTTCAATTTATTTTATACATAATTATGTACATAAATACGAATTGTGAAAACGAAGGTCTGTTTTGACATCAACTAACATTGAGCCACGACCAGCATCATCGTTAACTGGTTGTCTCGAGTGTCGATTCTGTGATCGAGTGTTCACCTATAGTCAAAATACTCGACGACAATGAGGGAACGGCCTGTACGAAGAGACCTTCTCGCGTGATGAAGCATTACGGCAATGGTCACATCCAGCTTTTGCAAGATGATACAATGAAGAAAGATAGTCAGATCTACAAGGGTTCGTCTACTATTAGCCAGCAAGTGATGTCATCATTACCTCCTGCTACATCGGTGGGCAGGGTCGGCGCCCGAGGCGAGGGGCAATTAATTCGCCCCCTCATTTTTCTAATTTAAAATTAAAATTATTCTAATATAAATGCAATTTCGTTTAAGAAATTTACAAATAACAATTTTTTTAATGATTATCATTTACTAAGTAATGTTGATATACAAAACAAATTTCACAATATGTAACCACCATAATTTATTAATTTTACTGTCATAAACTTGCCTAATTCACCGTATATCTTGTCGCTGTCACCAAACCTTGTTAGTACAGAACTGCGACTCCATAATAATTCTCACAAACACAACTACTATGCAACGGGAAAATGAACTTTTATTAGGAACAGTAAATAAATTTTTTTTGGTCCTGAGAAAATGAGACTTGTAACTTTCTTGCTACTGTAACATCAATGAAAAAGAGATTCACTCAGATCTGCCATTAAATATATAATATTACTATAAAAATAAAATTGAACATTTATATACACTTAATTGCCCTATAAAATAGGGCCTTTCTTGTCTTGGCCTTGGCAAATTTGGTTGTAGATGAAGAAAGGACACTCTTGCGAGCTACGTCATTCTTTATGGACAATATCACCAACAACGATGAGAGCCGATCGTCGCTCATAGCACATCGAAAATAAGTCTTGATCAGTTATAAATCCTAAAATGCATTCACAGCTAGCTACTGTAACTGGTAAAGTCAGCAATACTCGAAGCGACACCCAGATATTAGGAAATGTAGTGCTCATATTTGTGTCTTCTATATATTGTAAAACTGTCTTAGGAGAACTCTTCAAGGATGATGGTACAAAACACTGGAAGTGTTTTAATTCCTCCCAAAGCTCCAAGCTATTAACTGTTTATGTTCTGAAACATTTCCTGTGAAATTGTTTTTGTGCGTAAACGTGTATCGCGGCAAATTAAAGTTCTGGAAATATGACTTTTTATCATAAAAGATTAAACAAAAAAAGAAATTATCTATGGCGCAATGTTTTTACTTTCGTCATGTTAATTTTATCCCCGGAGAAAAAAAATCGTGAAAATGGTCAAATATCGCATTTTTAAAACTTACTTGTGCAGATTCCTTAAATGGCAAGAGAAAAGTACAAAGATACGGATGTAGTTTAATCTGTATGCTTTCATCGCGTGTAATAAAACCCCACTGTTATAGAACTAATTGGCACAGTACAGCATTACAACGGGAACACTGCACGTCTTGCACGTAGGAGCGATGAGGCGCTAAGCGTGCGTGTAACTTTCGCCCATATCGCTACCTCGCTTCTTGACCTTGGACACGCAACTACATAGTCTCCTTAATATCCGAATGACTTCCATCGGTGTTTGTCATAGCTGTTTGAAATACTATACACTTGACCAATAAAGCCTTATCAGTGTTTTGAGCATTATTAAATTATTTTGGGGGTTGGCACAAGACATACAAAATGCCCAAATATTTTTGTGTTCAAGTTGCTCAAACCGTTGTTTCAATTATGTTAGTGTAACATCACCTGTAACATAAAAAAAATTCTATTAAACTGCTCTTATGTATTAACGTTTGCTGACTCGTAAAGGCATTCATATTCAAACTGCCTCTTCGTTCTTCATGTACGAAGATGCATACTCCATACAACTCTTGATTAAAGTGGTTACAGTACAAATATCCATTACTGCGGTTTTCATTGATTTGCACACATTGTTTAATCAATACAAAATATCGTATCATATAAAAAGAGAAATATAAAATTCAAAATTCATTAATTGATCCACTAAAGAATGCGTTTCGTACTTCAAACCAGTCTTCCCAACTAGGTTCAAACAAGTTTCATACACATTCTTCACCAGATATCTAATAGCCTTGACAACATCAATACTACTTTCCCAATGTGTAGCACGTAGTGGTTTCACAGTGAGGATGGTCACATGGTCCTTCAAAATGGCCCAACTCTCCAACCAAACAGTGTGATAAAAATAGTTGATGACGAAGTTGCATCTGAAAATAATAACTTCAAATAATGACAGCCACAAGGCAAAAATGATGATCTTGGATTTATTTGAAGAATTTTTGCTTGAACACCTATGCTTTTACCTTTCATATTGGTACCACTGTCGTATCCCTGGCCATGGCAGTCATAGTCAATTTTCGACTAAAGTTCTTAATAGTTCTGACAAGCTTTCTCCTATACAATTACTGGCATTTCGAAATCCCAAAAAGTGTTCATTTATTGTAAATACACCATCTTCTACACCCACAAACCTTATTGTGAATGACATTTTTTCAGTGTGACTGATATCTAGAGTGCAGACTAAAATTATGTAATAATATTTGGCCTTTTGAGCCCGTTTGTGTTTGTTTTCGAGTACTGCTTCGTCTAAAATGTTCATAAGTTAATTTTATATAGTTTTCCTGCAATAATGATAATTTGATGACTTGGCTGAAACATGGATTAGGTGTTCATGCATATCACCATCAAAATTGCCCAACAGTTCTACTAGACCAAGAAAGTTTCCATTATTCTCTGTAAATAGCATGTCCGAGGATCCCCTGAAAGCCAAATTATGCTGGGCCAAGAACATAATAATATACAAAAGACGTTCGAGGACACACTTCCAGAGTTGAACTTCATTATTTATAATTTGTAGATGTTTTGAATCAATACCTTGATGTGACTAAGTCTGGGTTCTTACTCAATCCACTTGCAGTACACATTTATATGATCTGGTGACTTTTTGTGTTCTTTCAAGCGATCACTTATGTGCTTCCAAACAGAAAGACCAGTTTTTCTCAGTTTTTAGATACTTTCCCTATTGAATATTTTGCAGCAAAAGCATAATGCACAGTCGGAACTATTAGAATACACAAGCCATCCCCTTTTCAACTTTTCCACATTATCTGGCTTTCTAATTGTATATTTTATAGAAAAATGCCACTTGTTTGCATCTAAAGGAAACACTGTGTCTTTTATTTCTCGAGGCCCGGTTTAAAAAAGCATGTTTATAACTGAAGGCCGCAAAACTAGGCCATAACACTGGATCGGGCAAATAGATTTTCACTTTCTTCTGAAACTATATTAATTTTTTTCTCCAAGAGAGAATGATTATGCGTAGATTCCAAAGGCTCCAACTTCACTTGGGAAAATGGTTCTGCTGAAGGAGAAATTCTGTGCATGTTTCCAGTGATGCTGATGAACTAATCTTCTTTATGAAAGGTGTCGTTGCTGCAATTGTCACGGTATGTTGAAGAACTTTCAGAAGAAGCTGATGTTGTAATAGGTAACAAGGATTTATCAATACTGTGCACATCTTGTTTTTTTTAAGCATCATTCTCAGTTTTCCGTAATATGTTCTCAGCCCCAAATAATTTATTCTGCCCAAGTTTCTTCATACTTATTGCATATCTTGCCTAGACATAAAAACAATTGATTTCATACTCACAATAATAGAAAAAAATATAATTGATAAAGACCCTGTCATATCTCGAAATAATTCAGAAGCGGGTTACGCGTTATTAAAGTTTATTCTGTTATCACGTACGTCATTGGACCTTCACTCGTCCGACATGCCTCTAATAACTTTAAGCCATAAGCAAAAAGTTAGCCCTTGGTTGACCTAACTCTGCGAGACTAAGTCGAACGGGAGAGTAGGTTCCGAATGTGGCAACAACCAATTAATGAACGACCTATACTGTATCACTCTTGGATGCACAGAATTGTGAAGTCTAGTGAGATTGTTCTTTTATAACTCGAAATGGCAGGGTCTCTAACTATTGATAAAATATGATTTACAATTTACAAGAATATAAAGCATTAAAGTAGTTTGAGTTAGAAAGTATTTAGATAATCTTACAATTTTTTATAAGAGTAACAGCAAGAAGAATTAAAACCATGAAATTTCTTGTTAATATTTGAGGATTTTTAAACACATATTCCTATACAAAAACACTTTTTAGCATGATTGTATATGTTGTAAAAATATTATTAACGGGGATAACTGTAATCGTGTTACAGAGTTACTAAACAGGATATCAGTATGTATCAATAATTCTCTTACTTGGGTTGGTGCAGAATTGTCTCTTATTCGTGAAGCGTATAGTAACGAAACTTAGCAACTGAATATTTATTTAACAATCGAGGAGTTTGGGGCTACAGAATTGTCACCGACCATATGCAGAACGTGCAATATATTAATCAAATACCAGTCTTTTATCATATCTGGTACAGAGAACGAAATACTGTCTGCTGTCAACTTATGAAAAGATGATAATAAGAATATGATGACTGTCTAGAAAACCAATTAAGGATGTTCCATAAATAACATATGATATCATATTAATGAAAATATATAGATGAATATGTAGCTCAATTAAATGTTTCATGAAGGTAAATATTTCTGATATTCTTTCGGCTAGTGACAGTCTTGTAACTTGTAACTTGATATTAAATTCAAAAACACTCTTGTGTTTTTGAATTTAATATCAAAATGATGATCGGGACCTCTGAGCTTTAGCTACTTTGATAAATCACTATCTGGAGAAGTTTGAAAACGCAAGTCTACCTTACGTGACGTAACGTAGACACGGTCATGAAGATCTGGTTGCCATCGAAGGCCAAGGCTCACAAAACCATAATTGATGAAAATTGGACAGCATCATCAATTCAACTAATCGCCATCGTAGATGTAGCCGTCATCATGAGTGGACAGTACCCTCCAGGACTGCATGGCATCCTCTTTATCCTCAATTTATTTGGCTCGGCATGGCATTAATAGAAACCACATAACTTTTTCATCGAGCCTTATTACAGAAGAACAGTCTCCATTTCGTGGCTTTACAGAAATTGTTCCCAAAAACATTTCAAGCAAACAAAAACCTCTGCCTGGTTACCTTCACCATATCTGCACTTCTTCAAAAATAAATATTATTCTCCATGTAATATAAATTGCACAGATTAACAGTAAAACTTATGAATACTGTTATCTGGAAATAATTTAAAAGACATTAAACTTAGATATTTAAGCAGGGAGGTGTAGGGAGGTTGTTAACCATATCTGAGGGGAGGAGGAGGATGATGGGAGGGGTGTAGGTAGGAGACAGGGGCGATAGTGCATCAGACGTCAGGTGTAGATAACCCTGGTATAGCATATTGTGAAGGACGATGTGGAGGGGGTGCTGGGTAGGTAGGTGAAGGGGTTGGAGCAGGTGGAGGCGAATATGGAGCTGACTGCGGAGCTAGGTGTGGACCAGTCATGGCCCAGGATTAGCTCCTCAATTGCGGTGCTAATTGCGTTGCTAATTGTGGTGCAAGGTGGAGTGCAAATTCCAGCGATTTCGTCGCTACGTTAATCTTATGGGACTACGTATGAAAGATAAATGTCATGGTCAAAGAAATTTGGGCTGAAACCGGCATGGCCCTACTACTTATGCCATGTTCAGCTTTGATTTTTTGTGTGTGTTCAAAGATTTTAATTCCATATATTCTTAAGAAAAATTGAATACAGAATGGATACCACTTCTTCAAGGCATGTACCTACTTTTTCCTTATTTGCATCCAGCTTTAATGTGAGTAGGCTGTTCGCGGTAAAGTGAGCATTTTTTAAGGCCCTTCTAAATTTTTCCTTTCATCCTATTTCCATATTCTCGCTCCTTTTTAATATAAACGTTGCTATGTGACGAATAAACACAGTTTATACATTTCACCACCCTCGAAATTTAATGCCTGATGTCGCAGTAAGATATATTTATTAGTGGTTAAAGCCTGTCTGGAGGGCCTTAAAAAGTGCTCATTTTACAGTGAGCAGCCTATAGTACGAGCAGTGAGATTTTTAAAATACTGATTTCGAATGCGCTGATTTAACCACGAACAGCCTGTGCAGTCAATTCTCGGTTACTTCCAACTTTTCTGAAGTCCTACCGAAGTTATATTTCCAGGAAATTCCTCCACCTAATTCAAACAAAACTAAACCAAGTCCATCAAATTCTATCAACGGGACAACGCGCTGCATTCGTGCGCACTCTGTGTAAATATTTTGAAGAAGGAATTTGTGTTATAGGGAGTTCACGGTAAAGAGAGCACTTTTTAAAGCTCTTCCAAAAGACTTTGCTTTATAGTAAACGTATACATTTTGTTTATTAGTCACACGGCGGTATTTATATTAAAAAATGGCGGAAAGATAGAAATTGACGAAAAGGAAAATTTTCACATCACCTTAAAAACTGTTCACTTTACCGCATTAGCAACATACCTGTTTTCTCACTGTCTTTGGTCATATGAATTACAAGTTAATTATTATAATTTATAGATAAAATATAATTAAATGTCAATTAGAACTAAAATTAGATACTTTTCCGTTAACAGAACTTTAAAACGCTTGTGATACGCGGCATATTTAGGAAATAACCAAACACGCATACATGGGGTGATTTGTCAAAAGTTCGATTCAAAATGTGTGAACAAACCACGAACAGACTATACCTGACTTGACTTGTTTCTCCCCGCGCACTGGCCGCGAGCGGGCTGCGGAAGGGCGTGAGTGTGGGCTCGCAGCAGCTCTGCATTGGACAAAGCGCGAAGACGGGCCAGCCCATTCATCAGCTGCAGCCGCGCACAAAAGGAGGCGGCAGGTTGGGTCCGCAGGGACACGCACACATTCCCCTTCGCGTCGCAAATTACCGCCGCTGTCCTTAGGGGCGACCGCCCCCGCCCCTTACAAAGTCAGTCCCCTTTGTCTGGCGTGTCAGCCGCCAACAAATACTCGTTAATCGCCGCTGTGCTAATGGGGAGAGCCTTCTACCATCTACCCCCTCTGTTCCCTCTGGGACAGCAGCTTCTTCTTCAGCAGGACTAAGGTGGACTCCTCGTGTTAAGGTCTGGCCCCACACCCCATTTTTTAATTAATGGTTTCTAGCTTATTTCTGGTTCCTACCGTCGATTTGTGCTCAGGTTCATCACCATCGCCAAGCCTCTGCATTGCTTGACTGAGGCAAAAAGAAAAATTTATTTGAATGTGAGTGCGAAGTTGCTTTTAATAGACTGGATGAAATTCTGATATCTCCCACAGTGCTGGCCTTCCCAAGTAGAGAGGTTGAAATAATTCTGTATACTGATGCTAGTGATGCAGGCATCATGGTTGTGTTATCTCAGATACATAATGACAAGGAGAGACCACTGGAATACCTCAGTAAGGTACTACACAATCCTGAGAGAAACTACTGTGTGACGCTCAGGACGCTTCTGGCTCTGAAGGCAGTTGCACTTTTCCACCCATACCTTTACAGCAGACACCGTATCCTAAGAACTGACCATGTTTAAAGGCTGTTCACGAAAAAGTGAGCACTTTTGAAATCAACCTTAGAAAAAAAAGTCACTGCTCCTTCTTGCATATATTTTAACGGGCGCTCTGAGTGACATGCACCCAGTAAACTTGGTAACGATGGAGTGAAAGTAGTTCCATATTATTAATGTCGACTAATTAAAGTGATGGAAAACATTTGTGGTAAGTTAAATAATTTCTTTCATTTGTTTTTTTTAAGCACCGAAGTGTAAAAATGGACATATTTTAAAATATTTACTTTTCTAATAATTTCACTGTTTCACTTGACCGACGCATGAATAAAGTGATGAGGTATATTACAATGTTAATCTCACGTAAGGCGGAAGAATACACAACGTGAATACAAGTAGATCTTAAACAGGGCTTTCAAAAGTGCTCATTTTACTTTGAACAGATTATAATTACGCTAGCTACTAAATTTCAAGAAGCCCGGAAGTCAACCAGCCCGGTGTATTGTATATAGCACCTGAAATGAAATGGACATTAGAAATGATCAACGAACTGGCGACACCTTGCGTCCAATATTGTTGTATAGTTTACTCGCTGTTTCTTCACACTTTTTAAGGCCAGGCTTCCCATGCATGGGCGTCTTTGTGTCATAAACATGTCATGTATCACAAGCGTTTTACACTTTTGTTAACATAAAAGTCATTTTTTTTATTATTTTCAACTTTATGTAGATATATTTTACCTATAAACGATAATACTTAATTTACCAATGATATAAATAACAACAGGGAGAACATAAGTGTGATGGTAATTCATAGTAAGAAACACTACTTATGCAAAATATTGTTATACCGTTCACGGTAAAGTGAGCACTTTTTAAGGCCCAGCTAAATTTTCCTTTTCAATTAATTTCTACATTCCCGCACCTTTTTAGTATAAATATTGCAATATGACTAATAAGCACAGTGTATACATTTTATCACTCTCAAAAGTTAACGTTTTTAAGCTGCAATAAAATACATTTATTGGGGGGGGGGGTGTAATGTCTTTTGTAAGGGCCTTAAAAAGTGCTCACTTTATAGTGAACAGCCTATACACATAGTGCGCACGAATGCGGTCCCTTGGTGTAATTTTCTAGACTAGGTTCAGCTTTATTTGCGTGAGGCGGAAGAATATTCTGGAAGTAGAACTTCAGTCCACCTTTGCATGCCATCCCATGCTATAGTACTCCTGGATGCACAAGACTGTCCCATTCTCTTGTGACGCAACGAAATTAACCTAATAAAACCTGGTATACAGCTGATAACGTAGTGGGAAATATCACTGAATCTATAAGTGAAGGAAAACTGGCCATTTTCACTGATTCGGCAGTTAAAATTCACACTGTTGAATCAGTCAGGCACTGTTAACTGATTGAAACAGCCAAATTGTCACTGATTCAGATATGGAATGCACTGCTCATAAATATCATTCATGTGCTGCGTGTTTACAATTGCTGACACGTTAACTGCACGAGATAAGTAAAAAAAAAAAAAAATGGCCCCATCCTCATTCAGTGTGCGTTTGTGTGGAGTAAGAAGGGAAGATAAGGTCGTTCTTCTAGCGTTTGTCGTATGTTCCTTCACCGTTATGACCAGTACTAGTACTTTCCGAGTAATTTTAACTAACTTTCTGGAGAAAAGAGGAGCCATGCATGAGTCACATTTCTAATATGATATAATATGTGTTGTCTACAGAATAACATATATTAGTCAACTCTTAATCGGTTACAAAAGATATGTCAGTAAATATTGTATTAATGGGATGGTGTACCGCCTCTACGGTTTACTGCATACCTAAAATTATATAATTATTCGTCTTCTCTGTGCGTGAGTTCTGCCTTAAAGCTTCTGTAGTAAATGGCCGTTCTTAATTTAGTCGTTTTTAGTTATTCCAGGCCATAACTTCGTACCAACATATGCAGATTTAGTCCCCTCGTTTTGCTTTATGTTAGAAAAAATATGGGAATAACATATTATTTCGTGTGGTACTTTTTTTTTTTTTTTTTTTTTTTTTTTTTTTTTTTTTTTTTTTTTTTTTTTTTTTTTCGTGGATACATCTGAATTTATTGTGCCTAGTGATTGTGACGTCGAAACTATATTTGATCATCTCGTGAAGATGCCTTCTCATATTCAGAATCACACCATGCTGCAGGTGGGCTCTAAAGAATGTCTGGGAATGGTTACGTTGAGTTGTGATCTGTCTTGTTTTAAGTTATTCCGTTTCTCAATCGTCGGTATGTCCTTCAGACAATTAATCTTATCTCGAATCATATTTATTCACTGGAGCTATTAATAAAACACCCAGAATCTTTTACATACACTTTATCTATAGATTCGTGTCAATTTGGAGTTTGTAATTGTGAAGTTATGACCTTTTTTTTTTGGAGTGGGTGCTGATTTGGGAGGCCGCGAGGATTTTGGTTTGGAAGGGCGGTCTTCGAAATGTAACGGCTTAGCTCGTATAATTTCCGAGTTTATTAACGAGTTATTATCCCATTATTAACTTTGTAACAGCGAGGAGAAACTAATTAATTACTTCTTAATTGCGATTACAAATGTGATAACTACATGATCGGCTGTTAGACATTTTCAACGAAAACATTTATAACTTATTTTCTGGTGTACAAAAAAGTCTTACTTTTTAACACTTGATCTGGTAAGTTACGGTGAGGTAAATATAAGCTAGTTAGAATCTAATCACCAATCATGAAATGCCAGGGATTAAACAGAACTAAAAATTATTTTTCTATAATAATTATACTAATTAAAATTAGTTCGGCATAATTCTGCAAACTTAATTTAGACGTATATATATTAATTGTATAATACTGCGTAGAATGCCATTCTATATGGTAAACAACAAAAAACCCTCAAAAACACATCGTCATTTAAGTGAGTAGTGCTAGAAGAAGCATTAAGTTAATTTAATGGGAGAACAACTTTAAAGAGACAATGAATGTATTACTCTGTGTTGATAATTAATTTAGCTATGCGCAAATGGAACGCCATAATTGGCATTACATTTTAGTGCTCAATAATAACGTAGATATAAACTTTAGAAATCAGTAGCCATTTTGAATTGAGAAATGGTATTAGATGGAGGTACGCCACTTTTCATGACCCGAGATTTTAAGGAGTGTTAGTTTCTTGCCAAGCTGTCACCATTTACAACGTGTCTTACGAGCTCCCAAAGCGAAAAATCGTGGAGGAACAGAAGATATCCGGTAACTTGAAAGGCAAAATGGCCGCGGTAATGACATCCGTAGGACGTCATACATCAATCAACAAATTGAATTTAAAAAAAAAAAAAAACAGCTGAATATCCTTTACAGCTTATTTTGAACGTGTAAAACGGCCTGGATCGTCTTTACTTGGAAGTCCATCGTCGTCAAGCTGCACAGAACACACTATACCTCCCCTGGCACAGAATAACTAGGCATACAGATGCGGGAACTGCCTCTCGTATCGCCATCTCCAGACATACACGCAAACAAAATGTCTTCACTTGATAGCAATGTGGTGTATCATCGGTCGCCAGTCAGCGTCTGGAGAACAACTTGGCAAACTGCACAGCTAATAGGAAATTTTTCGCAGCATCCAACGAGCCAATCGAACTCCTCGAGGCTCGTTTCCAGAGACTTGCGCAGCCAGTTAGATACCGACTAAGCTTACATCAGAGGAACCGTTAAGCCATTCCTATTGTGTGTACTTACCTAGTCGTGCTCCTGTAAGAGTGATTCAACTGTATCTACGCGGCGTGTGGGTGGCCCACTGCCACCCAGAGAAAAAAAAAAAAATGGGTGTGGCTGTGTTGGGGACACGGCCGTTTGTTTTGCGTGAATACGTCTACGTTGAGGCGCTCGGACGCCTTGATTTATTTTTATTTTATTTTTATTTTTTTACGTTCCCGGCACTGCTTCACTCGATCACATGGAGTTTTATGGGTGTTACTGGATTGCTTTTGAGATGCTCTTTCCAACCGTACACGATTTCTTTATTTAGACTTTGCTTTTTGTCTAGTATGGGTTGACATTGTGTTAAGTTTTCTTAATTTTTTTCACTAAACGCATCCCATTTCACCATAACCACGCCACACAAATGTTTTTATACACGCAATCGATTGATTTTGACGAGAGCTGTCGATTGAAACTCAAACGAGCGTTGAAGCTTCTCCTAGAAATTATGAGACGCGGCGAAACGAACACAAAATCCCCTCCACCCCTCCTCCCCCATCCAACGGACACGCGCGATGCTTCACAGTCCTCACTCAAAGAAACATATTCTTTGATCCATTGGCAATCAAGTGATGCAATAGAATTTTGAATGTAGACGATAGATTCGGAGCTGCAATACCAATCTCTATCCCCCGATTTTTTCATCATCGGATTTTCTGGATTGACTCCCACTACGGCTGCAAATTTAAAGACGTATTCACGTCAAAATAATGTTTCTGCGAAGTGACAAAATATTAGAGCAGCTACTAAGAAATGTACGGGTATCGTTATCAATGCCCGGGAAATGAGTGCAGAATTTTTTTGCGGATGTTGAGCGGCGTCAGTGTGAATGTTTTGATTAAATGAAAGTTTGATTTTTATTATGCCCTCAAAAATAATTTCGTGGAAAAATAATAGTGACGGGAAAATAAAAAATATTGGATAATACCGAGCCTCGACCCTGCATTCTTCGTGTTACAGAGCAAGCACTTCGCCACAAGATCTCTTAGTCTTAAAGGCATGTACTTTATTATAGAGGTAATTCGGGCAAGAATATAAGAACTTCACCTCTTGGGGATGATTTAAGCAATTACTACATTTCAGAATGATCGTTAATAGTGAAATGAAACCCTGAAATGATTCCAATGTGCATGATTAAACTATGCCAAATGCAAAAGCTAAGCATAACTTTAATACGCCAGAATATATTTTGCTATAAATTGAAAAGAAGTAAAATTTTATATAAAAAAAACCTCCATCATAAAGAATGTTGGTATACGTCAGACAGCTACGTACATAGACATGGAAGACGAGATCTCCAATATCACAGTGGCTTGGGGAACACTTGGATAACGACTTGGTCCTTATAAAATGGACAGAGGTGAAGCGCGGAAGCCATAATCTCCTGCCCAGCCCGCATAGACGATAAGCCCTGGTGAACAAATAATTGTCTTGTAATTTCTGCTAAAACAAGCACCCTCGCTTTATATCCAAAAGCTAAATCGAAGGGTAGATTTTACAGTGAAATAAACCCACGATGACACACAAAACAGTAAAAATACATAATTATTTTAGAGGACTTCAATACACGTCCGCTTCACTGTATCTGGCACTGCTATTTGCTATGCCAGCATGGAGCTATGGATTAATTAAAAAATAATTCAATATCCAGTTGTCCTTGACACTTTCTTGTAAAGGAATTTTTCGCCAGACGAACAGAATACGAGAAATATCACAGAAAGTTATGATTTGTCAAATCATCTGTGAAGGTAAAAAAAAAAAAAAAACTTCACTATACATGAAGACGTAGCATATTTATTGCTTCGTCCGTATAAGAAATGTTTAGGTAACTTTTCTCCCTGTCACTGTACATTCCTTGCAAAATACATTTTGATTGTAATGTAATTATGTTACAGGATATATATAATTTGTTACAAATTATTATGGTACAGAATTATAAATTTTAATTATTTTGTTTTAACATTTCTGATTAGTTCAATTTTGTTATTATTTTCAAATATCTGTAAACTCAATTTTAAACTAGGCCATCCTTCCATTTATAGGAATCATTATATAAATTCTCTTTGGAGTTATGTTCATTTTTTTTTTTGGTTACCTAGGGCAACATTTAAAAACTCTGTTTTCATAAGCTTAATATTTTAGTTCTAGAATACTCTCTTGTCCTGACTAAATAAGCCAGACATGTGGAAGATTTTGCTTGTCAGAAATTATTATATATAGTCTTCATTAAGTTGGGTAAATCGGTAAGTAGCACCAGGAAATTTCGGTAAAGTTGTCAATGGAAATGGATAATTGAAGAGATCCCATGAAACTTCCGAAATTTTAAGTTTTGGAGTATTCTGAAGTCTCCGACGTCACCGGGGAAAGAGGCTTCCCTGGTACTGGAGTGACGTCATTTTTCCAGCTACCAGCCTACAGACAACTTTAAGGTGACCACGTCCAGTTATTTCAATAATAACTTTGAATTGTCTAGGCAATAATAATATTTTATTTCTGCAAAAATATAAACTCTTCGTCCTGTACCCCAGTGGCCAGAAATAATCAAAGTGATTTCCACCGAAGCCATCGGCAAATTAAATATTTTCTTTTTATGAAACTTTGATACATTTTCTAACGAACCTCCAATAGAAAAGAGTGAGATACAAATTAATTAACTGGTTGCCAGTTCAAATTAATTTACTATTATCTCTCTACCTTTCCCCATATTCCCCTTAAATCAAATTTTGTAAGGAAGAATATAAACAGTATCAAAATGTTTTATTTCTTTGCACTGAATTAAAAGAGCAGCATCATAATGTTGCTTTATTTATAATTAGTTAATGTGTTCAATCCATCACAAATTTCATTCAATTAAAATCATTAATTTTTTCTTTCTCCTTGTTTTATTGCAAGTAGTATATTAATTATTTTAAAATTTGTTTGCAGTTTTGTGGGATAATATTTTGAAAGTGTTTATTATGACTATAATGTCCCATATGCCACATTACAAAATGTCTGCTTTTGGCGCCCACATTAAATTTTATTTATCCTTTCATTTTTTACTTATACTTCCAATAACTTTGTGTCTTAGAAAAAAAACTATTAAACAACAGTTTAGGGTTTTTTCAGACGAACAAAATACGAGAAATATCACAGAAACTACTAATTTTTTTTCAAATCATCTCTGAACGATAAAAAAAAAAAAAAGAACTTCACTCGAAATGTAGACGTAAAATATTTATATCCTTCCGTAGTGGAAATGCCTAGGTAACTACTAATTTTGTCATTGTATGTACATTCCCTGCAAAATACATTTCGATATAAACTGTTCACGGTAAATTGAGCACTTTTGAGGTCCTAGTACTTTTTTCTTTCAGCCGTTTTTTCATCCTTTAGGCCCTACCAACCTTTTTAATAAATATATCCATGTGTGTAATAAACACAATGTGTAACTCCACCGCACTCGGAAGTTGACGTCTAAAGCCAAAAAAAATATTTGTTGACTATTATTCCAAATGAGAGGACTTTCAAAAGTGCTCACTTTACCTTGAATAGCCTATAAAAATATTCACTGCAGGCAACAATTATTTTTGTGATTACTGTCATTATGAATAAATTTTGTATGTATATACATATATGATTTGTCCATATAAGTGTATACATATACACACAGTCACATACTTACATAGGTGTAGTTTTTTGGTTGTTTTACACAGCAGGACTAAGCACGTGTTCCTAACAATTGCAATTTCACTCAAGTGCGGCAAGGTTCACTAATTATGTGTTGTTTTTACAGTATGCCTACCGTTTGTACTATTTTATTATTCAATATATATGTTATTGTTTTATCTATCTAAACGTTATTTTATTCTCGAATGCATGTGAATGCATTATTGCAATAAAAAATTACAAATTGTGAACTTTGTTGTTCCTAGACATATCGTGTAACACAACAGAAAGAAAACGTTAAATTAAAGTCTGAATGTATAAATAAATGTACCGGGCTTTTCAAATTTCAGTATGTCCAAAGTTCAAAAACAAATGTAGTATTTACCATATTTAAATAAATCAGTTAAGTAATAAAAAAGGAAATTACAAACTTTTCAAAAATATAAATTACTAGACGTGAAGATGTAACAAGAATTACTAAAATCTCATAAACATCTAATGCTCAGCTTTTTTTATTTCTATAACATGAAAAATTATAGATGGTTTTCTCTTAAGTTGCAGGCAGCATCAAATAATCAATTTTTCGAAATTCGACATATAAGAGTGTAATAAGTGGTAAAATGCGTTTCCGAGGACTACTCAATAACTCATTAATGCGATGAGATTTTATTGTTCTCTTAGCTTCAAATGTAAGTAGCACGTATAAACATGGACACCGAGAACAAGGTCTGGTGGCTGCGGAGTTGTGGAGTAATCTGCCAGCTTGAATTTAGTCACAATAAGGTTGCTTGATGGTTCAAAATTCTCCGTTTGGCTTTTGAAAATGCTTATTTCGTACCTAAAGTTTCTCTTCGCCCCCGACCTTCTCATCAATCGTAAATTTAAGACGTGAGAAAAAATTATTTTCTGCTCAATGCGGCTGAATATACGCTAAGTTTGTTGAAATGTCAACGCCTGTGACCAGCCAATAAAATAAAAATAAAAATATAAAATTACTAAAACACATATGTTTCACTCCACTCGCGATCCTGCATATTGCATTTCAGACATGTGATATATGTTAGAATGAAACAGCGAGAAACAGTCCTACATATAGTAATCGGTGTAACATAAATCCATGGATTACGCTGTGCAGGGTCCCAACAAGAATTTAAAACCGAACGTTATTTAACAGCAATAATTTTATTAATAAATAACTTTTGAACAGAAGCTTGAAGTTCCACAGCATAGTAAATGTAATTTTAATTGTACATGTAGCCCTACAAAAATGCTGTAGTGCCATGAGTAAAAATTAATATAATAGTTTATATCTGCTTGTGTCTGAATAAACGAGGGAAAATAAATATTTCATTGCGAAGTATTGTACAGAAAAATATTTACAGCTGTATTTTAATTAAAATATGAAAAAACAACACTTGTGGACAAAAAAAAATCGTGAATAGATTTGGGCAGCTCTTAACGGAGAGGTCTTGAGAGCCGAGAAAAAGAAAAAAAAAATTGTTGAAATCGAACCCATGACTTTTGAACCACAATACCGACATTCTAACCATTATACTATACAATCGATAGTTAAAGCAGACTCTCTAAATTAGTTATATTAGCCACACAAACAAACTCTTTGCATTCTTTCATATCAATGCAAAAATTTGAACGTATTGAACATACGTTTTTATACCGCATTTCTTTGTACCAATACATAGGATATTCTAATATATTAAATATTCAATTTTATATATTTATGTTTGATACTTATATTTTAATTTGTTAACTAATAACAATTCTATGCTATTAAAGTTGCATAGTATATTAAATAGTTTTGGGTGACCACAAAGAGCTTTGTAGGTACTCGCAACCAAAATTTTATGGCGAACGCATTATTGTAGCCACCACAAAATATTATTTTAGTGGCCACGAAATGTTAACTATCACAACTAAAATATTTTGTGTTCGCCAGGCTGAATGACAACAAAACATTTGTGCCGATACAAAGTATTTTTGTTCAGTGCATTGTCGACTGCACTGAACACGTCATGCCTCTGCCACAGAATATCATGGTATACAGAGATGGAAACAGCGTGTTGTATCACCAACTCAAGACGTGCACGCAAACAAAAAATCTTCAATTTTGAGAAATTTAATGGATCATCGTTCGCCATTCTGAATCTGGAGAACAACTTTACAAACGGCAGCCCAGCCAACCGGAATTATTCAGCAGCATGCATTAAGCCAATCGGACTTGAACACCCAACCTAGAGCCTCGCGCAGCCTGTTAGGGACCGGTTACGCTTACATGAAAAGACCAGGCCGCAATTTCTATTGTATGTACGAACCTTGTCGCGCTTCTGCATTGAAAGCAAGTGTATCTATCGTACGTTCACAGCTTGTGGGTGTCTCGCTGACACGGTCCGAGAAATAACAAGTCTCATTGAACCGCAAAAATATTAAAGCAGCTGCTAACATGTGTACGAGTATTATTAATGGCCATACATAATTTCCGGGATATGAGGGCAGAATTTGTTTGGATATTGAGGGTTTCAGTGCGAGTGGTTTATTTACACGAACATTTGGTTGAGATACATTCCTGAACTGTGAAAAATCTGTTGTAAGTAAGCAAAAATTCTTTCGCAACAAATTGCCAGAAAGTTTTTTGTAGCTTTAGAATACGTTTTCCTGTGAAAACTGCAAAAGTGGTATTTAATAAATTACACATTAGCGCTTTTATTTCAAATAACAGGCTCGATAAGTGAAAACAAAAATATTCTTATAATACTCTTGGAAAGTACTGCAATGAAAAAAATAAACTAAGAAGTAAAAGCCTTGGATTTGCGTTCTCAGAAAAAGACAAACACACTGGGCAAAACTGAGGTTTAAATCCACATTTCTCTAGTAACAGCAAATAACTTAATCACTTGACCACAAAATCTTGCAGCCGTGGACCTCTTTTCGTTGATGTAATCATAGTTAATGAATTTGGGCAAGAATAGATATTCATCCTTGGGAATGATTCAGGTAATAACTGCATTTCACATGCATATGAAATCTGCAGGTGTATTGAACAGTTGCACAGATGGAGTTTTATAATTGTAAAACTGTTTGTTCTACCATCTTAGCGTCGGGATGGCGGTTACCGACACCGAAATCCAATAACTTATTACTTACTGTTTGGCTGGTTTAAAAAATAACAGCGCAGGAATAACGTACATATAGCGTGAGTTACCTGGGAAAGTCCAGTAATCGACTATGAAGTTTGTACACTCATAAAAACGTTACAAGAAAGCACGCCCCATTACCAGAAAATATCATGGTTACTATTCAAAAACGCCTAATTCCTGAACATATTCACTTGATTTCAATAAAATAATTATCACATAAGGTAATAGTTGGCATATTTAAATTCGCGGATTGAAGTGTTCAAATTCAATATTTGGTACCACATCGTCATTCCTATTGGTCGCAATGTATCAACTCGTTTCCTTTACGTTGTGTATAGACAGGATTTATATAACCATTATGGTGAAAGTTCCGTTTTTTCAACATAGCTGCAACGTACTAATTGCATTTAATGGGGTTGATCGAAAACATGTGGCCAGAAAATTAGAAAAATTTCCCATGGTAGGAATCGTATTATCACTTAATCTACTCTAAAATGAATTCCCTATAAAGATACACGAGGTGATCACTTGAATATCTACGCGCATTTACACAGTATGAGGTTACCTGTAACGTGAATATACTTACCCGAAATCGGTTAAAAACAAAAAAATATATATTTAAAAAAATTGCTGATTTTCTAATGACAGGAAATAAAAAAATTTGGTCCTTTGTGGAATTCATTTGCAGAAATAATCTAATCTAACACAAAAAAAACGGCACACATTTCAGTGGCTTATGAAATTTTGACCCAGAAATTTATTTACGTAGAAAACACCTTAGAAACATTGGCGACTTTACCGCCGAGAAAGGAAAGTGCATATTAATACGAAACAGTTGTTTATCACATGTTTTATGGGTTTTTGATATGCTACATTGCTGTATGCTGGTTGATAACATAATGAAGACACTTCACGATGCTAAATCATGAGTAACTAGCATTATGGCCTACTGCTTAGTCTATCGACTTTTATTCCCAGGAAGAGTTATAGTGACCTGGAAAATATATTACTTCAGTGTAACCGGTTACAAATAACATATTTCCAGAAGGCACAGGAAAAAATTACATGCACCAGGTCCAAATATATATGCTAGCAACATAGGTAGAAAACAAAAATATTCAATAAAGAAAGAAAATATGTATGAGATGAATTTTGTATTGAAATTCACGTGCTACTGAGTGGCGTTGAGGCTATTTCATCACGCAATTTAAAATTCTGACGGAAATGCTGGTAGAACAACAATAGAAATCGATAAAACATACATTTAGGATTCAGTCACAGTCGACGATTATATATAAAAGGAGCAGTATGCGAGAGAAACTGTCTGTTTTCACGTGGTGAATTCTTAATGCGAATCGACTTTTGTGCGTAACTGCGCGTCGCCTCGTGTAGTGTGTTAGGATTCGTGGTCAGATGAACACGATGAAGATCTTGCGCTCTGTCGACACAATCCATTTGGCTGTTGGACCTGTTATGCACCTCAATAGACTACTGGGTGCAGCACCTGTCAAATCAGTCAACGAAAATCTTCATGAAAAATACCAACTTTCTCCGCTCTGGCTACTGTACTCTCTGGTATTTTTCACTGGCTTATTGTGGGCACAAATCACCGTATTGCCGCTGCTATTATATCAACACTTATCTACCGAACCTGTTTTAAATGTTTTGGATAAGGTGAATTTGTGTACAAGTAACGCCGCTTTCATTTTTCTCGCTTTAGCATACCGCTGGCGACGGGCTGACATAATTCTTGCCAGTTTTCAAGAGTTTGACGAAAGGTTTGTTCGCGACAGGAGAACACTGTACATGAAAACTTTTGTTCATCTCATGGTCCAAATTTCTTGTATTGTTCTATTCGCTACAACCCCATTCATTTATCATCTTATCGATGGAGATAACTGGCAACATTTAATTGCTGCCTGTATTGTAGTATACATATACCAACTCTTTCGGTGGGCAACGGAGTTAGAACTAACTATTATGCAGTATTTTGTGAAACAAAGGCTAGCCCTTGTTTCAGATGACTTGTCTGTTGTTCCATTCGATTTAGAGGAATTTAACATAATACATTTTCTTACTCAGCTGATTGCAAAATACAGTATGTTGTCAGAAATCACTTGCACAATTAATTATCAGTTTCAAACGCAGGTGTTGGTGAACAGTTTGTATTTTGTTATACATTCCGTCATTGGATTGGCACGCTTAATTGCAGTGAAAAAGTATGGTACCATTACACTACCTCTAGTAGTGAACATGGGAACTGTCATACACATACTAGAGTACTTCTGTCGTATAATTCTGTTGGTGCACCACTGCAATGCAATCACACATGCAAGAAGACGTCTAAGAATCCAGGTGGCGAAGATGGCAGTGCAAGCTAGTCACGACCGAGACCTATCGGAACTCATTCGGCAGTTCCTGCAGCAAACTGACGTTCACACACTAGAGTTTGACGTGCATGGATACTTCACACTTTCCAATCGCCTTCTGCTTGCTATAATAAGCATCGTAGTTACGTATATAGTGGTGTTATTGCAATTTAAAATCCCATAATTATACTACTTAACATTTCTGTGTTTGGAAAGATGCGCGTAATTTGAAGTAAAATTCTCTTTATTGATGATATAATTAATTTAAGAGTTGCTTGTGCATGATGTTGTGAAAAAATTATTTGAAACTTTGGTTTAACTACAAGAAGATTTGTTTTATATTAATATCAAGGCTCAATTCCAGTACTAATTATTTAGATTTGCAGTTATTTAAAACCATTTTTACACTCACATGTTCGATATTGTTGAATGAAAATATATATGGAATTCTTGTTCATAAATGTATATGATTATACGATAGTGATATGAGTTTGTAATTATATAGTATAGCGACTATAAGAGTGGTTTTTTTTTTTTTTTTTTTTTTTTTTTTTCACAGTAGGCTCAATCACGTTATTCAGAGAATTGCAATTACACGCAAGTTCGGCAAAGTTCACGAATTAAGTGTTATTCTTTCAGTATTGCTACTGTTTGTACTGTTTTGTTATATAATATAAAAATTGTTATTTTATCTAGCCAAACGTTATCATTTTCTCGGATGCATTTGTATGTAATAATTATTAAAATAAGAAAATACAAACTGCCAACTTTATTATTCCGAAACGTATTGTGTGACACAGTATTTAAAAAAAATTTAAATTAACGTCTGAATGTATAAATAAACGTACCGGGCTTTTCGAATTTCTGTATGTTCAAAGTTCAAAACAAATGTAACATTTTGCAAATGTAAACAAATAAAAAAAAATAAAAAATAAAAAATAAAAATAAAAATAAAAAATAAAACTAACAAACTTTTTAAAAACATTTATTACTAGATGTTAAAATGTAACAAGAAAGCCAAAAATCGCTAAATATCTAATACTTAGAGTTTTTTAAATTTCCTTTATCATCGACATATTATCACAGTCATGTCAGTTTAATCTCTATTTTTAAAATGAAGTGCCAGGCTGAGTGATTGACTGACACACTCGTCAACAAACAGCTGAAACCAGTAGACTTTAAGAGAATTAATATTTGTAGATGGTTTCACCATAATTTTCAGGCAGCACCTAAGAATCAAATTTTCAAAATTCGACCCATTAGAGTGTAACTAGCGGTAAAATATGTTTCCGAGGACTACTCAATAACTCGTTAATGCGATGAGATTTTATTGTTCTCTTAGCTTCAAGTGTAAGCAGTGTATGCACATGGACTCTGAGGACAAGGGCTGGTGGCCGCGGAGTTGTGGAGTAATCTGCCAGCTTGAATTACATCACAAGAAGGTTATTTGAGGGTTCAAAATTCTCCATTCGGATTTTTAAAAAATGCTTACTTCGTACCTAAAATTGCTCTTCCGCCGCCGCTCTTATCATCAATCGTAAATTAAAAACAAATTTGAGAATAAATTATTTACTGCTCAATGTGACTGACCCAAGTAGCAAAATATAGTTGGCCCACATATGCAGACCTGATAGTAAACAAGCAGCCAACATGCGGCCACCACAGGTATTCAAGAAGCGGAATGCACCCAGAGATGCATGTGGCACACATGGTGAATGATGACTGTGGTATGATGTGTATACGCGTGGGCCACATACGGATATTTAACTGTCAGCAGAAGTCTGACAAAACCAGAGTAGTTCCCCGTAAGTTAACCACAAGCGGGCCACTTCTGGATGTGTGTGTCGGCTGATGTCTGGCAAACCAAGAGTTGCCCATAGTCAACCACAAGCGGGCCAATCCGGCTTTGTGCTTCTGGCCTGCCGTAAGTAAACCACGTGTCATTAGCCAAGTGTTGATAAGCAACTTGTGGCCCAGCTATTGGCCACTTCCGGCCCACATAGATGCAGCTTGCCATGCATTTTCAAAATCAAAAAATAATTGTATCCAACCCAAAGCAAATTGATGAATTTACCATATTCATATGTGTTACCTTCAGCTTTATTTCAGAATAAGTAAAATTATCTGGAGAAATCAGGAATCGAACACACAAACCTTCCGTCTACAGTCAAGTCAATATTTTTATTAATAAATAATTTTTAAATAGAAACTTGAAGTTCCACAACATAGTAAATGTCAGTTTAATACTACATGTACAAAAATGTTGTAGTGCCATGAGTTAAAAAATAATAGAATAGTTTATATCTGTTTGTGTTTATATATACATTATGAGTCCTTTAAAAGACGCCCTTTGGGACATTTCTGTAACGGAACGAGAAGATGAGGAAACACAGACAAGCGTGCTCTCTTTTAATGTACTCGCCTGTATATCGTGAGTGAAAAGGAGGTTTGAAAAAAAAAAAGGGAAATATGATTTTTCTAATGCTCTCCAGTTTCAAAAGTGCCTGCACAAATTTAGGAAAATAAATTTTATATTGCGTATTATTGTACAGAAAAATGTTCATACAAGTATTTTAATTCAAATATGCAAAAACACCTGTGGACAAAAAAAAAGTAAAAGACGCGTGAGTAGATTTGGGCAGCTCTTAACAGCGAGGTCTTGAGAGCCCAGAAAAAGAAAATAAAAAATATTGGAATCGAACCCATGACTTTTGGGCCACAATACCAACAATATGAACATTTTACTACACAAGCGAGAATTCAAGCAGATTCTCTAATGAGTTATATTAGCCACACAAATAAACTCTTTCCATTCTTTCGTATCAATACAAAAATTTTAACGTTATGAACATGCTGATTTATACCGCATTACTTTGTACTTACACTTACATTTTTTTAGCATATTAAATATTCTATTAGGTATATTTTTTTGTTTATTGCATATATTTTAATTCTTTAACTAATAAACATTTCTATGGTTATAAAATTAAACACAGTATATTAAAATGTTTTGGGCGACCACAAAGAACTTTGTTGGTATGCGCTCTCCCAAAATTTTTGTGGCGAACACGACATTATTGTAGCCACCATAAAATATTATTTTAGTGGCCACGAATAGTTAACTATGGCAATTAAAATAATTTCTTTTCGCCAGGCTGAATAACAACAAAACATTTGCGCCGCTACAAATTTTGTTTTTTTTTTATTGCATTGTCGACGGCCCTGAACACACCATACATATGCCACAGAATAACATGGTATACAGACACGGGAACAGCCTCTTGTCTGACCAACTCCAGACATAAACGCAAACAGAATATCTTCAATTTTGGAAATTTAATGGATCGTCTGTCGCCATTAAACGTCAAGAGAACAACTTTGCAAACCGCAACCCAGGCAACAGAAAATATATAGCAGCACACAACAAGATAAAAGGAGAGAAACCCGCATTTTAGAGCCTCGCGCAGCCTATTAGGATCAGGTACGCTTGCATGAAAGAACCGGCACGCCATTTTAGTTGTATATACGTACCCAGTTGCTCTTCTACATTCTGTGACAGTAAATCAACTGTACCTACCCACCTTGTTGGTTTCACACTGCTACACTACGAAAAATTACAAGTTTCATTGAACCGCACAAAATGTTAAAGAAGCTCCAACAAATGTACGAATGTTCTTATTAACCATACACAATCTCCGGGTTATGATAGAGGACTTTGTTCTGATATTGAGGGTTTCAGAGTGAGTGGCTTATTGACATGAACGTTTGGTTTACGATACGTTCCTGCACTGTGAAATATCTGTTGCATGTATGCAAAAATTCTTTCGCAACAAATTGCCAGAAAGTTTTTTGTAACACTACAATACGTTTTCTTGTGAAAATTGCAATAGATATTTTTTAAAATTGCAAATAAACGATTTTATGTCAAATTACATGATCGATATCAGAAAACAAAAGTATGCGTATAATGCCCTCGGAAAGTCCTGTAATGAAAAAATAAACTAAGAAGTAAAAGCTTTGTATTAGAATTCAAAGAAAAAGACAAATATAATGGACAGCACCGAGGTTTGTATCCACATTTTGCGATCAACGGCAAAGTACTTATTTACTTGACCACAAAATCTTGCTGCCGCAGACCTCTTTTTAATGGTGTAATTATAGTTAATGAATTAGGGCAAGAATATAACTTAATTCTTGGGAATGATTTAGGTAATTACTGCATTTCACAAGGACATTAGTTCTGCAGGTAAAATGAACAGCTGCACAGTTGCACAGGAATAACATACATATATCATCGCGAGTGTTTCACCTTATAGGTTACTTGGGAAAGTACAGTAAACGACAATGAAATTTGTACACTCATAAAAACGTTACAAGAAAGCACGCCACATTCCCAGAAAATATTACGGTTACTATTCAAAAACGCGTAGTTCTTGAACACATTCATTTGAGTTCAGTAAAATAATTATTACATAAAATAATGATGTTCATATATAAATCCGCGAATTGGAGTGATTTATTGTTGAAAGATAGGAGAAATTTGATGTGTTCAAAATTCAATATTTGGTACCACATCGTGAAACTTTTTGTCGCAATGTATCAACTCGTTTCCTTTACATTTTGTTTAGTCAGGATTTATATGACCAATAAGGTGTAAGGTCCGTTTTTTTTTCCATAGCTGTATCGTATTAATGGCTTTTCTTTAAGACGTTTGCTTTGAAAACATGTGGCCAGAATAATAGCAAAATTTCCCATGGTAGGAATCGTATTATCACTTAATCTTCTCAAAATGCATTCTCTATAAAGATACACGAGGTGATCACTTGAATATCTACGCGCATTTACACAGTATGAGGTTACCTGTAACGTGACATTACTTACGCGAAATCGGTTAAAAACAAAAAAATATATATTTAAAAAAATTGCTGGTTTTCTAATGACAGGAAATAAAAAAATTTGGTCCTTTGTGGAATTCATTTGCAGAAATAATCTAATCTAACACAAAAAAACGGCACACATTTCAGTGGCTTATGAAATTTTGACCCAGAAATTTATTTACGTAGAAAACACCTTAGAAACATTGGCGACTTTACCGCCGAGAAAGGAAAGTGCATATTAATACGAAACAGTTTTGTTTAGCACATGTTTTATGGGTTTTTGAAATGCTACATTGTTGTATGCTGGTTGATAACATAATGAAGAAACTTCACGATGCTAAATAATGAGTAACTAGCATTATGGCCTACTGCTTAGTCTATCGACTTTTATTCCCAGGAAGAGTTATAGTGACCTGGAAAATATATTACTTCAGTGTAACCGGTTACAAATAACATATTTCCAGAAGGCACAGGAAAAAATTACATGCACTAGGTCCAAATATATATGCTAGCAACATAGGTAGAAAACAAAAATATTCAATAAAGAAAGAAAATATGTATGAGATGAATTTTGTATTGAAATTCACGTGCTACTGAGTGGCGTTGAGGCTATTTCATCACGCAATTTAAAATTCTGACGGAAATGCTGGTAGAACAACAATAGAAATCGATAAAACATACATTTAGGCTTCAGTCACAGTCGACGATTATATATAAAAGGAGCAGTACGCGAGAGAAACTGTCTGTTTTCACGTGGTGAATTCTTAATGCGAATCGACTTTTGTGCGTAACTGCGCGTCGCCTCGTGTAGTGTGTTAGGATTCGTGGTCAGATGAACACGATGAAGATCTTGCGCTCTGTCGACACAATCCATTTGGCTGTTGGACCTGTTATGCACCTCAATAGACTACTGGGTGCAGCACCTGTCAAATCAGTCAACGAAAATCTTCATGAAAAATACCAACTTTCTCCGCTCTGGCTACTGTACTCTCTGGTATTTTTCACTGGCTTATTGTGGGCACAAATCACCGTATTGCCGCTGCTATTATATCAACACTTATCTACCGAACCTGTTTTAAATGTTTTGGATAAGGTGAATTTGTGTACAAGTAACGCCGCTTTCATTTTTCTCGCTTTAGCATACCGCTGGCGACGGGCTGACATAATTCTTGCCAGTTTTCAAGAGTTTGACGAAAGGTTTGTTCGCGACAGGAGAACACTGTACATGAAAACTTTTGTTCATCTCATGGTCCAAATTTCTTGTATTGTTCTATTCGCTACAACCCCATTCATTTATCATCTTATCGATGGAGATAACTGGCAACATTTAATTGCTGCCTGTATTGTAGTATACATATACCAACTCTTTCGGTGGGCAACGGAGTTAGAACTAACTACTATGCAGTATTTTGTGAAACAAAGGCTAGCCCTTGTTTCAGATGACTTGTCTGTTGTTCCATTCGATTTAGAGGAATTTAACATAATACATTTTCTTACTCAGCTGATTGCAAAATACAGTATGTTGTCAGAAATCACTTGCACAATTAATTATCAGTTTCAAACGCAGGTGTTGGTGAACAGTTTGTATTTTGTTATACATTCCGTCATTGGATTGGCACGCTTAATTGCAGTGCAAAGGTATGGTACCATTACACTACCTCTAGTAGTGAACATGGGAACTGTCATACACGTACTAGAGTACTTCTGTCGTATAATTCTGTTGGTGCACCACTGCAATGCAATCACACATGCAAGAAGACGTCTAAGAATCCAGGTGGCGAAGATGGCAGTGCAAGCTAGTCACGACCGAGACCTATCGGAACTCATTCGGCAGTTCCTGCAGCAAACTGACGTTCACACACTAGAGTTTGACGTGCATGGATACTTCACACTTTCCAATCGCCTTCTGCTTGCTATAATAAGCCTCATAGTTACGTATATAGTGGTGGTGTTGCAATTTAAATTCGCATAAACATACATTTAAATAATTTTGGGCTTTAATAAGTGCATTTCAATACGTAAAAATGTTATGTATTACTGACTGAATTTAATATGGTATTTTTTTGTGCACGGTCGGCGTATATAATAGTTTTGAATTGTATTATTTATGTAAGTATATGTGTCTCATATTAATGCGTGTTACTGTCAAGTAATAAACAATGTCATACTTATTTAGAATTGCAGAACTTGGAAATCGTTTTAATGGTGTAAACATCTATGAAAGTCTTATTCGTTTATGAGGTTTATCACACATTCGCCTGGTCAGTTTGTATGCATACACACTGCGATTATAAATATTTGTTCGTCGTTTTATATAGTAAGCATGTATTCTCAACAAATGCAGTTTCATACGAGCGTAACAAGGTTCATTAAGGTATAAATAAATATTCCAGTTGTTTTTTTCGCATTTCTGTATTCTACCGTTCAAGTTCAAATGCAAAATTTGCAATTTTAAATAGCTCTCTTTAGGAATAAGAAATGTACCTTCCATCTGATTCAAAGCATTAAATGAATAGCTGCAAGAATATAATAGATTTAAAAGTTTACGTACATAAAGAATTATTAAAATGATATCAGTATAAATGTTAGATACTTAGAATCGTGTTTTATTCTATATATTTTCGTATTATCATAGTAAATTTCAGTTTAATAATTAATGTACAAACGTGTTATTATATAAATAGGTGTAATTTCATGAGCTTAAAATTAATAGAACAGTTTATATCTGTTCGAGTTTACATATATAGCGTAAGTGAAACGAAAGTTAAAAAGGAAAAAAACAAAAGGTGATATTAAATTTTGCTTATCCCCTCCAGTTCCAAACCTGTCTGAATAAATGAGGGGAAGTAAATTTCACATTGCGTATTATTTTACAGAACAATATTTACATCTATTGTAAAATTTCAAGCTTCTGTTTAAAAATTAACTTACTAATAATAATACTGTTAAATAATGTTCGGTATTTAATTCCTATTGGGACGCGCCCATCCATAATCCACCGCTCTCCTGGCACTAGGTATTTTGAAAAATATTCTTATATCGAAATTACTATATTATATCAACAATATATCGATATATGTAGTCGATATATTTTAACGATATCTTATCAAAATTCCCAGTATTACAATGATATATATTTTTATGCGCTTTTTAAATTCCCTGTTTTGAATATAAAAATCGAATTAAAAAAATTAGCATGTTTAATTTGGGAACATACACCAAAAACAGACGCCACATTTTTCTGTAGTGCCTTGTGTCCCTAATAAATAGTATTCCAATAATTTTACTTTGTAAAAGTCGTTTAATATATAGAATAGCAGATTCCAATGTACCTAAAATCCATATATTTTTCGATACATCTTTTCGTAAAACGTTTCTTTTATAAAGAAATAATATATATCATAGCGATATTTTTATCGATATCAATATTCTAACCTGGCCCTCTTTTGACAGCCGGCGGCCTGTGTGACTCTCGCCTCTGCCGCCGCCGATCTTCATATTGTTACAAAGTACGCCTTCTGGACGTAGGTGTAATTAATAGCTGGGGAGGTTTATGGTTGAGATACACGATGGGAAGCTGTAGCTAGAGGTAGAGCTAATGGGTGGATTGACAGAGGACTATCTAGAATAAATCCGGGATATTATTGTGTTAACAGAACACTACAATTACAAGAAGCTGTATATTATCGGCGGAGCACTTTGTACATATTCGTGATAACCTAATGACAGCCTGCAAGAAACTGGGTCTGTCCCACCTTGCGTTGTGTTCCCAGGTTATTGTACTAATGCGGGGTTACTCCAGACGGCACAGCAAGCTCCTTGGGGTCCTCCATTCTGGTCGGCGTCACGACGGAGAAAGACGCCTCCTGCCACTCAGTTACGCTAGATATTCGCGTCGCATGTTGCGATCCGCCCTCCTTCCTGTTTTGTTGTACTTATGTGATATGGTGGGCTCAGGTGACGATGTAATATGAAGGCACTTTCACGCCAATATAGCAATACCCCCAAGGCCACAATGACGATATGTCCCTGTCTCGCTAGGAGTCTTGGTTGTTTTTTTTTTTTACTTTGGTATTTTGCAGTAGTGTCCGGGCATCTGAATTGTTATTTGTTTACCGACAGTAAGAATAAGTATTGGGGTAAAGAGTCTTCAATACGGTAGGAATTTTGTGGGGGGGAGTGTAAAGAGATGCAAAACATAACTGGGGTAGGGAACTGTCTATTTCGTCGGTCGTGCAGTGTGGCTTTTACAAGTGGTACTATGGCATTGTTCGAAAGTGCAAGGTCGACGGCCAGGTCTTGATCGCGATCACGGCAGACGCTCTGCGACCAGTTACGCGGCACCGACAGCCTGTTCTTGATGTAGATGTAACAACTATTAAGCTATAAGCTGTCCGAAAGTCTCTGTAGCTCTGACTAGAAGTGTAAACTGTTTTCAGTTAATGTGATTGTAACTTTGAATTAAACAAATGATTTTAAAGAATTGAATACACAAATAGCTGATATTGAAATTAATTGAAGTAAAAATAATGATTTGAAAAAACTGTGCTTTCGCCTTCACAAAATGATGCATGGTTACAAAATTATGAGGAACCTGAAAGAGAATGGATATATTAAAAACGCAATACATTAACAATAAACAAATTGATTTGGAATTTTAAACATTGATGACATTAACAGTAAAAACTATTTCAATTTGGTATTTTGCTTATGTGCTGATATGAAACATACAACGTAACACACACCTTAGGCTACCACGGTGGCTTTAAATATGAAATGTGACAGCCGTTTTTAAGTCTGGAGTAAACACTGTGTTTAACATATGATGGTACCTCCAGTGCGTGTAATGCTGTACTTCATATATATATATATATATATATAATGTGGGAGAGTGGCTGAATTTCTGAATATTAATGTCGAGGGTAAATTGACTGGTGTACTCGGTAAAGGGCGCCAACTTAAATTAAGCAAGATTAAATAAATGAAATGACGTTTCAGAGTGTATTTCATTGACCAACGTGACGTGTGTATGGGCTTCTACCTACGGACATATGTGGTTAATTTCATAGCTCACGCACCTCCCTCTCGTATCGCATTCATTCATCAGTTTGTTGGCTATATTTATAAAATTTGGCATGGGATATTAGTAGTCTGTTCATGCAACTCAGTAACAAGTCCTCTCGAAGCCAGGCGGACTCCGACTCCAAACGTTCTCTGCGTACCCAGCTCACCTTGTTACACACCACGACAAAACTTAGTTTGCCAATCAGCTGAAAAACTATTCTGACATGCAAATACTCTTAAAGCTACTTTGAGTTCTTTCAGATTCAGTTTACATATATTAGGAGAGGATCCAAACCAAGAAATCGCGTGGAGGTGAGAATACGAAAACACGTCAGACACAATGTAATTTCCAGCAATTATCCTTTTATTCAATAAAAATATTCAGATATGTGTGAACTTAAAAATCAATGCTGGAAAATGAAACAATCAAATAACCCTGAATGGCAATGACAAAATTATAGAAAAGATATTTAGAGCCTACACTGCCATTAGGGAGTGGTCGGGCGTAACGGTCGTTAGCATATATTAAATTCTGACATAACACACACTGTAAAAATCCTCTCTTAAATGAAAAATGTCTCAGTTCAAAAATCTACTGAAGTTATGCCTCTGGCGTAGCTGCTGGCGTTAGAACACTAAAGCTCTCATTAGGGTTTCTTGTGGTTAGTAAATATGTGCTGGATTAAGTTACGGACACCTAGCCAACATGGCGTCGGGTTTAAACGTCTAGAACAAGCGCCGTCTTGTCTGTACTAGAAACGCAGTAAAACTGAATATTGTACTTCTTGCGTTACTGTTGAGTTGATCTCGAAGAAGAATACCATTTAATTTGTAGGAACAGGACAGGATCAAATCTTGTAGGCTCAGGATACAACAATGAGTGTAGGGGTTCTGTCTTACGTGGCTCACGGCTCACGAACGTAGCAACTTCTGACTACTTGACTATTCACTAAACAGCTGCTTAATGCTAAAAAGGAGGAGCTCTTTCATACTCTACTCGACGTTAATACACAAATAAAAACTTAAAGCGAGCTGTTAAAACTGAACACCCTAAAATCTAACTTAAATATCCCAGGCCTCGTCCAACTTCTGGACGGGAGTCCTGTTCTTCCTGTTCTAATGTCTTGATGCTTCGGAAGATGGCGGCAGAGAGAGCGAGATTCTAACCGAACTGGACTAGCCTACCCTATGCTGGACTCTCCCGCCAAATAGGGGTGCAGGGTTCAAACCTGCTGACCAATCGAATGGCTCGCTACGTAAATATAAACTGACTCACTCCAAAACGGCCTAAATCCATATTCCATAGAATTTAAGGTCTCGTAGAAATGTAATAAAAATTTACAAAAATATTCCTGAAACATTAACAATCAGTTGAGACCGTGAAAAAGTAATTAATATAAAATATTAATTTATGAATACAAACAGAAAAATTAAACTAGCTAACTAAATGCATTTACAATTGAATATCGACATTCGTACATCTATTTATTTAAGATCTTAACCATGTGAAAATAGAAAAAAATGAAGTAAATAATATATGTCACAACATACGGAAAATTACAGGTGTTAAATACAAAGCAAATTTAAACGTGTGAATAGTACATAAATTATGTTAGTTAACAAGATGCAGAAATAGTGAAAAATGTGGACGTTACAGTGCTATAAGTAAAATGATTTAAGCTCACACGGGATGGAACTGGATGGGAGAGATTTGAAACGTAGGAGGGATTTTATAATATTTACATTATGATAAAATCCAAATGCCAAGCAATAAAAGAGTGCAACTGCCACCTCATATGTATAAAGTACTAAGGGAGCGGGAAGGCATACATGTAATATCAGCTTAAATCTAATTTAGGCCTACAGATTTTGTTACAGTTAGTTTTGTTTGCTACAACACTAAGAAAAATTTTTGTTTGTGGAAATATAATCTATAATGTAATATGTAATAATTTTTTCATCATTTGTATTTTTGATGCCAATTGAACAAAGAAAAGAAACATTGAGTAACATTATAATTATTGAAGCAAGTATCTGTAATTAAGTGATAGGAAAATTTGAGTTTTCATTGTGCTTGACGTATAATACATTTTTGTTTCTTTCATCTAAGGTTCGTAAAACATTGTCTTTTAATTTATGATTGGGTGGTAATAAATCAAATTATATTTTAAAACATATTTGTTTTGATAAGATTGCACCTTATCTATATTTTTTGTGGGGGCCCCTTAAGGATGTGAAATATTTTTCTACTGTAGTATTCAACTGTTGTGCACCAGCAAAATTGTAATAGATTACCTTAAATTCTGTTTTTCTATGAACTTATTTTACAGCAAAATCTAGACAGTGAAATTTTTATGAATGCGGAGCTAAATGCAAGTGTCGGTGTGGGAATGTGTGCTATGTGTGGCCGGCCGGCTGCAGAGTGCTTTTCGTGTGGGAAGTAATAGGACTTGGGTTACCTGGTGTGAAAAATTTGTACTGCGCTCGTGAGCAGGAGAAAACTGGATCCCAGCTGTCTGTGGCTGGCTGCGTGTGTGTCGCTGAGGCCGCGCGAATGATGTCACGTCAGCTGTGTTGTGCTGGTGCTGGGTTGAATATGATGTTGCCTGCAACTTAGAAACACCACATTAGAGAAAATATTCCATGATGTATTAAATAACCAAGTGGAAATTACTGAGTACTTATGAAATGCAATATGGGGAATATCAAAGTTCTGAATGATTCTGAAATTAAACATAATGAAACTGACTTTTGAAAAGATTTTTGTGACACCTACGTTATACAACATTAAATCTGTGGTCTTTCTCCAGTCATGAAGATGTGATTTCTTAAGTGGTTAACAAAATGAAATTTGAGGGCTTTCAATATAATGTAATGTAATTGACCATATTAAATGTAATTCTTATTATATATGTGTTATTCATTAATACTGACTGTGTGCATGTGAATCGAGAGAGAACTATCGCCTGACATTTAAATAGCTGTTTTAAATTCTTAAATGTATTTAACACAAAGTAATTCAATAAATAGAGAGAATAATTCCATTGATATTGTACCTAATATTGGCTGTACACAAGTATCTAAAAATTAAAGTCAAAAAAGACGAAAGATTTGACATAGTTAAAGAAATGATGGAGATAACGAGATGGGTTTTCGCATAAGTGACCTACTGTAATACTAATTTATAACTCTCTAACAACTGAATACAATACGAGATAGAGGTAAACTGCAAGCTCGGCTTAACCCACAGAGGTCTGAAGTAGCCGGTGCATTCATGTGACCGCACCAAAGGGACATTACTATGTCACAAATGGAGACCCACAGAAGAAAGTTCCAAACACTCCGCTGCCAAAAGCTCCTTCAAGGCAAGCAGAGAAAAGGTACAGAATGCCTCCCTGGCACGGGTCACAAAAATGTCCAGAGGCAAGAGGAAAGTTCCGAGTCTCACACGAAACGAAAGGGGTGGACCTCCTGTAGTAAGTACTCATTCTACTGGGGCTGGTAGGAAAGAAAAGGTCAGCCTCAGCATTCCATCTCACGTCGGGTGCAGCAGGCTGTGCAACGAGAGAAAAGGGAACACAGAACTGCATGGAACCAACGAAATAAAATCTGACCTGTGTTAATAATAATGATGATGATAATAATAAAATATCTTTATTTTTTTTGTGGTGAAGTTAAGGTGTTATCGTCTTCTCTTGCACTTAGCCACTTTGCATAATAAAACATAACACTTATTTTTTTTTTAAAGAAGAAGTAATAAAACAATTACACAAAACTTAATGTCTGCTATAAACTTAGAAAGAAGCTTATATGAAAGATATAAAAGCAACTTACATAAAATAAAATTATCCTCAATAGTGAACTTACACGCATGCATGCACAGAACCATGTATAGGCTGTTCACGGTAAAATGATCACTTTTGAAAGCCCTGCTTATGATCTACTTACATGCGCATTGTGTATTCTTCCACCTCATGTAAACTTAACATTGCCATGGGCCTCATCACTTTATTCTAGCGTCGGTCATGTGAAACTGTGAAATTATTATGAAAGTAAATACTATAGAAATGTTCTTATTTTTACACTTCGATGCATTAAAAAAAACATTAAGCAAAAGAAATAATTTTAAGTTATCATAAATGGTTACCTAACACTTTTTATTCGACGTTAAAATATGGACCTACTTTCCATCCATCGTTACCATCTTTACTGGGCGAATGTCACTCAGTACTCCCGTTTAAAGTATGCAAGCAGGGGCAGTGATTTTTTCTTTGGTTCATTTATAAAGTGCTCACTTTATCGTGAACAGCCTTTACACAACTGACATATATCCATATACATATAATTGTACTATTTATAAAATCAAAATACAAGATAACATTGACTAGCAAAAGTTCAAAAACTGAAATTTATTTTAAGGTTCACCTAATGACAGAAAATCACATTATATAACTATTTAAACATGGGAAAAAGACAAAAAAATTAATTATTGTAAGACATATAAAATTATAATATAAAACGTCTAAAATTATCAGCTACCTATAAATATACATAAAATAAGATTAATACCTCTACTCGCACACGCTCATTCACATATCTACATAAAATAACAATACATTTAATTAATTAAACAGTAACATAAGCATCAGAGACATCACTACAATCGCATGAAGCAGAAAGCAAATAAGTTACAGGTATACTAAAAGAGGAACCTCCACAGTAAATAATTAGTTTGTTTATATCAAACCCACATTTCAAGATAATTTAAATATTTATAGAGTGACCAAGCTGTTATCGCATAGTTTTTTTTGAATTTAGTGATTGAAATTGTATCTCTTGCTTCTTGAGGTAAGCAATTCCAAAGTTTGGTTGCGGTCACGATGAAATATAACGGGAAAAATGAGTTGTGTTTTGGTACTAGAATCCTTTGTTGATCGAAAGAACGAGTGTTTGCTGCATTGGGCGGTAAGAAACGAGGCAAAAGGTATCGAGGACATTCTGTTAAGAATAATTTCTTTAACAAGCAGATCTTGTGCAATGATCGTGGATTTTCTAAATCAAGCAATGAGAGAGTATGTCTGTATTTTGTGATGTGGTCTTTCTTTTTAAGATTAAAAATAAGTCGTACACAAATGTTTTGTATTCGCTGAAGTCTCTGAGCTAGATCTTCAGACAGGTCACTGACGACTATATCAGCATAATCAAGGCGTGAAATTATTAATGGTTATGTTACGGTTTTCATCAATTTCACAGGTAGAATTTTTTTAAGCCTTCTTAATGAATGTAAAGTGACATTTGTTTGTCTACAGATGTAAGATACATGCTCTCTTCATGTTAAAATTTCCCTTAATATTACACCTAGGTTTTTTACGGACTTTGATAGAGGAATCGGCTCACCATCAAATATGATATTACGTGCGCTAGTGACGTTTGGTGATATGAGAAGTTTCTTGGATCCAATTATAATACTCTGGTATTTCTTAGGGTTTAATAGTAGCCCGTGCTTTATTGACCATTATAAGATGTTTGACAATTCATTGTTAATTGTGTCAATTGATGACGTAATATCACCAGGATGAGCTGGCAGGTAGATTTGGAAGTCGTCTGCATAAAGATGGTATTTGCAATGTTTTAGTATCTGAGAGAGGTCATTAATGAAAATAGAAAATAGAAGGGGTCCTAGAACAGATCCCTGGGGAACTCCAATTTTAACTGTGCGCCAAGCAGATTGTTGTTCTCCGCAGACAACTCTCTGATAACGGCCACACAAGTAACTTTTAATCCATTCTAACGATATTTCGGAGAAATTAAAATATTATTTTAGCTTAGCAAATAATAGCTCATGGTCAACGGAATGGAATGGTTTGCTAAAATCTATTAATATCTAAATCGTTAGCAAACGGTTATGAATGTTATTTTTTATGTCATCAGTGACCTGAAGAAGATCCTTACATGTGCTAAAGCCCTTTCTGAAACCAGGCTGATTGTCGACCATCAGGTTATTTTTAATAATGTACCTTGTTATCTGTTGGTGTGCAATATATTCAAGGGCTTTGGAAATTGTGGGAAGAATGCTTATGGGTCTATAGTCACTGGCACATTGAGGTTTATTTGTCTTCGGGATCGGTATTACTAAAGCAGATTTCCACTGATTTTGAAAGCTGTCTGTGACCAGCGAATAATTAAATATTTTAGTTATTGCTTCTAAGATAGATGGCAAGGCAAGGTTTATCATGCCGATTGACATTCTGTCGTTACCCTCGGCCTTGGTTTTAATTCTTCTGATAAACAGAACAAGCCAGTGTGAAGCTAAAACTAAGGCATAAAGTGCAGAAAGAACGTTGCGAAGCACACACCGGTGCGCAATTTCGCAGCCATGGCGCATCGCACCGCCATGAAGTGCTGATGATATTGAAGTAATGACCTGAATACATGGGAAGGAGGGGTTCTCTGTTCACGTTGCCGCCGTCGGACAAAGCGCTGACAAAAGGAAGAAGTGCCACATCTCCTTGTACAGGAGGGAGGGAGAGGGAAAGATATGGCACCCCGCCCCTCGCCGAGCAAACACTGACACAATAGGACAAAGCAAGGGCTGGGTGATGATGGTAAAGCTGAAAGAGGGTGTTGGGGAGAGGAGTGATCAAAGCACTCTACATAACTAGGTAGTGCTGCTCCGAACATGCAGCGACACAGTTCTGTGAAATCAAACTAACCCAAAATGTGTACTAATGTAATTGATGACTTATTAGTAATTACAATATCATACACTTACTTCTATAATACTCTTATAACATATAATATAATATACTACTAGCATTTACGTTTTTTAAATTGCCACGTTAAAATTCTATCGCCAATCTGATTATGTACTGCAACTATCAATGCATTGTCTATAACACTGGACATAATGTATTAATGAGACTGGAACTCTTGAGAAGAAAAATTGTATAAAAATGCATGAACCTAACGGAATGAAATCATAACCAACGTACAAAGAGGTATTTGCAAGAAAGTTACATTATATATATATATATAAAACAGATGATTCCTATATCTAAACTATTATAGTAGACCTGTTGAAATTTTACAGCTAAACTAATTTAAATGTAAAAGTATTTAGAAAACTTGATATGGGGCTTCAAATTATCATTACCGGACATATCAAACTGAAATGTGGGTGGGTGGGGAATTTAATGAAATAAGGGGTGGATGGCACATAAACTAATGCAAGGCAGCGAGATGTGATTGGGGGCTGTAGCAAGATTTAAAGCTAATGGGTAGATTGACGGAAGACTGTCTGGAATGAAGCCGGGATATTATTGTGTTAACAGAATATTACAATTAGAAGAAGCTATATGTTATTGGCGGGGCACTTTGTATATATTTGTGAAAGCCTAATGAGGGCTTGCCCCACCTTGCGTTGAGTTTTGAAGCTATTGTAACGATGCGGTTCTACGACGGACGGCACAGCAAGCTCCTTGGATCCTCCATCCTGGTCGGCGTCACGACAGAAAAAGACACCGCCTGCCACTCAGTAAAGCCAGATATTCGCGTCGCATGTTGCAATCCGCCTTCCTTCCTGGTTGGTAGTGGGGGTTCTTGCTTACCAGCGTTTGGCGAGGCACGTCCCATTTGCAACAACCTCCTTCCTGGTTTGTACTTAAGTGATAGGGCGGGCTCAGGTGACAATGTAATTGAAGGTGCTTTCACGCCAACATAACAATATGCCACCGGAATGGCGTGTGTCATGAGACAGAGAGCCTAGCCTCCCATAACTCACTGGATGATTGTAAAAACAAATCCCCCCCGACACTTAGCGCCTAATGATAGGTTTGGCGGTGGGGGCTGTGTAGATGTATCTTCTTGGACACCGGACCCGTATTTAGGCTGTTTTATTTAGTGTTGCCTATATGAAGTGAAATTATGTGTTTGTGTAATCGGCGGGGGAGTGAAGTTCCCCTCCAGCCTCCCGACTGGAGTGAATGTAAGTGCCGTGATGTCTGTCTCACATGTTGTCCTGTTGTATGGAACTAATTTATCTTGCATGTAGTGTGTAGGTGAGTCCCTAGTATCCCGGAGCACCCAATGAAGTACGTTTCATCATTTCAGCGTGTAGTGACATTGGAAACAAAAATTCAGTGTTAGTACACTAGGGGGCCCTTGGGACCAAAATCCTTTCAGGCTCTAGTCAAAACAGATAACTCCCTCCCCCCCCCCCCCCCCCCGCCACTCTTCTTAACATATTTCCTAAGAGTCGTCATCTTCTCGATCTGAAACAGAGTATAAAGTTGGTGCGTGATTTTAAGTAGTTAATATTGATAGTAGAACACACAAGCGCAGATATATATGAATTTTATATTTTACAATAATTGTTAATGTTTTTTTCTTTCGTATTTTGTATTTTTTAGTATTTGTGTTATTTTCTTTTGTTAATATTGCTATTTCAAAATTAAATTTAGTTTAGTTTACTTCAAAATGGTTAAGTTAAACTAAGCTAAGCTAGATTAGGTGAGCCTCCCGACCCCCTTTGCGAATGGCAAGCGTGTCTCTCGGCCTCGAAGGCGAGTGATGGTTGGGGCCATTTCCCACCTTTCACAGATTACCACATGACCAGCCTGGGCAGGGCGCCCTATATTATTCGATGTGGTGTGTCTGTTAGTAATACGAGTGTATTAACTAATGTTGTCCTCATATATTTGTTTGTTTAGTGTGGTAAAGTGGCGAGTGCTGTGAGAAGCAGCCTCTGCTTCTCATGTATAGTCCGTTCACGGTAAAGTGAGCACTTTTTGAAACTGTTTCATCAGTCATAATATTTCATTGTGGCCTCGGACTTTGGTTTTGGGCATGATGAATATATACACTGTGCATTTTACTCACATGGCAGGTTTTACATTAACAAGTGGTGGAAGGATATAAATTGGTTGAATTTAAAAAAGTAACTAGGGCTTCCAAAGTGCTCACTTTACCGTGAACGACCTATAATGTTGTGAAATGTGTTTCTTGTAGATAGTCGGCCAGTTTAGTCGTTTATGAGAACATAGTTGGGTTTTATGTTGTGTTGTTGTCCCTTCGCCTGTGTCGATGTGGCTTTTCCTGCTGTTGTGTGGGTGCTTATTCCCTATGTGTGTTTCCCTGTTCAGTCTGCATTTTCTGTATTTGAAAGGAGGGAATTCAGTCTTTGGCTGAATATTTACTAGTATATTTTTCCGGGTTTCCTTCGTAGTGTTTTTGTTTGTTTGATGGGTTTAGGTCCCATCCTTTGTTTGCATGTTTCTATGTGTTTCTGGATCACTTCGCACTGTTACCATACAGCTGAGTGTTGTGTTTTCATACAATGTGTACATCTCCACTTTTACTTGTCTTGTTCTTTTAAGGTTCAGACTGCCTTTGTTTGCTCTCCCGCACAAAAAGCACAGACTGGCCGAAGTGTACAGTATTTCTGAGTGTGGCCAAGCGCACAACATCGCATGCATTGTACCAAATCTTCAGTGCGGTGTTTATACAGTTCTATGTGAACTGACACGTAGAATAGTTTGCATATTTTTAGAATGGCTAGCTCATCATGTTGTTGTACTACAGCCCCAAAGACTGCAAGTGAGTCAGATGGTGTTCGGAACTTTCAATCATTCATTGGTCTAAATCCATACTCTTTAAGCTCCTTCATTAAGTGTTTTGTGTCTACATTATGTGTTAGTCATTTAAAGACAATTTTATCGGCCTTTCATTTTTTACTAAGTGTGTGAAGTAGAGTATATTATTTTTTAGAAGAAAACTGCAAAAAATTAAGTATTTTCCCTCTTTCACAATTATTCTCAGGTGTTTTTTTTTTTTTTTTTTTTTGTTGGTAACTGTGGTTTTTACGAAAAATGTCTCGCAGAATTGACAATTTAACCATTTAAGCACTGGAGTATCAGGGATGTACACCGGTGGAGTAAGTGATTCTCGACATGTGTTTTCATATGTTACTACTGTGCTGGTGCTATCTGTAATGTTTACTTCTCCCAAAGGGGAGAAGGAATTGTCTGTATGAATATTCGCATGAGATTGAATATGTATTCCAGTCGGTGCTGAGTGTTTCTTTTTTGATTTGTGCCACTATTTATGTTGTTGTGTAGTGCGTTGAAATTTGCTCGAGGTTTAAGAGTAAGGAGCAAGAAATACAACACTTAAAATCGCTTTTGCTCCTTCCCTCCAAGATCCTGTCGTCCTGCTGCCGACATCGTGCCTTGTCGGGGTTGTCGAATCGCTGACGACTCGCCTATAACCCAAAGCACAGATGGCTGATCTTTCCTAAAGAAATGAGTGCAGGCTAGGCCTTTGGGAGGCTGTCCTCCCAGCACCGAAGTCTAGTGCGAAAGCCAGAAACATCCTTAAATGAAGCTGTGTTGGGATCGGGGAGGGGATATACGACATCCCTGTGTTTGACGTCTCGTACCTGGCGGCGATCAACACCTTCCACTAGGTAAGGGATAAACCACTGCGCAACTAGAAACACCTGGACACTAACTGGGCCATCTTTGGCATGCACATGTGCAGAAATTTCACAGAAAGGATCAGGGCCGGTATAAACGAGGCCCTCACCTCGCCGATGTGAGTTGTTGCGTGTGTGCGTACAGCGGTGCGTGGCGAGCTGTGGCGGCGACCTTGGAGTAGGAGCGACTATGGAGATACAAGTTCTGCAGTGTTTGTGGCTGATTTGTAGTTCCAGAGATAACCTCTAACAAACAAATATCGCATACCACCCCCCCCCCTCCTACCGGCCATCAAAAAATAAGTGTAACTATTCAAACACGAGTAATTTCTGAATACATTCACTTAATTTTCAGTAAAAAAATTAATATCACAAACCATAATAGTTTGCATATTTAAATTCGCGAATTGTAGTGATTTGTTGTTGAAAGTAAGAACAATTTTGAAGTCTTTAAGATTATTTGTTGGTACCACCTTGTCAAAACGTTTTGTCGTCTATGATTGAACAATTTTCCTTTGCATTTTCTTTAGTAAGGATTTATATGGCCAGTTAGGTGTGAGTTCTGGTTTTTTCAATAGCTGTCTCGTATTAATGACATTTTAGGCAGTTGCTTTGGAAAAAAAGTGACCAGAATAATAACAAAATAGTCTATGTTCGGAATCGTATTATCGCTTCACGTACCCTAAAACCCATTCTCTATAAGTCTGCACGAGGTTCCCGCATTAAAATCTACGCACCTATAATTATTTAGACAACATGAGGTTTCCTGTAACGCATGTATACTTACTCGAAAACCTGCTAAAAGAAATAAATATTTAAAAAAATAATACTGATTTTCAATTGACAGGAAATAAAATTTGTGGTCCTTTGTGGAGCACAACTAATCTAATCTGATATAGGAAAACAGCTCGGCTGATAATATTTTGACCCAGAAATTCGAGGTAATTAGAAAACACATCAGCAAATGTTTAATGGCTTTTGGTATACTATATTTATGTGTTCTGGTTGACAGCATTATGAAGAAACTTCACGTTTCTAAATCATGAGTAACTAATATTATGGCCTACTGGTCAGTCTATCGAATTGTATTCGCAGTAAGACGTTTAGTAACACGTAAATTTTTTTGCTTACCTGCAATCTGTTACAAATTACATATTCCAGACGGCGGGGCAAAATGATATGCACGAGGTCCAAATTTAAACGCTGGTAACTCAGGTGCAAAATAAAAATTTTCACAAAAGAAACAAGATATATAAGAGGAATTTTATATTGGTATTCACATGTTCCTGAGTTGTGTTGAGACATTTTTATCAATAAATGTACAATTCTGACGGAATCGCTGGTTGACAACAATAAAAATCGATAAAAAGTTGTTCCGACTTCATTCATCGTCAACGATTTTTATATGTGGAACAGAAGGAGTGAAAACTTTTCATATTCACGTGATGAATTTTTAATGCAGATCGACTATTTGTGCGTAGCTGCGCGTCGCCTCGTTTAGTGTTTTACGATTCGTCGTCAGATGTACACGATGAAGATCTTGAGCTCCTTAGATACTCTAAACTTGGCCGTTGGGCCTGTTATGTACCTCACTAGACTACTGAGGGCAGCACCAGTCAAGTCCTTCAACGAAGATCTTCATGCAAAATACCAACTTTCCCCGGTCTGGCTACTGCACACTCTGGAATTTTTCACGGACATAATGTGGGCACAGCTCATCAGAATTCCCCTTGCATTACATTCCTACTTCTCTACCGATCCTGGTTTAAAATTTTTGGATTACGTGACTTGGTCTACAAGTCACACCACTTTCATTTTTCTCGCTTTAGCATACCGCTGGCGACGGGCTAACACAATTCTTGCCAGTTTTCAAGAGTTTGACGAGAGATTTGTTTGTGACAGGAGATGACTGTACAAGAAAACTTTTGTTTACCTTATGGTACAAATTTCTTGTATTGTTCTTTCAACTACGTCTCCATTCGTTTATCATCTTATCGTTGAAGATGAATGGCAAAATTTATTTTGCTGTCGCTGTTTCTGCATACATATACAACATTTTTCGGTGGGCAACACAGTTAGAGCTACTATGCAGTATGTTTTGTAACAAAGGCTAGCCCTTGTGGCACATGATGTATATGATGTACCAAACGATTTACAGGAAATTAACTTTATACATTTTTTTACTCAGCTAATTGCAACATACAGTAAGTCAGAAATCACTTCCAAGATAAATTCTCAGTTTCAAACACAAGTGTTTGTGAACATTTTGTACTTTGTCATTTATGCTGTCATTAGATTAGCACAATTTCAGTGCAAGGTGATAGTACTATCACAGCACCTCGAGTACTGGACATAGTAACTGCCTTAACAATACTAGAGTACTTCTGTCGTATAATTGTGTTGGTGCACCACTGCAATGCAATCACACATGCAATAAGACGTCTAATAATCCAGGTTGCGAAGATGGCAGTGCAAGCTAGTCACGACCGAGACCTATCGGAACTCATTCAGCAGTTCCTGCAGCAAACTGACTTTCACACACTCGAGTTTGAAGTGCATGGATACTTCACACTTTCCAATCGCCTTCTGCTTGCTATAATAAGCCTCATAGTTACGTATATAGTAGTGGTGTTGCAATTTAAATACACATAAACTTACGTTTCTTTACTTGAGTGCATGGAAGAAGTGTATCGTGAAAATTACATTTGTATTTGTAATTAATTATATTCAATTTTTAATTTCATTTTTTCGAATGGAGGTAGTAAAGAGTAATTTTAAGCTGTATTATTTCTGTAACCTAAGTATATTCATCTTATAGCAATACGAGTTACAGTCAAGTATTTTATCGCAATACTATTTATTCAGCATTGCAAAACGTGGAAATCTTTTTTATGGTGCGTGCAGAGTGCGCTGTCGGCAGTGCTTGTGGTTCGTTATAGTGCTATCGCTCCGAAGGTACGATCTTGGTGTCTTCATCCCCACTTCTACCTTGCCACATCTCTTCTTCCCCCTCTCTTGCGCTTGCGCACTGGCCAGGCCCCCATCTGGATTGTTACTTGTGATTTAATTGTTTTTTTGGTTGGTCTATTCCTCTCGAGCTTTAGTCGAGGTAACTTCATTCTTGTCGATGCCTTCTGTGTTGTCGGTCGCCATGTCTCGGCGTCTCAGAGGTGGGTAATTCTGGGCTTGGAATTTGTTAGTTCACTCGCTTTTAATAATTTGGGATTTAGTACGGATTAACTTATAGAAGTTGGATTGGTGCTCATTTGGGGTTATTTCTCATTGATCTATTGATCGGTAAATGGTCTTCCGGTTTAGCATTGACGGTTTGAGGAATTTAAATATGTGTCAAAATATTCCCAGTTCTGCATCTCTGGTGTGAGATGATGAGTGGTGTATGAATTGATGTGGGCGCATTAAACCCTGCACCTCTAGTAGTGTTTTCTCAGTTACACTGCCCAGCCCATCCTTAGAAAAAAAATATGGGTTATCAATTTAATTTATTTTGAAATGTTTGGTCTGTAGGCAATCGTCTCTTATTTCATATTATATTTGAATGAGAATTTGAGTGGTCGTGCCTTAGTGAATAGTTATGCTTATAAGACATTATAAAGTATTGAAGGCACGTTTTGATTTATTCGCCAGTAATGTAATAAGTGTTCTTGCTTTAAAGAAAATAAATATTTTAGTCGAAGGTGGTAGTCGTCTTTGTTCGGCCAAATTTGGTGCACAAATTAGACTACATTTTTTGTTTCAGCAAGGCTAGTTGTTTCTTAAAATGACTGATGTGGATTAGATATTCAGCAATAGTTTATTGATTTCACTGAGTATTGTAACTGAAAGAATTAAAACACACTGCTTAACCCTTTAATTCCCGCACAGATTTACGATCTCAGCGGTTGCATTTAAGAAGTTTTTTGAGAACTGCTGTACTTTAGGTGACAAAGAACTTGTTTTGCTGTCACAAATTATAATATTGAGGTGTCTAGCACCTCTTTCGACGATATTGATTACCGTCGACACTTCGATTAATCGACCTCCTCTTCGACTCGTTTGCCCCACCTGTTACTTCGTCTCTCATATCCCTGCCACTCCTGTCCCACACCAACTGCGTTACGCCTATTTTATGTTATATGAGTGTCTGCATGGTTAATTTGGCCTTCTTCTTGCTTTGTTCGCCAGCCTTCAGCTAACTACTTGAGTCATTGTGCACGCCTGTTTAGGATTTTTCATTATGGATCATCGAGTCTGTGATGATGTCTGCACGAGGCAGGGCCCGATTGTAATATTGGGTTTTGACAAGAGTCAACAATCTACGCATCATTATAACAAACGGCAAAACGGCAAGTTGTGGTACAACATGGTATGATTGAGAATTTCGTTGGTTGCAAGGTTGTGGGTTACGATGTAAGTAGTTATTCAAAATTAGTTTTTAGTGTGAGTGATAAAAATCATATTTCTGTTAACTTTAGCTGTGTTCCGTCTGGCCCATAGTACTTTGCTTGAACGTCAGTGTTGATAATGAGTGCAAATCTCGGTGCCACGACTTGCTGCTTGTCTATTAAATTTGCCCCTCCTCACCAAATATACATTTCTTTGCCAGCTCGATTTTAATTCTAGTATGACCTATAGTTGAAGAATCATTATGTGTGTTCTAATACTAAGGGACGGCTTTACAAGGCGTGCTCCGCTGCCTGTATCCATTGAAATTAAACTGGGGAAGTTATTGTACCTTAAGCATTCCCCAAAACTTAGTACCTTTGTGCTTAGTCGCCTCGAGCTGGATATTATATGATATGGTTCTATATTTTTATGTGTATAATATTTTGTGGCTTCAATTCTATAGCAGTTCATATGGGAACGTTTGTTTTTCAAATTTTGTGTATAGTATTTGCTCTCAAGTATTAAATTTTATGTGGCATCATGTTATGTGTGGGGTTTTAGTTATAAATTAATGGTGATCACAATTAAAGGAATGGGAGATTCCATTTTCTTTCAGGTCTATTTGTGAAGTGTAATTTCACGGTCTCACATTTGTGTTTGTCAAATGGTTACCGAGCAGTATTGGGAATGATAAGTAAACCTTTGTTGGTCTCTTGTGGTTTGGAACTGATTTTTAGTCTCACTAAATGAAAATATTTTGGGAACGGATTTGATTGAATTCAATTTTTTTTTGGATGCTCTAAAGATATACATGATCACTCATGATGTTTGCAAAAAGTCTTTATCTTTGTGGCAATTTACAGAGTGATAATTAATGGTTGCAATAGTTGCCTTTTTTTTAACAAATTACGGGAGTGAATTCATATAACTAACAATGTATCAAATGAATGATAATATGTGTTTGAGGTAATCAAAATTAGGGATGTAAACATTGTTTGCAATTTGTTTCGACATTTCAGTGGTAATTTGGATTGGTATAATAAGGTAACGATCCCGTTTCTATTGAGTACCGGAGTATTTATTGTACAAAATATATACGCTTTTTTCAAATTTTCATGTGTTATCCCTGTAATCGCTTTTAATGTTACCCATATTTTGCTACTTGCAAGCACGTTATGTTTTATTGGTAAATATTCAATTGTTGTTTTGAGCTGATAATTTAACGCGATGCTTCTGTTGGAAAGCATAATATAACATGTCAGTAACACACGTAAATGACTGGAACACACGTATATTGTATGGCACTTACAAATCAAATTCTGGATGTGAGAGATATTTTACATGAATATCTTTGTCCAAGCATTAAATGATTTTGTCTATTTCTGTTTTTTAAATAATTCATATGATAAAGCTTTAATGGGAAATGTTTCATATACTTGCTAACATGTTAATCGTGAGCTAAAATGAGCGATATGATTAAAATTATCTTGTGAATCTGAAACTTTGTAAATACTTGTTTCCTTTGGTACGGAACAAGATATATGCTTAGTGTTCGATGATCAGTGATACGAACCAGTCAAAAAGTATAGCAGTAGCACGCTTTACGATTAAGCTACCCACAGGGAAGATCATTGGGAATTATGCCTCTCAGATTACATTGCTGGTCAAATATAACCTTCCTCTGCAACATGTAGACAATTGTCTACAATGGGCATGAAATGATTAATAAACAGCTGTATAATGTGTTTTGTAGCACTGTAAATCAATAAGGATATTTTAAATAATTATTCTATTTCATCAAAATCTCCCTCCGTCACAAAGCTGCCAATGGTCAGGTTCATACAGCACTACTTTTAATAACATTAATTCCAGTAATAAACTCGAAAGTCGTTAATTTTTGAGAATGCATGATATTTATAAGAATACACTTTTCTTTTAGTAAATTATGAAATTTCACGTTGACCAACTCTGTATTTAATTCGATTGACCAATATCAAAAGTTGGACTCTGTATTTAAATATGTTAGGTCGTTGGAACAGAAAATAGCAATTCACGTTATTTTTATAAAAGTATTTTCAAAGCTACATCGTCTGACTAATTCTACACTTCTAAATTAAGATAATAAAGAGAAGTTAACACTATCATTCAAATTTACACGTACAAGATATGGCATTTAAGAAGGGTGCCAGTGCGTGGCCTAAAAATATTTCTCTTAAAATCTCTATAAAATATTATTAAAGACTGTTCAGTTTTCTGCATTTATTATTGGGCAAGAAGAATACAAACAGCCGTGTGGTCCCCCTTATATCAATAAATGGAAAAGATTTGCGTTTCTTACTTTAATATCATTATTTTCAATTTGAAGGGATATCGTTGTTTAAAAACATTCTCGATTTTGACAACGCAGCGAGAGTCTCGAAGAAGAAATTTCACAAACACTATTACCGAATTTTTATAAAGTTTTTGTAAATGTACAAAGAAATTCTCCATTAAATTAATGAAAATATTCTTACAGTTTACGGTGCTTAACAATACAGTCTTAAAAGGCAATACACTCGGAACAATTTTTTTATCTTTTAGACTAAGGACCTGCAAAATTCACAGCATCTGGCGTACCGCTAGACATCACAGTCCTGTATATAACCTATTCCATTTGGTGTCACCTGTTTTTTGGGCCACGTCTAGTTGTGAATCCATTTCACTTATGACTAAACTACAGTTTGCAGAGTTTATTCATTGGCATAGGGTTATACAGACGTGTCAAATCGCTGACAAATTATAAATGCACAATGTAAATCTGAATCTGTGAAAATTTTACTGTTTCAATCAGTCAAACATTTTTCTAACTGATTCAACAGTCACGTCAGTGAATTTAACTGATTAAACAGTAAAAAATGCCAGATTTCCTTCACTTATTGATTCAGTGCTATTTTCCACTGATTAATCAGTCATTCTTTTCACTGTTTACTCGATGGTTTATTTTTGACTGATAGATCAGTTAATCAGCGTGGAAAATGGCCGTCAAACAACGTTTAAAAATGTACGTTAAATAATGCGTATCAAGTGAAATAACTAATAAACTAATAAAACCTATACAAAGTACTTTCTAAAATTTGTTTCGTCTTTCAAAACAGCCATTTTATGAGGTAATAGGAACACGCAGCCTTTTATTCCGTTTTTACGTCTTTCATTTTGTTTTCATGTAATCGTTAGAGCGCTCTATTCGAAGGTTTAAACAAAATATAATGTGATGAAGCGAGTACACTCATATATAGGTACTATTCGTTTTAACAACCTTAACGGTACCAATTAAACCAAAAACGAAAAATAAGAGCATACGATTTAAATCTTCACGATTTCGCAGCGAAATTATAAGACAAATATTTACTTGGCGTGGTAGCGCAATTGGTAAAGTAACGATAAATTTTGAAGCCTGTGCGAGTTCAATCCTGGTTGCCTCCGAAAGTTTTTTTACTATATCATATTACAGTAAATTGCGCAATGTAAACAGTAAACTATCGTAAATATGTTTATTTCACGTAGTTATTTTGCTACATTCAATAAAAACAATGTTAAATTCGTCACTGTAGCCGGCCATCACTTATTCAATCAGTGAAGTAATTTCACGTCAAAAATTCAATCAGTGAATTTTTTTCACTGGAACAATCAGTGGTTTCCCACTGATTAGAATTTAGAGTGCAGGGCAAACATATTTACGCACTTGCATTTTAGGCTGCCGCAAAATAACACAAATTTCGCATGTCTAACTATGACTGAAGCAATTTGCTATTGAATGATCACCTTTTACATAAACCAGTTTATCGTGGCTGCCATTGACTTGATTGCTTGGCCGCTACACATAATTAGGCTGATGACTTGACACAGCATATCTGGCTGTTCTCTGATTTCCTTGCCAGATACCGTTTACATTGCTACGTACCCTGTTCCAGAGTTCATTCCAGTTAAGGTTTATTCTATTAAGGTGGGCAAGCTCAATGTTTTTAGTTTGGCAAGTTACATATCTCGCCACCAGGAGATATTGGTGTCGCATGTGAACCGGATTTTGCCGGTTTGTATACAAGTGTATGTGATAATTGCAATTTCCATAAAGTAAATGTAGCTGCGTAAAATTTCCCGCATCGTATTGTGTTAGACCTTGTGTAAAGAATAAACATTTTTCTTCGCAATATAATGGAAATAAAACGAAATATATTCACATATTGCGAAATATTCTGTCCTAAATCGATTTAGCAAAACATAGTCTTACACAATTAAATAATATAAAATATATAATACAATAATTTAATATTAGTATAATAGTAAAATGATAAAAAATATATAATTTTTAGTTCTTTCTTACGAAGTTTCCTTATGTGAAGAGAGGGGAAAAGTACAAAGTTTCTTTTCATGACAGCAATATATTTTTCGTACTTAAATTCGCAACGTTTTCCCATTGAATTAAACTTTCTTATGAACATCCAGTGCCATCATAGTTGTATTTTTACTGTTTGCTCTCGTAAACACAAGTGGAGGGTGTTAGTAATAGTTACGAAATAAAGTTAGTACTTAATTTCTTTAACAAAAGAAAATATATATCACGTTTCGAGTCAAACACTAACATTTACACAAAAATGTATATAATTTCACCGCATTTACCGCCAGTTTAGAAATGACCACTTTGGAACATCAGCATACCTTGCGGAAGATATTTTTTCTCTGCCAAAATATTACTCCTAGCCTGAGTAGAATTAACCTTCTCCAGATGCCCATACGTAAAAGTGACTTTCTCTGACCCGGAAGGAAAGAATAGCAACGGTGTCAGATCAGGAACCTGGATGGCCATGGAGTTTAAAACCATGATGGTGTAACTCAGTCCAGAGTTTGTTACGTCGCTCGGAGTGGTGACACAGGGTATAGGCTTTTCACAGTAAAGTGAGCACTTTTAAGGCGCTAGTTAATTTTCCCTTTAAACCATTTCTTATATTTTAAACGCATTTTGAGAAAAATATTCAATAAATTTAATTGTAAGTAATAAACACAGTGGGTGTATCGCATCACACTCGGAAGTTAACGTCTTAGACTACAATAAAATATATTAATATGACTATAATTCCGAATGAGAGGGCTTTCATAAGTGTTAACTTTTCCACGAGTAGCCTATAGCCAGAGACGCTATGGAACGGCGGTTCCTTTGATGTGGACATGCCCATTATCTGATTGGCTGCGAGAGGCTCTGAGAACAGGCATTTTATGTGACTGGCTGTTGCTTGGTACGGAAGAGTTCCTATTGGCTGAACTCCCTCCTGGCAAGAAGGTTACTAAAGGCTGTTCACGATAATGTTAGTACTTTTGAAATCAACCTTAGAAAAATGCCACTGCTCCTACCTGCATATATTTTAACAGGCGCTCTGAGTAATATGCGGCCAGTAAAGTTGGTAACGATGGAGGGAAAGTAGTTCCATCCTTAACGTCGAATTAAGTGTTGGGTAACCATTTCTAACCACTTTATGTTTTTTCAATGCATCGAAGTGTAGTAAAAATGAGCAAATTAGTAAAATATTTAGGCCCCACGTTTCGAATAACTGCACAGTTCCATTTCGCTGACGCATGAACAAAGTGATGATGGCAATGCCAATGTTAGTGGTACATAAGATGGAAGAATACACAACGTGCATACAAGTATACCTTAAGTAGAGCTTTAAAAATCGCTCGCTTTACCTTGAACAGCCTATACCAGGCATAGATTGGAGAACGGTTGCGGCATTCCAATGTTCTGGTCGAGATCGCTATTTCACTATTGTATTCTCTCAAGTACTCTGTGGTGGTGACGTAGACATCCTTTCGTCCATGCAGGAAGATCTGTTGTCGTTTCCGGAACATGCTGAAGTTCTCAGAATAGCACGTGGCACTTTAGTGCAGTTAAATTATGACATGTCTTTGCATTTCTCTCTGAGATAACATTTCCCCTTTCACAAATCATTCTGAGGAACACACAGCCAAATGAATATTCCTGCTATTAGATCCACACAGTACCTTAATTCATCGAAATTCCATTTTGCCTTTTCATACGTATAAGCAATGTGTTCTGAAATACGAGAGTCGATTTAGATACAATCATTAAAAAATTGGGCACTAACGGTTTATACCGTATAACTGTATCGAAATTTGCCCTCTCAAGGTTATGAACAAGTTCAATCAAATAACTTTTTTTGCTATTAAAAAATATTTCTTTACAGTAGGACATAATTATGTGCTTGCTAAAGTTTGATAGCGAGTTCGTGAATGTTGTCGGTGAGAGGGTCAAACTAATCTTTCTCTCAAAGCTGACGATAGAATATATGGTATGTTTATGTAGTTTTATGCAATTTTCTTTAAGATCAACAATTATTTTCACTCCCGAATTCTGTTAATTCGTTTTTTTTGGTATTATAAATCAGAATATGGGATGATTAGAACAACGAGTACTTATATCACATAACAAAGTTTTACCGTTTTATCTCATTTAGAACAAAATTCAGTTATTGCCTGTATGGAATGTAGTTGGTTATAAAATTTTAATAGCTTAAATTCGCATACATTTTTTTATTTGGTGATATTTTAGACAGTTCAATTCTTTATGTGCTTACAGAATTTTATTGTAACTTCACTTGACACTTTATGCTACAGTAATTGTAATTCTTTTGTTTTAAAAGTTCGTGGCGCTGTAAAGTCCTCTTGTACACGTTCAGAACGCATTAATTCATGTTTCAGTTTCAGGCTTCACTGAAACATGAAACATTTGGGACTGTGCTCATTCGGACTAATCAAAGTCAGAGTCTGTAGCCACAATCGCTAGAATATTTATAAGGGAAAGGGGGGTAGGAGCTAATACGTGGTGTGAAAAATATGTTCAAGATTTTATAACGAGCGGGCCACTAATTATGTTTTATGTTAACTGTCGGGGGCCGGCATGCGGGACGTATGCGTATTTTTATTATTCCCAGCGACATTGTGATTCCGTAAGTTCCTACATTATGAAGCAAAATCTGTTTTTTTTTTTTTTTTTTTTTTTTTTTGGTTGCTTTCCTTTCCCACACCATCGTCGCCTCTGCGGCTGCAGAGTTTTTTTCCTTCATCTCAACCCGCAACCCGTGACGCAACCCAACTTTATAGATTTATTATGTTAACTCCCAACCATCATTTTCTTGCTTCTTGTTGCTCCTAATGGTGACGGCGAGAGGAGCCGGGAATAGGCAACAACAATAGAAACAAGAGAAAGGAAGCCGAGGAGGGGTAAAAGAAAAAAAATAAATGAGGAGGGAGAAGAGGGTCCGGCACATCACGACCAAAGTGGAGGGAGAGAGAAAAGAAAAAAAAAGTATATATATTTTACCGAAGCCACGTCGCCGAGTTGCCAATTAAAATGCTGAATGCGAATTAAGGCAAGGGGAAGTATGCGGGGTATGTAGCGGAGGAGCAATTAAAGAAGGCGGCCTCATACGTCTGGAATGATTTCCCAATTTCTGTGAGTGCGGGCTCAGTGGGGCCGAGAGGAATGAGTTAGTGCTGTGTGGAGATGGCGGGAGGTCCACGCTCGACCAACACGGTCACGTCTTCGCATTATCGCCGTGGCAGCGCTGCCCTCGCGCGCGCCTCTGCAAATTAGTGCCTAAGTCCGCGCACGAACGTCTCCGACTGCGACGTCGCGAGATTAATTTCCCCATTCCCTTCGTCATCCTTTCGGTGACTTCAACGCACTAGGTAGAAACTACGCCGGGGGGGGGGGGGAGAGACACTGCATTAATTCCGGTGTTAATTCCTAGCCGCAGAAAGGGTTGTTTTGACGCCGTTTGCTGGCAATGACACTTTGCTCCGGTAATAAGGATCTCTTGAAATTTCAAACCATGAATAAGAGGGGGGAAATCACGGAAGAGAAATATAAACGTGGGAAGGAAAAAAAAGTGGTATTCTCCGCTATATATGGGGGCTGCGCAGGACTGGGTTTAGATACAAATAGCAAAGTGTCGTCGACAAGATGTCAAGTCGGAAGAGGATAGTTGGAGGGTATGCGCGGAATGTAGATGAGCAGTGTGATCGAAGAGGCGGCGTGGAGGAATGGGATTCTCGTCCTTGAGCCGAGCGTAGGTAAGCAGCATTCTGAACGTGGAGGAGGTGAAGGAGGCTCTTCTTGAAGTCGGTGAGGCATTAATTACTTCGCGCTCTCTGGCGGGGGCGCCGCTGGACCATAAACAATCTTCCGTCTCCGACACCTGTACAACTGCCGTGTTGCGCGGAGATAAGATAAGACGTCAGAACACTGTAACAGTTTCCTGTTGGCACGCGGACATCAAGACTACCCCCTTCCCCGGCTCTTCCCCACACGAACCTTGCAAATCAAAGAAACAAGCGATGTTCAGCGGGCTGAAAACCAGTATACTTGAGTTATGCGCGGAGACGAGCAGAATGTAGAAATTTCGTGGTGCCGGGAGTGGCCAATAAAACATTCCCGAAAATAATAACAGAATGGAAACAGGCAAGTTTCGAAGCGTTCATTTTATCGCGCACGTTCTCACGATATGAAAAATGTTTCGGGGAAGAAAAAATGTCTTATATTTAAATTGTATATCTTCCCGGTTTAAAGTCACTGCGGCAGTGATTTACGAAGCTTTTGCAACACAGTTGTCCTGTTCCGGTTGAGAAACGGTTAGCACTCCAGAAGCATTCCTGGAGCGTAGATCGCTGGCCTGTTAAGTATGATGTAGTTTAAACTCGACACTCCTGATAGCTTTATAAGTCAATAAGTCGTGGAAAATTAACAAAAGCACGTGGTAAAAATATTTATTGTTGCCGTTACCCCTCGTATTTTAAATTAAACATTTTCGTACCTAACGAATGTGCTAGATTTCAAGTGAGAACGATAAATACATCGATAATATCATTCTAAAAATTGCAGTTATGCTTCTCGTTTAAATTAAATTGATGCTGAGTTGTGCCTCCTATTTAGTGCCTTCGGATTACCCAGTGTGGACGAATGGCTTACATACTAAACTAAATTTAAACTTACAGTAATAAATAGCATGCACGTACATGTTACAGCTTATTAAAAATTTGGAAACCAGGAATTCGCGAAAGGGAAAAAGAAAAACTTAATAGCATTTTCGCTCACGAAAGTCTCCTTGCATTGGCCGTCTTTATCAGACACAGAAAGTCTCCTTGCATTGGCCGTCTTTATCAGACACAGAAAGGCTAAAGGACCACTCCGTATCTTAAGCGACTTATAAACTGAATTTACATTGCTTCATGTTATCGTGTAAGAGAAACGTCAAAGCTCTGTGCCTTTGGTGAAGGTAATCACCAAGGTCGAAGCTGAAGAAAATTGATATACCTCACACAAAATGTCATTTGTCCTTTTGTACTGATCTACAGCAACAAACTGGCATCCAGCCATGTTTGAAAGCGAATTTAACTCTGTACTATCTCCAATACCAGAATACAAGACTGAAATAAAAATTCCTGAAATAACACAATCGCCCTGAAATTTGAGTAAAACAAAATCGACTTAGATTTCCCAAAATACTGACACAATTAATATGGCAAAATTATCATCGCAGAGTTCGTTTGCATGATACACGGCACCTCGCACTACGACCTACACCTAGAACAGTAGGAACTGCACAGGAATCGGTTACACGTGTGTGAAAGCGTATCGTCGGCACTAAAGGAAATGTTCCAAATGCCCTCCATCAGCACGAACACATGCATCAACCCGCCATTGCATAGACACCCGGATGCATTGATGAATCCCTCAAAATTCCTGATTGTTTCGCAACTCACTGCAACTGTGGTTACGGAGGGTGCCCACATCGTCCACTGGGGTTGCGTACACAAGTACCTTTAAATGTTCCCACTAACAAAAGTCTAGTGGATACAAATCAGGGCTCCTAGGGGGGCTGGTATGGGGCTGCCAATTACAGCTGCAATGGCATTCCACAGTAACTTGATCCATCCCGCCCGCGGGCCATACACTGTACGTTGTGTATAGGGACACCCGAATTTTGTGAAAAAAATTTCACGACCTGTTGTATTTCATAAGACTTTAGCTGAGATAAACTTCAGCGATTGGCAGATCTAGGTGTTACGCGTCGTAGGTGTCTGTCCGCGAATCACAGATGTACAGTATCGGAGTAACCTAATTCTGATTGGCCGGTTAAGTAAGAACATTCCTTCTCACAAGCACACGCCGCCAACAAGCAAAATAATACTGCTGGTATGCAGATAGGGTATTGAAATCTAGCATGTGCGGAAATCTTTTCGCGAAATTCGGGTGTCCCTAGTTATGTATTATGAGCTGTAGTACGGAAATAAAGTATTTGCGGACCTATCTTCATGTAACATTTTTTTAATCCTCCAGATGTGAGGAATATTCCCCCGAAGTATTGACATTCAATATTGCAACATTCGGTATACATATTTTTGGAAAGAGAAAAGAAATTCTATGGAAAACAGTTAAAGCAAAGCGTAACGATACACCGACGTCTGTCCTTTCTGAAGATGAACTACCGCTTGCGTGAGGGCCTCACATTAAATTTAAGATAGTTGTGTCACAAGGTAAGCAGCGAACGGTTTCTATGTGGAAAATGTCCCGTGACCTGAAAATTAAAAATTTTAACTCTTTCTGTTCACCCGTGCATGTCTTGGCCCTTCTGGAAACACAAGACAACGAATAACTTCCGTTTTACGTAGCGCTAATTAATTTATTTTCTCTTAGCGCGGAGTTTTTTTCCCGTGGTTGTTGTGTGTTGACAGCTCGTAGTCATTATTGGCGTATCTCAAGCTCATCAAGAAAGAAGAGACCCTAATTTATCGTTCACCTCTGTGTGCGGCTGTATTCTTAATTCGTTCCTGCAGCCAGCTTGTCTAATTTAGGTTTCCTGCATGCAAACGCCTTTTTTCCCGAACAAATTATGCTCAGTTTGGCTCCAAGGTTTTCATTTTTTTGTTAGTTTATTTATTTCATGACTTGAGACCGACGTAATTTAATTTTTGCTTTACACGCCAGTCGCCTCGCGCTCTCTCTCTCTCTCTCTCTCTCTCTCTCTCTCTCTCTCTCTCTCTCGCTCTCTCTCTCTCTCTCTTCTCTCTCTCTCTCTCTCTCTCTCTCTCTCTCTCTCTCTCTCTCTCTCTCTCTCTAGCTCGCATACTATAGCCCACGGATCCTGGAATATCAGAAGTTATTTGACGTACTGATTGTGCTATTCAATTTTTCGAATTTTCCGGGCTTAGAACTTCGATCGTTCTGAAGTGTCGTACGTCAAACGGGCGTTACACGTAAACAAATATTTTTATTTATTTATTTGATTTTAGTTAAGTTTTATAAAAATGCCTCAACTTCAGACGATAATTTTTGAGTCTCGCGTTACGAAAGCTTATTTAATAGCAAGCTTTTAAGAGCGTGAGATAACTTATGCTCATTAAATAATGTCGTTTTTGATACACTGTTCAACTTGTAGTGACTATGAGCGACACTAAAATATTTCATCAAACAGAACTTCCATAATTCCACCCATAGGTTTTGCGTAGTTAGCGGAAAAAGGTCACAATTCTTATAATTTTTTTTTGGTTTTGAAAATAAGAACACCTTACGTACTTTGTGAACTTAAACTATAGCGCTGAAAAAATTATATTAACTTGATTAAATTTAATAACAACTTGAGCAAGTGTCATATTTCAAACAGTTATGCTAAGTAGCAAATTAAAATTATTGTCAGTTCATACATGGTAATCCGTGCAAATATATATTTTTAGATTAATTCTAGGTACTTCTCGAAGTAGTCAAATGGAATTTTAACCTGCTATATTTTTTTTTGTTGAGTACTTTCAGTTTAACAAAAACTATGAGTTACAAGACGCCGGAAGGGCGTATTCTAGTTCGTTAGGTCGACCTCCCGTGACGCAGTCGGTTGGTGAGCCACCGATCTGGGGTGCGGGAGGCTCTGGGTTCGAATCCCGGGTAAGGCATTTGTGTTAATTTAAGTTAGGTTATAACTTATTCTGTAAGCCGTCCTCTGCTAAGTTTTCCAGCATTTAACCGGGGGACGTTAAAATGCCCTATACAAAAACAAATAGTTCGTGAGGGATGGAAAACAAATTGAACTAAATTTTATTTTTAATTTATTCACACAACTATTATTTACAACATTAAACTACCAGCCTACACAATTTCTCTTGTTATTCTCAGTGAGCTCAAAACCTAGTGTCTATCTCAGTTCTAATTTAAAGTCCCTATCAATGTCTCTATATTGTTTACAGTCAATTAATTCAAATGCATTATTTACACCTAATCAAGCCGTCTATTGTCATTATTCCAAATGTCTCACATCCGCGCATCCAGTTCAGTAGTCTCGCCAGTTAGTTTTACCCTTCACTGCACCGATGCTCGCAGTCCTACACTCCCGCCGCCACACTTAGAGAAGATCTAACAAAATATTTACTGGCATAGGGCGACATACATATTTAGTTTCCTAAACAAAATATATTGTTGAGAAAACAAAATTGGAAAAAGCAACAAAATTAAATTTTTCCTCTAACAAAATATATGTTTGAATAAACAAAATCTCTATTTTGGACAAAAAAATTATACTCCCAACTAAATAGTTTGTTGTTTTAAATGTATTTTGTTTTGGCCCCTTATTTGACTGCCTTTGTTCGAAAATACAGCTCGAGAGTTTTTATTTGTATGTTTTGTGACAGGATAGTAACCGTGTTTGTTACTGCATCTATTGATGCTTAACAATCGTATAAAACACATTAATAAAACATTGCAACAAGAAACTGACAAGTTAAGCTGCAAAACTTGAAATATTTGTATGCACACGTTGCTTAATATTTCCAGAATATCTATTTAAAAGCTTCCCAGTGTCATCAGTTGTCACATTAGCTGAGATTACTAAGGCGTAGCGCTCGGACCCAAGTGATCTAGGATTCTTAACTTGGTCGAACTTGTAGGTAATTTTTTTATATCGGCCCAAACTGTTTAATGTACGTGTAGCCAAACAAATCTTTAGTTGCACTAACCAAATCTTGCAGTTTGGGGCAACCAAATGAGAACAACAAAATAATTTGGTTTCAGTAATAAAATATTTCAATGCCCCTACGCAAACAAATAATTTGGCTGTACCAAACAAATCTTGTTTGATTCAACAAAACCTTTTTATAAGTGCACTGGACGCTTAGCTGGTTCGTCATCTTCGCACGCCTGTCACTTAAGGTAGCACAATCCTCGAGACCCTAGACTCTCAAAACTGTCGGCTAGAACAGGGGGGGGGGGAGACACTAGATAGGACTTACAATCGCGTTATTTGAAGTTAGTGCCTGTGGAAATACCAACATAGACATTTTACCAATAGAATTAATGATTTTATGGAACACGTCGATTTTTGAGTCAAAACTATGAGAGTTTTGTATCTAAAACATACTGATTTAACCTACATATATTTCAGGTGTTGATTTAATAACTTACCAAAACGATTAGACATATTTAATCGCTTTTTGCACTGCCTGTGCAAGATTAATTCTATTCTGTTGGTCACATTTGGAGGTAGTGTAAATATTTCAAACACAGAGCTAACACAAACAGCACAGATATATATTTAATTATTGCCGAAAACAGCATTCGGCAACTAAATGGCGTTAGTCAAATAGGTTCTAATAAAGCATTTTAAAACTTCGTTCTTGAACCTCTCAAGAATAATAATACTAGCTGTAAACATGCTGTAAGTGTAAAATGCCACACGACAATAGCCTAGAAAAAAAAAAAAAGCAATAAAATTTTCATTTGTGTAAATAAGCTATTTTATTAAACATTGAACACAGCGTGATTATTAACCAATGAAGTGTGTTTATTACAAAATAATAATTTAAAAACTATTATTTTTGTTTTATAATACTATGTGATTGTTTTTCGTAATGCATGTTTGCTGTTGGTACTAATCCAGGCACCTACCACCCACCCACCACCCCTGAAAAAGACTTCAAAATAAGAAGTCGTTACAACATGGAAGTGTCCGCTCTTGTCTCCTTATTTGCTCTGTGGGCTCGAAGGCCCGTTGCAGCTTTAATAGGCTTGGGGGCCCCATCTAAAATGCTCCCCGCATCCAGACAGAGGCTAGAGCATTGAACCAGAATATAATTTCATATATAACCACAGAAATTCAATCCGCTGAAGGTCGGGAGTGCGCGAGTTTCGATAGCCTTATCGCGGCGACGCGCTGCCACTTGCCTTTGTGTATCGCCGCGCTCTTCTTAAGTTACAGCTCTGATCTCGGAACACTGTTTATCTCACTCGAGTGAAACTGGCAAAGGGAGTTATACAGATCAGCAAGCATGTAACATATGCCACCGAATAGTTTTACTGCGTTAAAATTATCTTACAAACTCTCCAAATCAACTCGTATTTCACATGATACAGAATAATTGAATGAAAATTAAAAATATTATTAAAGGTTGTACCGTACGATGAATGATACAATTTTCGCCAACCGACCGGTGACAGCGCATCCGCAGAGAACTATTTCAAAAATTTAAGCACCGAAACAAACGTTAAGTCTGTAGGGAGGACGTGCTAATATAAGTACTTACAATAAAATATTATCTCAATATCGACGTAATAAAGCACTGCATGGTTCCAGCACATCGTAGTTCTTCCCGCATGAGTTAGTGGCATAATTGCGCCGCATTTTCCTTGACAAGAATTGTTTGCATGGTTACATGCAGGTAAGAAAGAGTCGTTAACTACACTCTAAGCTTTAATCAGCGATATCAATCAGTGAAATAACATTAACTGAAAGTCAGTTGATAAGCTGCTGCCGACTGGCAAATCAAGGAAATGAACTGGGAATAAGTGACTTATAGAGTGGAATTCTCGACATTCAGTGAAAATCACGAATAAATCAGTGAAATTTAGTCATCATATTAATTAGTTATCAGGCACTGATTATCAGTCGCTCAGTTTTCACTATTTTCACTGATTTGGCTCATTTATCACTGTTTCAGATTTAGAGTGTAATAATAGTCCACGCTTTCTGTGGAATTTTAAGAAGAAACTGAATTTTTAATATAATCATTTAAGACGAACTTAAATTACGTAATGGTTGTTGAGGCCTGAAGTTTAGTTATAGTTATGTAAGCCGGCGATGAACAGGAAATTAGATCAACTAGATGTTTCCGAAGTAAGGGCAAATACATTTTACACAAAGCGAATAGGGACAAAAATAGCAAAGAAAAGTAGAGTGCCGGGTTTCTCGTTTTATGAATAGCGTCCCATTTCACTATTACCTGGAGAATTAGATAAACAGTAATTTTAACTTTTAAAGTATAGGCCTACTGTTGTCTGGCGACCAGGCATTTTGTATTTTGTGGACATATTAAGCTGGCAAGCAAAGTGGTGTTCACATTTAGTTCAACAAAGTTGGTGAAACGTATGAAACGTAATTACTTTGGCTAACACTCAATCACTAACCTACTTTTCGAAGAAAAGAAAAAACTTATGAGATCACTGCCCTGTACATGAATTAATAAAGCTTTTACATTATATCACAAAAATTACTAAACCAATTCTAGCCAAATTTTGCACATAAGTAATACTATAGTATTCTATGTAAACGTATGTAATTCAAATTAATGCGGCACTTATTTTCAAAATGGTAGACATATAAAATATTTGTGTTAATTAGGTATAGCTATCGTAGTACTCAACAAATTTCCATCGATTTTGTATGCTGAGAGTATTTATTACAAGCATCACATATGCCAAGAAATAACAATTTTTGTTCACCATTCTGTAAGATAGCACTACATGTATTAATAAAGTTTTTTTGTGATATATCGGGAAACAATTTACCTATTACTATCAAATTTGGTAAACAAGTAGTACTGCGGCAGATGATGTATATACAACAGGTACGTTTAAAGTAGGTCAGATACTTATTTTTGAAATTGCTGCTATATAGTTATTTTTAGCATAGTATGCTATATCGTCAAAACAATGTAATCAATTTCCACTTTACTTTGTATGCTGAGAGTATATATTACAACCATAAAATGTATCTATAAATAGCCTCTTTTCACCGTCATTCTGTAAGATGGTGCCACACAAATAAGTAAAGTTTTTGTCATATCTCGAGAACCAATTGACCGATTCAAACCAAACATGGCAAAAAAGTATTACCGCGGCAGGTGATATAAACTAGTATGTTTAAAGTAGGCCAGACACTTATTTTCAAAATGGCAGCAATATAGTTATTTTGGCTTTGTATGCTATACCGTTGAGACGATGTAATTAATTCCAGCGTAACTTCGTACGCTATAGGCTATTCGCGGTAAAGTGAGCACTTTTTAAGACACTGCTAAAATTTTCTTTTCAGCCAATTTCTGTCTTTCTGCCACTTTTAGATATACACATTGCTATATGACTAATAGACACAGTGTGTACATTTCATTTTACTCAAAAGATAATGTGTGAGGCGGCAATAAAAAATATTTATTAGTGGTTAATGGTTGTTGGGAGGGCCTTAAAAAGTGATCACTTTACCGTAAACAGCCTATAGTAGTATATATTGCAACTATAACATTTATCAACACAAAGTCTCTTTTTTCCACCATTTTGTAAGATAGCATCACATGACAAAATAAAATAATATATCACTGGAAAAATAAACCGGTTTCTACCAAATTTGGCAAACAAGTAAAACTACGACAGGCCGTGTCAACTGATTATGTTTTGCGTGAGTCAGAAAGTCATTTTCAAAATGGTGGCCATGTAAACATTTTAGCTCAGTATGTTAATTCTACGAAACTACGACACAAATGTCAAATAATCTTTGTATGCTGGCAGTATTTATTATATCCATGAAATTGGTCTATACTGAGCCTAATTTCTCCGCCATTTTGTAACATAGTCCTACATAAAAAAATTAAGTGTATCTGTCACATCTCGGGGAACAATCAAACTATTTCTTCCAAATTTGGCGAAGTTGTACAGTAGTAGGCCATATTAAAGTATATGTTTTTCGTTTCAACACTCTAATTTCCAGAATGGTGGCTGTAAAAACAATTTTAGCTTAGTGTGATCTACCTACTAAACTATCTATAGGCTGTATTTACGATAAAGGGAGCACTTTTGAGGCCCTAGTTACTTTTTTCTTTCAGCCATCATTTATCGTTTAACCACCTTTTTTCAATAAAAATCGCCATTTAAGTAACAAACACAGTGTGTATGTTCCACCGCACTCGGAAGTTAACGTCTAAAGCGAAACTAAAATATATTTATTGACTATTATTCCAAATGAGAGGGCTTTCAAAAGTGCTCACTTTACCATGAACAACCTATAATCGATTTTAACTTAACTTTGTATTCAGGCAGTATCTATGACAATATTCAAATGTGCTAATACATAACAGTTTGGCCCTCCATATATGAAGATCGTGACATGATAAAATAGAGGTTTTATTCCATATCTTGAGGACCAGTCAACCGATTCCCGCTATTTTTTCACGCAATTTGTTTATGTAAACTAACGTATTTTAGGTGCAGCAAGCCTATTTCTAATAGGATTAATATAAATAATCTACATTAATAAGTTATATCTACAAAACAATTTATCAAATTTTTTACACGCTAACAGTATTCATCAAGAAGCATCAATTATACACACAGAGATACTGTTTCGCCGTCCTATCTGCAAAAATAGTGACAGGAGAGAATGTTGAACATTTTGGCATATTTCCAAAGCAATTCAACTAGTTTCCACCAACATTTTCACACCGTTAGTACTACAGATGACCATGTAAAGTTATATGATTTAAGTGACTCAGACATTGATTTTAAAATGGTGACCATATAAATATTTGGATAAGCATATCTATTTAACAATCTGACCATATTCAACTAAACGTTTTACACTGGCAGTATCTATTAGAAGCATCGTATACCAAACCTATTTTTTTAGGCAATTTTTTAAGATTGCAACGATTATAAAAATACGATTTTTGACATATCTCGGGGGCCAATCAACCGATTCCCACCAAATTCTTTACACAAGTACCGCTAAGGTAAGTCATGGCAGCTTGCGTGTTTTAAGTGACTCATGCACTTATTTCCAAATTTATGGCCATGTAAATATTTCAGGTTAGTGAATATTACAATAATCACAGCCGAAGTTGACACTCCGAATCTTACCGCCATGATGCAGTTGATTCCACGCTGGATTATTTTTACTAGATTTTCTGGGTTTGAGTCCCGGGTAAGGCACGTGTGTATTTGAAATTCTCTCACTACTGTTGGGGGCCACGGTGGCTGAGCGATTAGCATGCTCGCCCCCCACCAAGGCGAACCGGGTTCAATCCCCGGCCGGGTCACCGGGTTTTCTCGGGGATCTCCCGTTTCCCCGCCCTTTCATTCCGGCGATGCTCCATACTCACCTCAATCATCCTCGTCACCTCTCACGACCTCGCTGTTAAGAGCATCCCAAATCTCTTCACTCACTCACTACTGTTGAATATGTTTCTGGTTTCATCTGTAATGATTTTGCTGTTAACGGGACGTCAAGGCCTACCTACCACCTAAGCCTTTAAGAACTTAATTAAAAGTTATTTGCACCCATTTAAAGGAAAACGGGTTACTTATTTATAGTATATATTTTTCAGTGACTTCTTGTTCCGAATGTTATAACAGATTTTCCCAAAGAGTGTTCGCAGTTTACTTCTCTGTGACAAGGATTTTGCGAAATTTGGCAAGACGAAATGATTAAAGCATTAAGAAATTACTGGCCTAGCATTGAGGAAATATGCGCAATTTGTGTTCTTGGATATTTGTATAAGTTAACATGATATATATCGATGACATTTAACTGTGTCCGGTAGGTTCTTTAAAAAGTGATGTTAAGTTCGGTCGATTGAGCTCCTTATTACTGTTCAACAAAACGTAAAATTTTGAACAACATAGTTCTTAAAAAAAATAGCCTGACCATATTTAGTCAAAAATTGTACCGTAAAACGTGTTGCAGCTTTGGATTCGCATAAAAATAACTTAAATATATTAATGGACATGTATTATTGTTGGTATTTTGGGGACAAAATATCAAATTTTAGAACAGTTATTTTGGCGAAAGTCCTGTCTGTTTTATTACGATCCTTTCGTATAATAGGTAAAGACTAGTTCTTGTTAAGAAGAAACCGTCAAATTTTATATATCAATTTTTTTTGTACGCACAGCCTTATAAATGTGATGAGAACCACGCAAAAGTTTCGACATGTAAGATTACAAGATTTTTACACGAATTAATACACATTTTACTACAAGTTAAAAAATGTATAATATTGTTGGGAAATCATCACAAACTGAACACAATAAATACAAACAAATAACCATCACTAAAACGTAACTTAATGATCCAAGTCAGATCATTATCCATAAATAATAAAGTATGACAACCTATACATGAAGAGTTAATTTTTTTAAAGGATTTATTAAACAAACTTATAAAGGGAAGAAATTGCAGCTTTGTAATATAAGAATCGAGAGAATTGCACAATGAACATGAATACTATATAAAACTGGCATTTTTCTTGACGTTTTTGGCCACTTTTTACTTCACCTTTTCAACACGATAGGGCATTTTTAATGTCCTTAAAAATAACTAATAATTACCACAAAAAATTTAACAATTTACTAACGTAGGTTTTTAGCCATTCTAACAAGCAAAGAGCACAACGTGAAATTAATATTAACTCTCAATTTTTCCTTGCTAGCATACTGCGACAAAGCTGTATATTGCCATGCCAGCGGCAGCAGATTACACTCCATCTCCCCGGGCAACCGGTTATCTAGGCATTGTTTAGTTGACAGTAAATAATTTCTCAAGCAACTCCCTTCAACTCTAGCGTATTTATGGGTACACAAGCTCAACACGCTGCTACTTGACTAAAGTATAGAGTAATATCAGCAACGTTTTCTCGTGTATCCATTATTCACCCCCACAGAGTAAACATAATATTTCATTCGAGATGTTGGGTAGGGGACTCCGCAGCTTCCGTATTCGTACAGTTTCGTGCGGACACCATTAGCCATTTGAGTTTGAATTATTGGTAGAAATTATTTTGCAGCAACTACAGCAGCGTTTGTTTTGCGTAGTTTTAGCTGCGCAGAAGGAACCAACAGCGCGTTAGTGTGGGGAACGGTAGGATTTTTCACAGGAGTTTAACTTCGTTTTACATCCTCGACCCTATGATGACTTCATAATTTTGCACGTGAATATTTTGCCTTTCAATGCCCATATGCATTCCATTTTGTTCTGCAGCAAACCATACTTGTGAGTCCTTTACATTCCGGGCCCACAATTGTTTACTCACTGACTGACTGGCTTGTTTTTATATTGAGCTTGTTGCACGGGAGTCACAATATTTATTCCCGTCTACTATAGGCTAAAGAGTTGCAGGGGGGCGTGTCAGAACTGCTGAGGTCCTATTGTAAAAGGAACACTAGAGTATCCATGTTTTAAGTAGAACCTGCCAACATAGGAACTAGTGGAATCCACATCGGCCCTAAATCTCTGTACATAGGTCTCTGCAGTTCTAGTTGCCATAGAAGAGATTGTCTTGTTCTCAGAGTTCAGTAATGAGCAGATACCTGCAGAAATCACTTTATTAGTTGAAGACAAAATATACATAAAACATGACCGCATTTTAGCCATTAGTAGAGCCCCGAGGATTTACATAATCCCTTCGGTGGCAAGACAGACTTCAGACTCTCATTCATTTATTGTAATATTATAATTCGACCGCAGTTCTTTACAAACGCCCTGTTTGACTGCGAGCTAGTAATGAACAGGAATCAGTGGTGTGGCGGAGTTAAGAGTAAAGCAGTACAAAGGCTTCTCAAAGGGGCAGAAGACATGGGTACAAGTAATAGTCGCTCAAGTGTCTAGACTTTAGAGGACTTGACTAACAGCTTTGGACCAACAGGAAACAACTCACGACGAAGATGGGACTACTAATTCGTTTCAAACTAAGGCGAATATTAAATAATAGCCCATTTGTGGCTTGTAGCTTTTCTGAAACACTCCTAAAATATTAATTTCAGGCTGTTCCCCCGCCTCATGCAAACAGTGCTTAATAAAGTCTAGAAAACCGCACCTAAGGGACAACGCACAGCATTTTTGGGCACTCTGTTTAATAATATTTCGCATGAGAACGATTTCTTACTATGTATTTACAACTCGCCAATAATCTCTCTGTTTCTTTTTTCGTTTACATTATAAATGAAATATTATTATTTATAGGTAAAATATAAATATTATTTTAATAGAACCAAAATTTAAGTACTTTAATGTTAACAGGAGAATAAAACGGGTGTGATAACTGACATAGTTATTAAACAACTTGTAACGTGGCGTAGACACGTTACCCTATTTCTCGTTTGAATTTGCTTGAGCTGAACAGTTTTCGGTGCTGAACTATGAAGGTGCAAGAATTTTTCCGTCACTGAGTGTATTCTGGTGTCTGAACTGTTTATTCGCCCGATAAAGCTTGAGCTAGGCCTCAATTGATTGCGAGGCTGTTCCATCGAGTTGGATTCTCCCCCTTTGCTGCCGATGAGTTTTGCGCCGCGCGTTTCAGGGCAGTGTGCATCGCGCTGGAAGAGGGGTTAATTTTGTGTGTGTGTATATATATATATATATATATATATATATATATATATATATATATATAATATACCGGACCTGGCACTTAGAGGTCGCTCACTTTTGCGGAATCGTCATGAGTGCTTCAGCTCATTTTCCTGGTCGGCATAAGTATTTATAGGGTTCTACGGCAACGTGCACCAAGGTATGCAGTCTGGTATTTTTAAATATACAATTATTGTAGGCAGACATTTTGTTGGCTTTGGCCGTTTGTTCATGATACATCTAGTCATCGTGTTTCAATTAATACAATAATAATACATGATTTACAAGTAGGCTGTTTCTGATCCTAAAGGTTCCTGCCACTGCAGATGAATGGAAGAAAATACAGGATGTGTTCATATCACGATGGAATTTCCCCAATTGCTGTGGTGCTATCGGCGAGAAACATACACATCTCACGGCCTTGTAATAGTGACTCGGAATTATTTAACCACAAGTCTACGTTTAGTATAATATTATTTTCTTTCGTGGATGGAGAATACTGCTTCCGATATATAGATGTTGGCGCTAATGGAAGAACAGGGGGTGCTGCCGTGTTCCGTGAACCTAAGCTCACTAACGCGATGCTATATAATAATTGGAAATGGCTAGAGGGGGCTGTTGTCATAGGTGACGATTCCTTTCCTCTGAGAGAAAATGTGCTGAAACCTTACAGCAGGCCTGCGCTCACCAGAAAACAGCGCATTTATAATTACCGTTTATCTTGCGCAAGAAGGGTGGCAGAGAACGCTTTTGGTGTATTAGCATCACGTTTCCGTGTGTTTGGAAAACTCATAGCTGTGACACCTTCAAAAGTGGACCTTATAACAAAAGAATCGTGCGCGTTATAAAACTGGCTGAGATTTACATCACCGCACTACTTTCCATTTGGGACAGCGGTCCAGGGTCCTGGCGTACTGGAAATGATGAACTGCCATGTGTGGCACAGGTTGAATCGAACAACTACGGGACTCAAGCTGCTGCTTTAAGATAACGTTATACATATTACTTCTCGGGAGAAGGGAGTGTGCCTTGGCAAATGAGAATGATAGGAATGGACTACAAACGGCGCGTATTACAAACGTATGAAGAGGATTGTGGTGTCACTACCAACACATTGGGACTTAGTACCTACAACGTCAACTGTGCCGAGTTGACTGTATTGAAAAAAACAAATCCAAATCACTCTTCAAGCTTTTGCAACAGATGAGAACTATTATTACATGACACATCTGTATACTCACGTTACGTGTGTTTCTAAGAGGTAAAACAATTATTTGTGTGTGGCAATGATATTTCAGGTTAGAATTACCAACAAACGCGTTAACAATGTACTTTAAATTGTTCTGTTTGTGGTTGTAAACATGAATGTCGTTTTTGATGGACATTCAAAATCTTACATTAATTAGGTATAAATAAAATGCTATCTGCAATAAAGGTATTTGTAATGCATGCAGTTCGTTGTTCAGATATAGCAACTGCCAAACATATGAATCATTATTTGTTTTTTTTTATACGTTATACGAAATGCAAGTAATTTATAGGTTTACATGTGTATAATTGCTCAGTGAACTTACCATTGTGGAACTAGATGACCGTGTTACAGTAACTCGTCTCAAAAATGCGTCAGCTGATTTAGACCACGTAAATTTTGGTTTGTAGATGTCGTCGGTTCCTGGCCCACTCGTCTCAGATTTCAGAAATTTTGCCAGTTCTTGCCGGTATATAGTCCTTATGGTTTTGATTCTTTTACGCAATCTTTCAACAGTTCCATCTAAACCCACCTGTTTCACTTCACTTACAAGTTTATTAAAGGCAGTTTCTTTTAGTAGTTTGTTAGAAAACTCACTGAGTCTGATGTTCTACAGTATATCATATTTTGCGTAAATTTCCAGAAACTTGTGTATGTAAACCCCACTCCACTTAATCATTTCGAACACAAAGCAATACCACCAATATAACTAAACTGGTGTCCACAAATTGCTTGCGTTTTAAGCTGGCGAGAAAATGAAGCGCAAGTTAGTCTCCACCGTTCAGCTAGAAGGAAACTAGCCAAGTGGGCCGTTTATACGGCGAGGGTGCCAGAGTCACGTGACCTTCAAGCGGCCACCAAAGTAGACTCTCCGCCAACTTACTATCCACCTTCAGGGCAGTGGAAAGGTCCCTTGATTTCACTATTTACACAAGAACATTGCCAGGAAAGTCACTTGTCCTCAAGTACTTGGCGCCACTAAACTTGACCCGTGTAAACGGGCCTTTACGCACGCGTAAGTAATTATTGGTCTGCAATGCACACTGCGGAGCTCAATGGACAATGATTACTCACCAACCGCCTTACTCGTTTATGCCATAATTGGTTCATATAACTGTATCATAACATTTATCCTACAGCTCATTAGCTGTAACAACGGAACGCGTGTTGTGTCGACTTAAGTACAGCACGCATTATAGCATTTTTTTTTTGTTCGTAACGCCTGAAACCGTAAAATAAAGGGGTTTGGAAATGTTAGGAACCACAACAGCGAGCCCAAATGGAATGTGTAGATAACAACAGCAGACTACATAGAACATCAGACAATGCGGGTCCAGCAGACATCGGTATAACCCAATTTTATATTCAATAATGTAGGAGCATACCCCGCCTCCAGACCACAACGGGAACCAGTCGGGAATAGGTACGACAGCACACACGTGAAGGGACGCGAAGCGTGGGCAGGACTGCGAGGCAGTAGACGAATGTCCAGCCTATAGCCTACCTACGGTAAATGAACACTTTTTGAGACCCTCCCAACAGGCATTTAAGAAATTTATTTTATTGCAGCCTCGGATCTTAACTTCTGAAAGTAATGGAATATGCACTGTGTATATTAGTCACATGGCAACATTTGTGTTAAAAAACGGTGGAAACAAAAATTGGTGTAGAGGAATAATTTAACAGGGCCTTTAAAAGTGCTCGCTTTATCGTGAATTACCTATACGTGGGTGGATACCAGATCCATTGGCCCCATAGCTTCACGTATCATGGTAATGTGTATACAGTATAGAGTTAATTAATAATCTTTTTCTTTCGTTTGTCCCCATAACTACGTATATCATAATAATGTGTATACAGTATAGAGTTAGTTAATAAATACTTTATTTATGGACTTAAAACCTTCCTTGTAAAATCTGTCTTCCATTGGCCCCATAGCTTCATGTATCATAGTAATGTGTATACAATATAGAGTTAATTAATAAATACTTTATTTATGTACTTAATACAACCTTCTTTATAATTAATGTGTATACAGTACAGAGTTTATTAATAAAAACTTTGTTTTTTTCCTAATATAACATTCCTTGTGATCCTTTTCTTCCGTTTGCCCCATAGCTGCATTTATTGTAGTAATGTGTTCACATTATAGAGTTAATTAATAAATACTTGATTTATGTACTTGATATAACCTTCCTTATCATCTTTCTCCTCCGTTGGCCCCAAATCTACATAATAATAGTAATGGGTATACAGTATAGAGTTAATTAATAAATACATTATTTAATTTTAGATATTAAGTCGTTCTTGGTTTTATCCATCTAATAACAAATATACATCCCATTCTGTCTTCTAGTCTGGTCGGAGATAGTGCAGAACGCTATCAATATACAAATTTTCCAACAGGACTTTAGGCCAGAGTGAGCTAAAATAATCCCTCAGTAGTAACCACAGCGTCCTTAACTCCGTTAGTCAGGGTGTCCACAATCGAGGATATGTTGCACATGAAAGGTATTTATGTTTGGTGCAGTACGTATCACTCCCGACATCTACAAACATGCACGGTCGCCTCTCACCAAGGCGGACCGGGTTCAATCCCCAGCCGGGCAACCCCCGGATTTTCGCAAGTGGGAGTCGAGCCGGACGATGCCTCTGGTCGGCGGGTTTTCTCGGGGATCTCTCGTTTCCCCAGCCCTTTCATTCCGGCGGTGCTCCATACCTCGCTTCGCCCTCAACGGCTCTCAAGACCTCGATGTTAAGAGCCTCCCGAATCTCTTCACTCACTCACTCTACGGACATGCAGTACGTTGTTTATTGGTTGCGAGAAAAACTCTTGGTATAAGTACAGTGCATATAAAAAAATTAACAGCAATTGGTTGCTTGATACGCCACTGATAAAGCTATATTTTTTTAGGCAGGAACAAGACTTCTCTCATTAACGGGCGCGCCCGAAGTGGCCAGTTAGGGAAATAGCTGCGGAGGACATTCGGGCGGCTTTGTCAAAGGAACGACGCTTCTGAGAGACGAAATACTTCGACATTTATTTATCTTTAACGTTGCTCGTAGAATAGAATTGTGTCCTACTAGATTTCTAGTATCTGTTCCGGAATGTAGTCGTGAAGGCGGGGTCAGCTTAAATGGCTGTGCTATTGCAACACATTTAGGCAGCACGTCTCAATAGCGAGCCATATGATACAAACACTTGAAAAACTAAACGTATTTGTATAGTGTTTAAGTAATTGCTGTTTTTAAAAATGAAAGAATTAACTACCATATTTACTGGCAATCAAAACAAGTTCGGAGACAGTCACCGTCCTCTAAATCCACAGCTTAAGTGAGTGAAGAGATTTGGACGGCTCTTAACAGCGAGGTATTGATAGACGGTGATGGTGACTAGGGTATGGAGAGGCGTCGGAATGAAAGGGCGGGAGAATCGGGAGATCACCGAGAAAAACCGCCGACCAACGGCATCGTCCGGTACAATTCCCATCATGCGAAAATCCAGGAGTGACCCGGCCGGGGATTGAACAAGGTTCGCCTTGGTGGGAGGCGAGCAGGCTAACCGCTCAGCCACCGTGGCCCCTAAGTAGCGTTGGTGTGATGTTCTTCATCGACCTTGCCATCAAAATAATGCGTCGTGCCGCGCTGCCACCTTCGTAAGCGTCGCGCCGATCACACAACGATGACGGAACCGCTCAGCAATGTTTACCGCGCCACTCACTTCCTGTGCTGACGGCGCTCTTCCAAGGACGTTGAGAGCGGAGACGTCGCGCAGTCTGAGCAGAAGTGAGCGACCTCTAAGTGCCAGGTCCGGTATTATATATATATATATAATGTTGCAGTTGTTTTATGTGGATGTTTTACTGTGTGTAAAAAATAAATTTTTAAACGTTAAAGTAGTTTGTGCTGTAGTGAAATTTGAACCTGAATCAGATTTTGACGTACCCTGCGACACTAACAGCTTTCCTGTTATTATCTCTCAATAGCGGTGTGTGTAAGTATGCCATTTTCAAACAACTGACGCACGAAACAGAGTTTCTAGTGATATTTCAGTGTTTGTAGTGTTGCTAACTGTTACGGATGGATTATTTTAGAAGATTTTGAATTTTAAAAAAGGTTTCCTTGGCGGTGGTATATAAGTATATGCAATTGTGTGAATAAGTATGGTTTTTATTTATTTTAAGTTTTAATATGTGAAAATTAATTTAAGTTATTACTAGACGACCCGGAAGGCTATAGCTATGCACTCGAAATTCGAATCAGTGGGAAACCACTAATTCGCAGTGAAATTCAACGGAATCGAAATGAAAGAGGTAAAAACAGAATAAAAGGCTGTGTTTTCATATTACCTCATAAAATGGGGTTTCGAAAGACGAAACACATTTTGGAAAGTATTTTGTATTAGTTTTATTCGTTTATTCGTTGTTACTTCACTTGATACACGTTGTTTAATGGCCATTTTTAAACTATGTTCGACGGTCATTTTTACACGCAGTTTCACTGATGCATCAGTCAAAAATAATTAGAGACGGAGCAAGTTGCTCAGATGTTTCATACGTCCATCAGTCAAAAAATAAACCACTGAGAAAACAGCGGAAAAATGACTGAACAATCAGTGGGAAATGCCACTGAACCAATCAGTGAAGGAAATATGGCAATTTTTTACTGATTCATCAGTTAAATTCACTAAAGTGACTGTTGTATCAGTCAGATACGTTTGACTGATTGAAACAGTGAAATTCTCACTGATTCAGATTTAGAGTGTGAGGGTCTTTGTTTAATTTACTAATGTAATGTAATGTTACGGGTGGATTGTGCTACTTTTTGACATTTGCATGAATAAGTATATTTCGCGAGAATATTATAATTTCGCAGGGAAGATAATTTTCTGATTACAGGAGATAAGAATGCTTCGTATAGCCTCGTCATTGTTCGTTCTCGAAACCTGAAGCCAGAGGACATAAGGAGCTCAGTTCCGGTTTAACGTCATTACGGAGCTCGTTTCCTTACATCAACGTTACATTTCCGTGAAAATCTCCGTGAATACAGCGAAATTTGTATTAGTTGTATTTGTAGAACCGTCTCCGTGGAGTAGGGAGTAGCAATGTTACCAATCACACTTATATTAGGGTGCAAACTTCAATTCGTGGCACCAAGATTTGGAATTCTTCAATGGTTGGTAGGTCTGACTCGCCTTCACATTACGGAAGGCAATGGTAAACCATTGCAAAATCATTCTGCTTTGAGCGTGACGCCGCTTCCACCACTGAGCCTTTGCCTTGAGTTCTAACAAACCTTAGGAATATCAACTTTTTCATCGTCTGTAGTCGTAGAGATAGCATGGCATTGAACGTTTTTTTTTTTTTTTTTTTTTTTTTTTTCATTTAGAGTACTTATTTGCATGTTGATATAGAGCGTGAGATGTCTTGTGTAGCAGTATTGCGTAAAACATTTTCAGATGTGTCGTTTTTGGAATAAGTGAGTATTGGTCTATATAAGGCCAGCTCCCGGCTATCTGAAAGCAAGAGCGATAACAAGGACCATTACATTAATTTTCAGCTTCCAAATTAATGACTACAATTGCATGTGAATTATCTAAATGCAACGCAATCCAACAGAAGGTCAAAATGTCCGACTGGTATCACCCACTTCCGGAAAATCTTCACGATTCCGTAGGCACTTGAGTATCATTTTACACTTCTTCTTTTGCATAAGATTAACATCAGCCTCCAGTTTTTAAGATTATTGTTAAGGTATACACCCGCTTTCCCCTGATTGCCTAATAGCTCGCTTATCAGAAAGGAGCAAAAATCGGTGATCTCCCGCCATTGCATTCTGGCGCTGCTCCATACTCACCTTTCTTCACCCTCATCGGCTCTCAAGACCTCGACGTTAAAGTCTCCCACATCTCTCCACTTCACTCCATCTCCACCCATCTCGTCTCACTCCACCGATTATTCAGCAGAGTAGTGGAGTCTGCTCCTGTAGCTGACTTCAACCTCTTCTAATCCATGTTTTAGGCCGCGTCTCAACTCGAAAGTGTACTCACTCTCACTCACCGCTCTCACTCTGGCATACTCTGGCTCACTCTAGCTAATTGAGACTTGTGACCTCTGTAAGCCTTCAGCATTGTTTCTCTGACAGAAAGGGTAGTAAACAGTGAAAAATAAAATAATACTGGCCTTTCACTTTCCTCAAATAAATGTACAGTATTTTAAGAAATAGAAACAAATTTTAATTTGTTACATTTTTGTATGATTAAAAGCATAATTGATATATGCAAATCACTATTTAATAATATGCACACAATTAACCTAAATTTAATGTTAAAATAATAACAACACAATTTCTTCTGTTCCATATCAAATGGAATATTGTTGTTATTACGCATTTCACAATCGCAGTTTGTATATTTGAGGTTAGACTTGAAAACAACATGGCTGCCAGAGAGGGTGCAAGAGTGACCACCGAGTGTGCATCGTCGTTCACTCTCCCACTCACGTTCTCTCCTCGGCGTTGGGACAGCCGAGAGGACTCTCTGTGACGTCAGGAGTGAATGAGAGAGTACTCTCTGGGCGAATTGTGACACGGCCTAAGTGACCCGTCTACCTGAAGATGTCTCTACGTCTCAGGCAGAGAAGCCGCTACGTGCACGGCTCCTAACTGGCGTGCAGTGTCTTTGTCGTTCAACGTGTACCTAAGGAACTTTAAGTGACGATCCCAGGTGGAAAGTCTAGCAGGGCCCTATACTAGTTCCTCAGGTATTCGACCAGATTATTTTAAGCTGTAAAAGTCTGAAAATGTCGTTTTTTGGCCATACTGGAGAGCTCCAAAATAGTGTTTGCAATAAGCGTGATCTTTTGAAAGCTGTATTTCGCCATAGTCTGAAGTGTTACTTATTTTCGTGCGTGGATAGGTTGTCCACGCGTGAAATAGTGTGTTTAAGAAACACTGTAAAAAACAGTTCGTTTATGGCAGATTTACTAAGACTGAATGAACATAATTTCCGAATTTACCCCAGGAAGGATCTATTTTTCTAGACGAGATTTACACGACTGCATTCAAATAATACTTTATTCCTGAATACCAATTTCGATTATTCGCAGTCAACTTAACTTGGAAATGAGTACATTTATAAGATATTTTTGAAACTGAAAACTCTTGTAGTGAGACTTTCAACTAATAGACTACATTTTCATGTATCATGCATATCAGCGGTAGCGCACAAAGGCGAAACAGTATTAAATGTCACAGGCTATGTTTCCAGTTTTGCGCCTACCTCCAAAGTTCGCTAAGCTGTCATGGAGGAGGAGGAGGCGGTACACGCATGGTATAAACGCGCGAATGTTAAACACAACGCAAGGCTTCATGGTGACCTCAATTTCTAATTCACTAAAAGATTAATTCGTGTCACGTCACCATGTTATAAATCCGAATCGGGGGCAATAAATGACTGCGTGAGACTTTTTTGGATTAAGTTTGATTACTTTTCAATCCGCCTGCATGTTGTAACTCCAACGCAAAATCGGGAGCATCGGTAAGATCAAATAATAAAAATAAGTGCTTTAATAAATACTCTTGCATCCAAAGCAGAATTCCAAGAGTCAAAAGTTCTTCACCCACACTCTTAATGTGAAAACATTCACTTCACGTATTTACGGTACGGGTCCTGCATACATTTTTTACCAGCCGGAATATCATATTTCTAGGACGCCACTGAAACATTTAGTAACATATGACATAATAAAGAATGCTGATGTAAGTTTGTTCACGTAAGTAAATTTTGCCTCTGAAAACTGTATAACTTGTTTAGCTGCTAATGAAGTACAGCATTTGTAAAACAAATCAACAGCCATACAAATGTACAGTAGAAGCAGGTTACGTAAGGATTTTCCGCAAGAAACTTGTTTATCGATTTTACCTTGAAACATGTGGGACTGTCTCTGTACGGAATGTTAATCGCAGAAACAAGGAGTGCCATCCGTTCACTTTAAATGGAATAACAAGCCTCCTTACCGAGAAACAGGTTCCAGCTAGCAGAAGCATCGTGAACCATGTCTGAATAATGTGGGATCAAAGCCAAGTTAGTTTGAGTTATATTCTCACTGTAAACTGAAATGAGTTCATTTGGTTTCTCACTGGCTTTGGGAGTAAAAAAATATGTTTTATATCAATAGTACAACATTTAAAATTTGAAATCTGGCACAAAAACTTCTACGTCAATGAATATCTGAAATACAATCAAACTTCGACATTCTTCTTCATTTCGGTGACAAAGTTAAAGTTTAAAACTGGGGTGTGAGAGGTACATAAGTAGCAACTCTTTGTATGCCCATGTGAACTTGTAGGAAGAATCATCCCTACTACTGCAGAAAATATGAAGTACCGAATACGTTAAGCGTCATTGGTAGGATACTGTGGAAGCGGGAAGATGGAAATTGACACACCTAACAACAAAGGTTTATACGTTTCGTACACGGTCCCTAGATGTATGAATAGAATTTACGTGAAGGGGGAACAATCTAATCAATATCCGATTACCGTACTCCCAAGCAGGAATTTTTTTTCTGTAATTTATTTACGAACCAACATTTTTATTATTTTAGCGTCACTTAGAATAGGCCTAATTACTTTTCATGCAAATGAGTTGCAAGGAAAATCTGAAAGTTGCTAAGTTAACTAATTTAATTGCCTTTGTTTAGCTATTTACGTTGTCCGTAAACGTTTTGAATATTGAAATGCACTGGATTCTAAGTCTACAGGTTTATGCTCAGGAAGGTAGTGGGCCCTGAACCACTTCATTAGCTTCGGTACTTTAAATGGGGAATCATGCCGTCAATTTAGTGCCATAAACTAGAGAGAGCTATTCTTTAACATGTTCTTATACGTATACATTTTGTTTCTGGTTGGGGGGGGGGGGGAGAAGTTATTGGAAAATCGTATTGTCTACCGTTCCAAAATTGTGGTCAATTGGTGGCCTTAGGTGTTGAAATAACGTATTCTAGGAACTAAAAAAGATTAAGATAGCAAGGAAGCCTTCCAAACCACAGCTCAGATGGGAGACTTGAACGCGCGAGTAAGAGGCGGATTGATGAACACTGCGGCAAGTGAAACCACAAGTCTAAGTTTATAAGTTGCGGCAATCGACTCTAATCGGCTTTCTGTCTTTTTTTATTTGCCACAAGACAATCTACTCCAAACGAGATCTTGATATAATGCATTGTCGACTTCACAAATCTGTATTACTTTTTTATATGCAAGATTATAAGAAACCAATAAAGTATACAGGTTGATCCTGAAGTACAGGTACGAACGCTGTGTTGTAATTCCTTATGTAAAATGAGGTAGAAAGGGCTATATCCTGCAGGAATTCGTAAGGGGAGGTAAGTGCCCTTGAAAATAAATATTTCAAAGGTTTTAATTAAAAATAATAAAACCTATTTGAGATGAAAGAACAATTCTGGAAATACTGTAGCTTGATTCGAGATCTGAAATCTGCGAACGACTGTTGAGTAATATCATAGCTATTAACTGAGAAAATAGGAGTGTTATGTTATTAGCAAACTAATATGTACAACCCTTGTGTATTTATCGCTTACACTGAAGTCATATTCATATATACATTAATATACAAAAAAAAAAGGTTGCCTTGGTGTAACTTTCTCAGGCTAACGGTTGTCGAAAAAAACAAAGTTTTAAATGGTGCAGTTAGTTGCCTGCCGTGAACTCTTAGGACATATTTTATTGGGTAAACAAAATTTGAAAAGTAAGCAAATCAATTTTGTTCGTGTAAGAAAATAGACATTTGAATAAACAAACCTCTGTGTTGGGAAAAAGTTGAGTGTCAGCAAAACATTTAGACGAATCAATTTTATACATGTGCTTGGCCACTAATTTGATTGCCTTAGTTCTAAAAAAACAGCGCAAGAGTCTGTTTCTAATTTTTGTAACAATTCGGATGGTAACAGCGTTTGTTAGTGCATTTATAAATGATTAATAAATGCACTAAATTCCCGATAAAATAAGTTCAACAAGAAAGTAAAAATTAATTCTGTAAAACTTATGTATGTTGTTCTGTTTTTTAATTGAAAGTATTTAAGAACATTTCCTCTTCGTTAGTAGAGATATTAGTTGGCGTTGCTAGCTTGCAGCGTTCAAGTGCAAATAATCTGAGTGCAAACTTCAATCGTGCTTACACTCTTTTATAATATCCAAGAGTGTTTAATGCACGTAGAGTCATTCAAATCTTATTCTCACCAACCAAATCCTTCACGTTAGGGCAACCAAATAAGAACGACGAAATAACTTGGTTTTCAAAACAAATTATTTGATCGCTCCACATACCATCAATTAATTTGGTTGCACAAAACCAACTTTGTTTTATTCAACAAGATCTTTTCTCGGTTATTTATCCCTGTCATCAAGCGATGTGGCGCAAGGCAACTTGCAATGTAAAAAATAATGGGAAAATTACTTTACAAGTTTAAGCTAGGCCTAATATTCGCAAACTTGTGGGGGGACATAGTTTTCCTTACGAGTAAGGTAAAATTACCGCACTCTGGAGTAAAATTCACGCACGTGGTAGTGGAAAATCCCATGCATGGATGGGAAAATTACCTTACAACACGTGCATCTGTTCAGCATTGTCTCAACAGCTAGGGGGGGGGGGGTAGAAGAAACAATACTTTAACATGCTAATATTCACTGATGTTATTATGCTGACATCGTGGTGTAACGGATAGCGCATCGGCCTATCGTGATAAAAGACCATGATTCGCGCCCACCCACCAGCGAGTGTTGAGGAGTTTATTGTTGAGGTTACTATTCGTCAGAAGATATAAAAGAATAAACATTATACTCCGGACAGTATTTAAGTATAATTTTATTATACAATACAGTTAGTTTTCCCTTACGTATACGGGATTTTCCCCCACGTTTGTCAGCTACTTTTTTCCGGACGATTAAGGAATAGCACTTTTATTGTTATGTAAATTTACTCTACATTTAAGAGGTAATTTGACCTTACATATAGAGGTAATTAATTTCCCTTGCATGTAAGGGAATTTTACCTGAAATTGTTTACATTGTGTATTCGGGAGGATGCAGGTTCGATTAACCTGGTTTCCATTTTCCATGGTTTTCCTAAATCGCTTCCAGGTGAATTCTAAGATCAGTTCCTTAATAAAGGCCATGGCCGATTACTTTCCCGTTTCTACTTCTATTAGCGATATATACTCTCTTTAATGTCGTCGTTATCGAGAAGACGTTGAGACCTACTTACTTATATCCCTTCCGTTATATTTAATGAAACAGAGAAAAGAAGTAGAAAATATAGCTAAATCAAAACCTATCATGCTAGAGAAATCACAAACCTAGTTTACATTCCATTTGAAGTTAGTCAGGACTTATACAAATCGATTAAACGTTATATTCTATAGCCATTTTATATTTTGGCGCAAATTTGTCGACTGCTGTTGAAACATCGTTCGTTATGCAAATGTTGAAAACCTTTACTTTAATCCGGAAACATTCGTAAGTTTATATTATGTGTTGTAATAAGACGTTTGATAACAACGAATTGCAGAACTAACACGAAACATTTTGGAATTTTATTTTCAAGCCCATACACACGTTGGATGCTAAGTATGTTTGTTTAGTCTACAACTCGGTGATTCTGTTATCCTCCGTGCTGTTTGCTGGTTCGTCTAGTTGTCCAGTTTCCCACGGCTGGGCAAGCACTCTGCTGCTTTGGATGACGTCACCTGCTTCTCGGCGAGGTGATGTCGTCTGCTCTCAAGTGGCTTGAAGTACTCTGCTTCTCTCCACGACGCTGTCTTCCGCCTCGTGAGTCCGCACTATCCTCTGTCGTCTCTAAAGCTTGCAGTGAGAACTGAGCCAAATCACTGAAAAAAGTGAAAATCGAGCTGCTGAGAATCAGTGCCAGGTAACTAATTATTAACACAATAGCTGGATTTTAGTGATTTATTTGTGATTCCCACTGAATGTCGATAATTCTACTTCCATAAAAGTCACTTGTTGCCAGTTCATTTGCTTGATTTCCTAGTCGGCAGTAGCTTATCAATTGACTTTCAGTGAATGTTGTTTCACTGATTGAAATCACATGTTCGAGTTTAGAGTGTAGCAGATTCAGCCAACCAAATATTTGCTACCCGAAACACTTCCTGGTTTTTCGGAAATCTGTTTGCAGTTTTGTTACGATGTGGGCAAGCCCTTGATGTGGCGTTTGTATGAACGCATCAGCACACATCCGAAGAGAGCGAGATCACGGAAGCGAAGCGTCGCCGCGACAACCAGGACACGAGGCACAGGATCTGTTTGCAAACATAGCAATTTATAAACTAACAAGTATGTAAGGAAGAGAGGAAGTTAAATTCAGGTCTTAACACATCAAGCAGACGACGGGACAACATGGACCAGCAGTTGGGGTTTTGCCGTAGTCGAGATATCAGTCAGCCTTCGGCAACGCTAAAGTAATGCCGTTCCAGCAGAGGACAGAACTCTTTAGCTAGATGCGTGGCAATAGTTTGTTAGATAAATATATAAATAAATGCAATTTTAGAGTAACATTGCGTAACACGCTCCTCCGACGCAATTTAAGGTGAGTATAACTGTAAAGTGTTTTATACTGAATAATGTAACAGGACAACTCTTAAATGTTTTAATTAAATGACGGAGTGAATTAACATTGTGTTCTCCATCAGAGTTACGTTTCCTCTCATTAGTTTATGTGTAAGCCCATATGACACAAGCATAACTAGTTGCTTCTCTTGGTTTATAGTGAATATCCAAAATACCTGATGGTAACGGATAATTTATTCAATACTTCTTTATTTAAGGGTTTGGGACGAAGACCTTTACCTTGAGATTAGGAATACATATATTAATTTTGTTAGATGGAATTTTTATTGTTGATGTTGGCCGAAATAATTCTTTGAAGGTTTAGGTGTGTCGCAATTATATTGACTTGCGTCGTGTATAACCATCCTGGAAATATCGGGATATGGAACACACTAATATCATTCAGAACAAATCCCTTATATTTTGATATAACAGATTTCGTAAGACTTGCATTAAAAAATAATTTTCACACACAAATTCAATCCCACACAATTTGGTATTGTAACACTGCTGCACTCTATAACTATATTCAATTCACGGTTACTTCAAACTTTTCTGAAGCCCTGCTAAAGTTTAACTTCCAGGATATTCCTCCGCCTCAAGCAAGCTAAGCTTAACTAAGTAAAGATAATTACACCAAAGGACAACGCGCCGAATTCGTGCGGTCTAAGCTGTGATAATATTTTGCAGGAGAACTATATCTTAATAGGTATTACCAATACTCATGTTTTCTCACCGTTTTTTATTCATATTTATTATAAATCAAATATTATAATTTATTAATAAAATACAGTAAAACTTAAATTTAATGAAAAAAGAAAATACCTTCATGTTAACAGAGATATAAAATGCTTGTGATACACTGCATATGCATGAAACACCCAAACACATCATACATGGCTAGGGATAGAAAAAGTTCGCGAGTTCAATGACCGGTAGGCTAGACTCCACAGTAATGTGTATATTCGAGCCTCAGATGTTTGTTGATTGGCTGCTGCCCCATAGAGTAGCCAGTTTTACTTCACACCTGGCAGTATGGCACTCGCTACTTGTTTCCTTGCAAATCCGCTATTGGCTCAGAGTCGTCCAGGGCGTGTCTAATAAACCGCGATCCAATTACAAAGTCAACTTCAGTGTACGCGTGTTTGACGTCTTTCTTGTCCTGAAATGAACTCGCAAAATGTACCTATCCCTATACATGGGGTGGTTTTTCAAAGGTTTGATTCAAAAAGTTTGAAGGAACCGTGCATAAACTATATTCTTTTTCTACTGTTAGTATGGATACCGTTAAAAGCGAGAGTAAACGTTATTATTCGCGTGAGGACAGTTACCCCATCGCCCAGATTTGTCGTGATCATTTTTACTGAATGTAGTTCCTATCCGCGGGAACGTGCAACAGAGAGCATGTGTATACAGAGGCGGAACGGTGTAGCAGTTCCTTTGATGTGAGATTCGCTGTACTGGCCGCGCGAGGCCCTGGACACATTCCTTGTGTTTGACTGACTACTGCGTTCTGAGAGTGGTCTCCTATTGGTTGGGCTGCCAGCCGGAAAATAACTCACCAGTTCATTTTCAATGTGGACTTGTTTTTATTTATTTTTCCAACACTCCGCCTATGGTTGTGAGGGGGCCTCATACCCGCAAATTACAGTCACACGCGTATTTTTTTTGTTTTCTTCCCTTCCTTCATTTTCATTATCATTTCTGCCTTTCCCTTTCCTTATTTCAATATCACCATTTGTGTTCCTTTCTTGTGCAGTTAGATTTTATTTCTTGTCTGGGGTTTTGATTATTTTCCCCACTTGTACTTTACTAACGGTTCATTTTTTTTTTTTTTTTTACGTTTGTTTTAGTTTCCTTTCTGGTGCTCCTTCATTTTTCATATTTGTGCAGAAGAGTGTACTTGACACTGCCATGCTGGTTATGTTCGCTGTTCCTTAGTGTGGTTGTATACTCGTGTTGTAACTGTTCACTCTGTGAAATAAATACATTTTTCAATTAATCAATTATTTAATCAATCAAAGTCCCCAGGCGCTGATTGGCAAACGGCGCTCCACACATGTTGCTGGCCGATGACGTCATTTTACTAGTGCGTACGACTGTAGTTCGCTTCATACGTGGCTGTTCCACCTGTTCTTTTGTTTCTTTACTTTATGAAAGTACGTATTTTGTTGTACGGTTACATGGGCGCAGGATTATTTACTACGCTCGTGTTTATCAGTAGTAGGATACTTTGTATAGTCTATTCGCTGTTTCTTCACATTTTTTGAATCAAACCATTGATGAAAAATTACCCCATGTATGACGGATTTAGTTATCTCATATATATATATGTCATGTATCACAAACGTTTTATACATCTGTTGACGTGAAAGTATCTTATTTTTCGGGACCACGGTGGCTGAGCGGTTAGTCTACTCACCTCCCACCAAGGCGATCCGGGTGCAATCCCCGGCCGAGTCACTCCGGAATTTCGCATGTGGGAATCGTACCGGACAATGCCATTGGTCGGTGGGTTTTCTCAAAATATCCCTCCCCATGCCCTCTTTTCATTCCGACGCTGCTCCATACTAACCTCAATCACCCTCATCGGCTCTCAACACCTTGATGTTAAAAGCCATTAAAATCTCTGCGCTTCAATTCTGCTTATTTTTCGTTAAATTGAAGTTTTATCTGTATAATATTATAAATTATAATGTCTCATTTATAATAAATACGAAGAAAATCTCTGAGAAAATGTGTGTGTTGTAAGATATAGTTCTCACGCAAAATATAATTACAACTGAGTGCGCACGAACTCGGTGAATTGTCCTTTGGTGCAATTTTCTAGACTTTAAAAAGCATTGTTTGTATGAGGTGGAGGAATATCCAGGAAGTAGAACTCTTGCAGAAGTAGATGTAAAACGGGAGTTCTAGAGCAACTCAATTTTCATCGAAAAATCGTGGTTTTTTGCTCCAAAATCATGGTTTGAAATTTATGAAATTAAGCATTCTAAAAAACTAGCAAATTTACTTCAAAATCAAGCATTTTACCCCAAAATCAAGTAAATGTATCATTTTTCCAAAAATGTCCGAGCAGGATTTGTGCCACCTTAAAAAACAAGCTATTTTACCCCAAATTCAAGCAAATTTCTTGCTTTTCAAGCAAAATTTTCATGTTTTCTAGAAATAGCAATTTGTAAGCTAGCAATCTAAATAAAGCAAATTTAAGATAAAATCAAGTGAACATATTAAAAAATATAATTAATTGAATTTATAGATTTTATTCAACAAAAGTAAAAACTACCAATAAGACTTTTTAAAACTTAAAAATAAAGGAAAATCTGAAGCATAGCCATTACTGAATCCATAATCCCAACCATCGCAACAATCCAAACTATAAACATTTTCTTTAAAATCAGAAAATTTATTTGATCTTAAATCATTTCTATCCAATTGTAAAACAATTTTGAAATGAACAAGGTCCAAATCTTTATCAATAAAACGTGCTATTTTTTTATAATTTCATATCCAATATCCCAAAGTTATAAAAGATCTATGATTTAATCCATTTATAATTATATATATGTTTTATAAAAGTGTGATACTATGACAAAATTTTAATTAGAATTATTGTATTTATTTTGTCAAAAATTCGTAAAACTTTTAAATGCAACCACTCGACTATGAATCTAAAAAATTGTATTAATATATCGAAACAATTTCTTGTTTCTGTAAAATCGTTTACACTATCCATTTAATAAAATTAGAAATTGATATATCTTCAGTGATATTTTCTTTCAAATAATCATAAATTAAATTCTTTTGGCTAATTAAAAGAACATTACAAATTTTACCAGCCTCAACTACTTTTTTAAAATCTACACTAATTTTTATATTGGTTTTATCTTTAACAACTGCGTTTTTCTACATAGGCAGTCAATAACACATAAAGGTCTTCGTCCCCAAAATGAATAATAATTGATATCGCCATGATAGTTTGTAGTTGGCTTATAATTAAAATTCATTATTTCTGTATATAGTATCTAATTTTGTTCTCGAATTTCTAAAATCATTAAAAGTCAGAAACCTTTTAGACAAAAATCATTTTCAATATCTAGATGTCAAATTGCAAATTATTCAACTAATATTTTATATCAAAGTTAAAAACAGTTGCCCCAGCAGTGACTTCTTTTTATAAAAATTGCCAACACTTAAAACCAATATGACCTTTAGGATTTTTATATATTTTTTCTTTGGTTGCAACTGATGTGTTAGATTGGTATTCAACAATAGGTCACAAAATTTCAAATTTTTTAATAATAATTTTACCTGGATCAGCATAAGTTTTAACAACTGAACAATCTGCTTTTTTAGTTTCATAAACAAATAAACAATTGCTATCAGATAAATTTCTTTAAAAAGTGATTTTATAAACACCTTTCCAGTAAACTTCATTATTATCGTGAATAAAGCCAAGCAAATATCTTAATGGATACATAATTTCATTCATTTTATCTCTACGAACAGATTTTGCTCGAAATTTATTATCAACACCAGTAAACTCTAAATAATTTTGTTCAGTTGGTGATCTTAGCAAAATATTCAACCTTGTGGAAGTTATTCCCGGACTATCAATAGCACCAATAATATGTCCATGTTTTGAAATTACTACTCTAGAAAACTGAAATCGAAAAAAAAAACCAGAACAAACATCAATATTATCTAATTTTTCGTATTTGGCTCATCTCCAGTTTTGTCTCTTTTTAGTAGGCGATATTCTTCCGAAACATAAGCTTCATTTGGAAAAGAAAAGCCATCTCGTATGGGAATATCAAACTCGATTCTATTATCGTAAATATTCGAATTCCCCCTCGTTTGATCAGAAGGTGGGGGGGGGGGGGATATTTGTGTCTCAAAACTTTCAATGCTTTTATAACTCATTTAGAAGTTAAAAATTTTTAATATAAATGAAGTGTTTAGAGGGAGTTCATTGAGTGAAATTGCTCATCGAGAAGTATAGAAATTATAAAAAGAACCATGACGTAGAATATGAAAAAAAAAAAAGTTCTGGTGAACCTGTAGAAAAAAAAGATGAGATCATTAAAAGATATATATATCAGATTATGCATAAAAAATATGTTGATTCAAAATATATAACTATTGTTTCTTGTTATGATCTAAAAGAATATATAAATTTACAGTTCAATAACACTATTACTGATTATATAAAACAAATAAATAATGCAAAACAAACATTAAAAAAGAAGCAGATTCGAAATATAAAACTATTGTTGCTGATTATGCATTAAAAATGATGTCGAATCAAAATACAACACTAGTGTTTCTGATTTAAAATCATATGCCGAATCAAAATATAATACCATTGTTTCTGCTGTACGAGATCAAATAAGTAAAGTTTTCGTTTATACAATAGACTATGTTTCTATTCAAAATCGCAGAATTAATAATATGGCTGATCCTATTGATGGAAAAGATGCTGTCAATAAAATATATCTCAACAAAGAAATAACCAATAAATTGCAAGATTTCAACTAAGTAATTGTGAAATACTTTCATGCACTTGTTGATTTGAAAGTTGAAATAGTCAAAGAAGATTCTGATAAAGAATTAGATGTTAAATTACAAAATTTAAACCAATCTCATAAATTTTATTTACATGCAGAGAGGAATAAAATGACTAATGTTTTTCCCTTAGATAATGAACCAATATTCTTTACTTTTTTGATGGACTGTGCCGTTTATAAAATAGTTATGGATATTCTCATGTTTGATAATAATTTGGCCATTTTCAAGAGAAAAATAGTAATAAAAATAGATCACAGTAAGCCATTTGATGTTCACACGAAGGTGATAATTTAACATTTAAAATAAAAAGTAAGACATCTCTTTATCCTGGTGGAGAGGTGGTGGCAATAGGAATATTCGTGAAATACAAAGATTAACTATATATATATATATATATATATATATATATATATATATATATATATATATATATAATTATTAAATGGAGACGACTTTGTCTCGGCAGCTTCGGCTGCATAACACATGGTGTTTGAAGTGCAAGAAAGTCACTACTAAAAATAATAATATAAAAAATGAGAATACAGTAAATGGATGATTAGTCCAAACAAGAATATGCTCGTTGCGCAAGTAAAAAAAAAATCAACATTCTTAAAAAAAAAATTTGCTCAATATGAGATAATGAATAATTAATTAATTAATTATATAAACCTACACGGAAGAAATTTTCCAAGAAGAATAGTTATTTCGTATGGCATTGATGATTTATGGCAAATTGATCTTGTAGAAATGGATACCGGTAATTTTAAAGTGATATCTCGCATAAATAAAAGCTATAAATATATAATGACAATTATTGACTTTTATCAAAAATTGCTTTTGCTTTACCAATCAACGATAAAATAGCAAAAAATGTAGTAAACGCTTTAGAAAATATTTTGATGAAAAGAAAACCAAATAATTTACAAAGCGATGATGGCTTAGAATTTTATAATAAAATATTTAAAGAACTTATGGAAAAGCATAATATTAATCATTTTTCTTCATTTCTGAATAAAAAAACTAGTGTTGGTGAAAGATTTAATCGAACTTTAAAAATATAATTGTGGAGAAAATTTGCTTTGAATGGCAATTATAAATGGATAAATATCTTGTATGAATTAATGAAAGACTACAACACAAAGCACAGCACTATTGGTATGAAATACATTGAAGTCAATGTGTTTTATTTGACCTTTGAATAAATGCATTGCATCTTATTAAATCTTATATTCACCATGTTTTCTAATTGATGGTAAAACTTCTTTAGTCACCCATGTCGTGAATTTTTCAGATAGAAGCATATTTGATCTAAATATTAACTTATGCAGAGCTGATTCATTAATACATAAAGCATTTTGTTGCATATTTGAAGGTGTTTCTATTTTAGGGATGCCTCTGAGTTCAGTAAATTTATTTTTATCATCATTATTAACAATATAATATAACGCATTTAGTGGTTTTCTGTGTTCCGAAAGCCTAATTACATCAGTTCCACTAAACCAAGGATTATTTTACTCATCAATAATCATAACAACCTCGTTACCAATGTAAATAAGTTTGTTGTTTATGTCTAGAATTGACTCCATTTTTTATATGCAAAACTAGGCGCAAGTGAAATTGGCGAGTTATAATAAGTCTTTCTATTAATATTCTTTTTTATGAAAAAAGCGATAAATTGAAGAAAATAGTTTTATGAAACATAGACCAAATTCATCGAATTATAGAACTCTTAAGTAGTTAAATTTTCTAAATCATTGACAAAATATTTCATTTTATTTATAATTTCATTATAGGATTCGCACTTTATACCAAACAATGAAATGTTATTTTTGCCAACTCTTGTCAATTTTTTTGTAAATTTATTATATTCCATGAAAGTTTCATTACCAAAAAAATACAGTAAACCATTTATATATCTCAAAGCTGAGTCTATCATATTTGGTAAATTAGGAAATTTCTCACTAATTAGACCATGCTATTTTTTTTTATCAGGAAACGAATTTGATCTATTTTCGCATACTACGACTTTTCATAAAAGATAGAAGTTTTCCCCGAATATGAATTAAAAACAGCATTTATTTTCTATTAATCTCTTAATCCAAATGAAGCGATTTTTTGGGGTAGCCATCAATAAGATTATAACTATGGTAATCAATCATATAAATTTTTTCATCAACAAACAGGAATAACTTGCCTGAAGGTCTTTGGGATATAAAAAATTATTGAAATTGGTTGGTAGAAACCGAAACCAATTTCTTATCGAAAATGGCCTATTGATTATTTTCTTCTCTCCCAAACTTTTTATCCAAACATTTTTATTGTAAAAAATATACAATTCACCATCAATAATTAGAAATGTTTTTATATATTTGTCTTTGCATTAATCAAACGGATCATCATCATTAAAAATTTTTTGTAGTGGTGGCCCATAAAAGTTTTGAATATTTTGAATATCGTCTGGTTGCAAATCAACCAAATCATTGTTGAGAATTCGGTACATGATTGCATTTTTATCATTTGTATGTTGAAGGCCTAATGCATCTTCAATTTCGTGGATCAAAACTGCTAGTAAATTAATTTTATTTTCAGGAGTGTTTTTACCATTATTATACCAATATTCCTGCTTATTGATGTGAATTTCAATAAGCAATTTTGTTTATTTGGAAAATATGCATGAGCCATTGCACCACCAATAGGATATAATAATAAAAATATATAATATACCAAATAATATAACAGTAATATTAATAGTAATGTATTTATTATTTGTATAAGGACAAACTCCGCACAACCTATGATTATTATGTAGGCCTTGTTTATATGATATAAGTATATCTGGAGAATTCCTATCATAAACAAATTTAAAATATGTGTTTTTGCCGAATGTTAAAATCCTCTTTTGCTAAATTTGTAATTGATTTATTTGCATATGCAAAATTCCATTTTAATGAGTTTTTAGTCCATTTTGCTGTTGATGAAATGTCCACAATTATCTCATCTTTAACACCACATCTTGGCTTGTTGATTAAATTAAGTGATTCTTCATTGAGTTTACCATCAAATGAAAAGAGGTTGTGATATTCTTGAAATATTCTTAAAGATGTTTCGTACTTTTCAGTATCAATTTTTGAAAACGAATTTGCTTCACCTTCTAGATATCCATATTTATTTAAAAGGTTGATAACACAATTTTTCTAATTCTCTTTTTTGGATAGTGCAAAACTGATATTTGTAATAGCAAGAATAAGTACATAAGTCTCCATTTATATACAAAAAGTTTTTAAAAAATAATACACTTCTTTCATTTTATTTCGCTACTTACCAACGATAATTTTTCCATTCATATCTATTGTAATAAAACCATAGTCTTAGTCGCAACATTTTGCACAAATTTCTTTAAATTTTTCATAAAGCATATTTCTACCAACAAAATCATTATAAATATGCTTTAAGTTAGTATCATCTATTCTAAATATACACAAAATTTGTATTGTCTCTTACCAATTGGTTAGGCACTCTGGAATAAGTTTGAGCCAAATAGAAAACATCAATATTTTTATGTCTTTCTCGAGTAAAATATTCACGAATCATATCTTGAATATCTAAAATAACATCTTCAAATACAATTAGAGATTTGTTTACACATTGATCTAAAGCATTCATTTCCTCAGTATTATTTTTAAAATGTGCCATTTGTTCATTAAATATTTTGGATATTGCTTCAAAATTGTCTTCTAATTGAATATATTTTGGTTGATTCAAACTTTTAGAGCAAACAAGAAATTTATTATAATTTAACCACCCTGTTTTATAAATAAAATTTATCATTAAATTTGTTTTCTTGCTATTACTATGACCAACTATCATACCTCTAATATCATCAAACAAAAGTTTGCAATTTTTATTATTCTTAGAAGATTCTTCAGAAATTAAAACACCAATATCCCAGTTAACTTTGTGCAGCATAGGCTGCTTTGGCTGCCACTTTTTCATTTGATTAAAATAATTTTTTGTAATAAATGGATAGTAAGACTTTGTCTCGACAGCTTGAGCTGTGAAATAAAGTTTTCAAGTTAACAAACAATAGTTATATTCTGAAGAAAAAATTTCACTATGATATAATCCATAAAGATAAATCGATAGCTTTAATCAGTTTTCATGCAAAATTTTTAACTCCAAATGTGGAGAATAATACTATAACTACAATTGAAAAGATGTGTGATGTCGTTGACAAAAATGATGTTATCACAATCCTCAGGGGCCAATACAATGTTGAATCATTAAAAGAAACTATAATTTTAATTGAGCCATTTTCAATAAACAACATTGAAATAACAACAGACAATGTGAAAAATAGAATATCTCTCAAAACTAAGATTGATATTAAACTTGATGATTTCTTATATGATGTTCTTGGCTTTGAAAGAAATAAGACTACTGAATAAGATAAAAATTTTGTAGGCACTAAATTGCCAAATGTTAATCCCTATAAAACAATAATTGTTCATTGTAACTTGGCATATGGCATGTTCATAAAATATGATGAATCTGATAATTTGGAAACTGATATAATGGCTAGTTTTCCACCGAAAACTATGTTTGGTTTTCGAGATTAAATTAGCTATGATCCCCCATTTCCAATATTTTATAAAATAAATAATGAATGTTTTAATCATATTGTCTTAGAAATTAGAGATGTAAATGCAAATTTAATTGATTTTGATAGTTCTCATATCGATGTTGTATTGGAGATTAAAGATGTTTAAAATATAATAATATAAAAATTAATTAAAAATTATTCTTTCTTATATCCATATGGCAGTGTATCAATTTTATTTTCTAGTATAAATATCTTGTTATGACAAGAACTCAATGCAATGTTATTAACTTCGACTGTATATATTTTGTGTTTCTCACTCCTTATCAAATTCATTGTTCTATACTGAATTTTATCACCAAACAAACAATTCTTACAGTTTTCGAATGTAATTCTCTTATCACCAACACATTTTTTCACACCTTTAGATTTTTTATTTTCATTATCGCCAATTCTATATGCATACATTTTTGCTAGTAAACTAACAAATTCTTTCATTATTTTACCATTACATTCGTCTTTCATTTTTCCTTAAAAATTTTTATTTATTGGTAGCATATTATAGATATTGTCGTTTGAATAATCACTTGTATGAAATTTTTCTATAATCGACTTCATATCTTTGTAAAACTCTTCTGTTTTAATGTTATAAATGTATGAATCGGTATTTTAATATCATCATTCAATTTTATCACCATTTTTTGGCTTCATCACTTTTAATGGAAATCATACATCAATTCTTTCGAAATATCCAGATTAGCCATGCCCATATATATTGGCTTATTAGATTTTACATAAGTTTTATTCATGTGAATAGCCGCAAGATTCTCACTAAATATAGTACTTCTTTTGAAATTTGGTGTTGCTACTAATTATTCACATTTTTCATCATCTGATACAAGTTCTATATCTACTCTATTTCGTATATTTTCCATAGTTTTGCCAAACACAGAATTATTCTTGAGCTCATAAAAATCTTTTTTGAAATCATTTTTTGCATTAGTTCTCATCTCTGTATTCAAAGAAATATATTTCTTCAACCAATCAGACTAATCAAACATCAATATTCTATGTATTTTAGTGCGTTTTAATCTATTATTTAGACACTATTTCAAGTTGCGATAGTGAATTACAAATTTTTGTTTGTTATCTAATGTTGTAAATAATTTATATAGATTTGTCTTTGGAACTGCCTTATTTTCTGGGCGAAATGAAAGATCTTTATTTAAATTATGTAGTTATTGTGGGTATTCTAAATCAACTCCTAATATATAACCATGCTCAGAATCGTATTCAAAATTTAATATTTTTCCACTCCAGTACCCTAAATCATTTAATGTATAATAAACCCATTTAAAACCAACATATGATAAATATTGCGATATTGCCCTTCCATATAAATTATTAGCATCGAGATATGCTAAATAGTTGGACTCTTGATTTGGATTTAAATATTCTAAATATTTGTTATTAGCTTTAACATATAGCTTACAACATTGTGATATTCCACCTCGAATTTATTTTTCAATCATTAATATCATATCATAGTTATGTAATAAATCTAGTGGTTGTTCAGTCATTTTAAACATTGCATACCATGATAAGCCTGGTGCTGTAAAATACCATGCAGGGTCTAAATCATATGAATTTATACATGTGTTTCTAAAATTTTCAAATATATCTGCTAACAATAATACATCACTTTTTAAATATAAATCATGGTATTCACCAATATTTTTATATTAAATTGGTTCCATGTGCATTTTGCATGTTCGTATTCATAATCACATATACAATTTTTGTTTAATTTGTTATAAAATTCACTCATTCATAATCAGATATACAATTTTTGTTTAATTTATTGTAAAATTCACTCTTTGGTGGAAGTTCAGTTTCTTCAAATTTCTTCCATCTTTCCATATAATCGTATGGGTAAACACCTTTTCTAATAACTAAATCAACTTGATCTTCTGGAAAATGTTTTTGTGTGTGTTTCATTTGATATTTACTTAAATTAGATGATAATTTATCTGAACTATTGGCCAGATATTTTAATGTGTCTATAAATTTCAATTTTAAATGTTCTATGTTTCCCCTCAAAATTATAAACTTTTCATCATTATTTTCTGTTAAAGCTATATTTTATCGCCATACTCTAAATTTTTAATAAATAAATGTGTATCATATCCAGCTAAGTTATGGAAATAAATTGGTACAAAATTTGGTAATTCTAATTTTAAATTACAATTGTTGTATGTTGGATTAATGAATTTTCCACTTATGTGATCATGATGATGTACTTTTTTATTTTCCTCCATATATTCACATTTGCATACAGTACATCTTTTTGATTTCCTATATAATATATTTTTTCTTCTTTTGTTAATGGGTGCATTGGCTCAATTTGTGAATATATTTCATCAATTTCTTCTACTTCACTTTGTATTGATTGTATAAATATTTGAGCATCTGGGCCACGATATACAACTGGTGGTTTATAATCACCATAAGCAGATACAATATAATAGCAAAAACTAGAAGCTTCATGTAATTGATATTTCATTGTATATGATTCATCATTCAACTTTCAATCAATGTTATTTGATCATTAGTAAGATTATATATTTCTTTAAGTGTTTCTTTATAAAAAAAAACATTGTCAATGTCATCTTCTGTTAAAACTGGATATTTTTTGATTAGTTTAAATTTACCAATTTCTTTTGGATTTGGTTTAGTTGGTTATATTTTATTTAGAATTGATTAAAAATCTGCATATATTGTGAATGGGACTTTCGTGGTGTGTTTCATATATTTAAATTTTATCTGCTTGCTTTTTGAAGGGATGATTATCTTCACAGGTTCATTTTTCAAGCAGTCTTCAGTATATTTATTTAATTTTTCTTGAGAATAAAATAATTGAAGGCGCATATCACATATATAAACTTTGCAATGATTATAATTTTTTTTTTTTTTTGTTGAAACTAACCTTGATAAATCTTTAATCCAACAATAATGCGAGTTTGTATAATCTTTGAAATAAAGTAAGTTTATATACGTATTCTTTTTATTTTTTGTACGTTTTAGTGGATATACCATGGATTCATCTTCAATAGAGTATACTTTTATAAATATGTAAATTTGACTTTCTATTTTTGGTATATCATCAATTTTAATTGGATATTCATATTTATCTAATGCTTTCTCAGTGTTAAGACCCACATTTTTATGTTTAGATACTCTTTGCGGGTCTTTTTCTACTGGAAACAACCCAGATTTTATTACCCAGAGAAAACATTTTTGATCATTTTTAACATTTATGCATGCTTTTTTATTTTTAATCATTTTTGGTAGTTCAAAATATGCGCCATTATATTAATTATACTTATTTATTGCTAATTGTTTTACAATCACTCTATCTAAAGTCCATCCAGAACTTCTTTGAAATTCAGATAATTGTGAAAGTAACTGTTTTTTTAATAATTTTATAAATCTTTATAATTTCTCCTTCGTTTAATATTGTGTGATTATATGACGGAAATGTAAATAATTCTACTTGATTATTTTCCTACTTGCGACAATGGGTATATAATTTAATGCTGGTTTTCGCCCCTCTAAAGTTTCTAAGATGATCGCCTATTGTCTCAAAAACGTTATTTTTTACTGAAGGTAAAAATTGATTAGGCTTTACCAAATTAAAAGTATTTTCAGTGGTAAATGTTGATATTCTACTTTTAAAAGCTGTATTAATCTGTACTTTTTATTGGTTCTATTTCTTTTGCTAACAAACACATTAGTAGAATAGGGGAATATTTCTTTTAATTCATTTTTATCTTGTTCATATAATTCATTTACTTACTTTTATCTCTAGGTTGTATGAAAACATTAATAGAAAATGGAAAAAATTCTTTTAATTGTTTTTTTAGCTTTTCTATATTTTATAGTGTAATTAGAAAACGGTAAATTTTTAAAGTTCATTTTTCTTTGTTGATTTATAATAAATGGCGTGATAGCTGCAATTAAATCAGCTTTCCATAGCCTGTACTAATATTTAATTTTTAAATTTTTACCTATAATTCTCAACTCTCTCAATCTCTTCTCACCCAACTCAACTGCGATATTGCGCAATGCCATTTTTATTGTCTATTTGTAAGAAAACAAATTTATGAAGACTGCAAAAATGAGGGTAGAAATATAAGTGTTTAAGATCGAAATATGAGCTTAAATTATTGATAGTAATGAATTCGTTTTAACTATATAACTTCTTCTTATGAGGATATTCCTTATTATAGCATTTTTACATATTGTTGTATGTTTGTCCGTAGTAGTTTTATGACGACAAAATGAATTTATAGATTTATTCTCTTTACATACTGTACATGTTTTTGTTGAGTAATTATCATGTTGAATTTCATTTCAGAATATCTACTATTGCATTGTGTAATTTATTATTTTTATGCTTTTCTAGATATCCATTACAAACATATTTTCCACATTCACATAGTAGTTTCTTTTTTTTTTTTTTTTTTTTTTACTTATAGCGACTTCTATAGCATTCACTAAAGCTTTTTTTTTTTTTGCATTTTGTTGTATGTTTGTCTATAGTAGCTTTGTGGAGATAAAATGAATAGATAGATTTATTCTCTTTACATACTGTACATTTGTTGAATAATCGACGTGTCGAATTTCATTTGTATTGCGTAGTTTAGTATTTTTATGCTTTTTGAAATATAGTTTGGAAACATATTTTCCACATTCGCATAGTACTTTCTCTCTTTTTTTTTAACTCATATTGATTTTTGACATTTTCAGCACAAAATTTTTATAAGTGTTAATATGTTTATCTTTTGTGAATTTATGCATGTGAAAACTTTCTATATTTAATACTTTGCCACATTTTTTACATTACTTTTCTTGATTTTTCATTTTTATATTTAATAATAAAAATAATTTATTGAGAGAATGAAAAAATATTTTTCTTTAATAATTAGTTTCTTTGTAAATAACACAAAAAATGGAATCGCTGCTCAACAAGTTGAACAATTCGCTTGAATTCACCAAACTACAAGATCTAGAAACAAATAAATGGTTTACTGCTACAGATTTTGAAATTTATGAATCTAATTTTGGTAAAAAAAATTAATTGTATTCTAAATGGTAAACTTAAAATTTCATTGCCAGAGCACTATATCAAGATACTCGATAAAATGCATGATTTCGGAGTAAATTTGCTTGGTTTTTAGAATGCTAAATTTCTTAAATTTCAAACCATGATTTTGTAGCAAAAATCCTTGATTTTGGAGCCAAAAAACATGATTTTTCAATGAAAATTGAGTTGCGCTAGAACTCCCCTTTTATATGTACTGGCAAGGCTTCAGAAAAGTGTGAAGTTACCGTGACTGGATTATAGAAAAGCATACAGTTTAATTTCTTCTTGAGAAGCGCAAGCATCCCCTGCTTATAGATAATGGAAGAAAATTCAACGGAGAAAGAAATGCTAAAACTATTAATTTAAGAGCAACGATTTTCATGTAATTCAGTTAGATTGTATAGTAAGGTTATTTCAAGTGAGCTACATATTTTGAGTGAAGTTTAGATGTTGGCGACAGGTGAAGAAAGTATGCACGAGGAATAAAAAAATAAAACATTTCAATGGGGCAATTCACAGCCAGCTTTATGACATCGACAACCGCGCGAATTTGAAAACTGGCAGACCTCACTATCTATTCGAACAAGTCCTTTTGCAATTAACTAATTCTAGGTGAAGTAAACATGGAATATATGATTTTCCCGTCGCCTCGCTAACGGTCGCAGAATGTCGGAGAAGTGCAGTCACAGATTGAATACAAAACTGCCGCCGCTGGGAGAGAAACTTTTTAATGCGTTACATATTTCATTTTTCTGCTGCGGTCTGTTCAACTTTCAGACGTGGTAAGTTATATAATTTCGAGAAAATATTTTCTTGCCCTATTCCATGGTGTTCTGTATATCTACTACGCATACAGAAATCAAATAATTGCTGTTTGAAGTCAGTGCCAGACAAGGCATGAATACAAAGAATTTATAATGTCTACAATTTGTAAATTGCTTGGATTTTTTGCAATTTTTTTAACTTAGAATTAAATTTAAATTTTACATCATGTTTTTCGGCTTCCTTGTTTTAATTTTGGTGCCTGGTTTAGAATTGTATTTCTCAAATGGAGAAACAGTAAACTTTAAATTAACTAGAATTTATAATGGCCAAAAAATAACAAAAATGAAGTATTATTTTATAATTTTTATATATTACGTATTATATATTATATCGTGTTATACTATTTGATATATGCAAATTTCTTAGTGGTAAATGCCAAATACTTATTTGTTTGTACCATAGGCTGTTCACGGTAAAATGAGCACTTTTGAAAGCCCTGCTTAAGATCTACTTGCATGCACTTAGTGTTTTCTTCCGTCTTATGAATAATTAACATTGCCGTGGGCCTCATCCCTTTATTCATGCGCCAGACAGACGAAAGTGTGAAATTATTATAAGAGTAAATTTTTTACAGATCCGCTTATTTTTACACTTAGCTGCTAATAAAAAAAAACAGAAAGCGAAAAATAATTTAAGTTATTGCAAATGGTTTCCTAACAGTATTTATTCGACGTTAAGATATGGAACTACCTTCCCTCCATCTTTACCAACTTTACTGGGCGCATGTCACTCATTGTGCCGGTTAAAATATACGTAGATAGGAGCAGTTACTTTTTCCTACGGTTGATTTCAAAAGTGATCACTTTATCGTGAACAGTTTTTACACATATGGAGCGGCCTCGACACTCGCCTCCCATTGAATGGCGCTCAAGGCGAGGGGGCTACGGCAGCCGCGCGGTCTTGTGAAGCGCGCTCGACGCTTTTTAATTGCAGCGCATCGGCGAGCGCGGAGGCAGGAGAGGAGAAGGATCCCCTTCGATCCCGGCGGCTGGGAGCGGACCTGCGATATGCCGGTCACGCAGCCTGCAGCCAGCCCCGCCGCAGCCATTAGACAATGTTGCGATGCATCAGTGAGCCCACCCCCCCCCCCAGCCGCAAATACAACCATTGCGGCGCGTCTTGTATAAACTGGACTGCTGAGCCGGGGTCTGCCTGCATTCCCGCGGCTAGCACCAGCCGCCGCCGAGGGAATCACATTAGGAAATCAGATCAATGAAGACAAGCAGCTAGGGACTGTTTTGAAAAAAAAAAAAAAAAAAAAAAAAAGGGAGGGGGGGGGGGAGCAGAAGACTTCCACGTACATCGGCCCAGCATCGTAAAACCTATCTCACCCTTCCCTCTTCTATTTTGTTCTCCTCACCAGGACACGGCACACTTGCTTTTCCGGCTCTCAGGACATATTTCACGAGGCGTCCATCACCCGTGCGCGCCCAATTGTGTATAGCCTATTCGCGGTATCTCCACACTTTTTGAATCAAACCTTTAAAAAAAATCACCGCCATGTATGACGTGTTTGGTTGTTTCCTGAATATATCATGAATCACAGCTGTTTTATTATTCTGCAAGCATAAAAGTGTTTAATTATTTTGTTAAATTAAACATATAATTATGTGTTATCTATATATTATAATGTTTCATTTATAATTAGTACGAATAAAAACAGAGGAAAACATCGGTGTGTTGGCAATACCTGGCAAGATATAGTTCTTATGGAAAGTATTATTAAAGTGAATGCGCAGGAATGCTGTATGCTGTCCCTTCCGTGTAGTTTCCTAAAAGCTGTTCACGATAAAGTGGGCACTTTTGAAATCAACCTTAGAAAAAGTCACTGCCTTACCTGCAATATTTTAAAGGGCGCAATGAGTGACACGTGACCAGTAAAGTTTGTAACGATGGAAGGGAAAGTAGTTCCATATATAAACGTTGGACAAAAAGTGTTAGGCAACCATTTGTGATAACATAAATTACTTCTCTCGCTTTATGTATTTTTTTAGTGGGTCGAAATGTAAAAATTAGCAGATTTGTACAAAATTAACTTTTATAATTTCGCAGTTTCACTTGACCGATGCATGAATAAAGTCATGAGCCCCATGGCAATGTTAATCATACATAAGGCGGGAGAACACACAGCGTGTATACAAGCAGATCTTAAGCAGGGCTTTCGAAAGTGCTCAATTTACCGTGAACAGCCTATAAACTTAATTAAGCTTTGTTTGCATGATGCGGAGGAATATCCTGAAAGTATAAATTCAGCAGGGCTGGCTTCAGAAAAGTTGGAAATAACCGTTAATGGACTATATGCTTGCAGATGCTCCCTCCAAGTGCAACACTCGACCCCCCTCAGAAGAGCAACGACCCAGAGCGTTTTTCAGTGGTCGCTACTAAATTATGCCATGGCGAACCGGGTTCGATTCCTGGCGGGGTCGCTCCCGGATTTCCGCAAGTGGGAGTCATGCCTGACGATGCCGCTGGTCAGCGGGTTTTCTCGTAGCTCTCCCATTTCCCCTCGCCCTTGCATCCCGACGCTGCTCCTTACTAACCTCACTTCACCCTCATCGGCTCTCAAGACCTCGATGTTAAGAGCCGTCCAAATCGCTGCACTCCACCACCAAATACTTTACTTTAAAACTCATTATGGCTGATCATCTCGTCGACAGGGAGACATTGCAGACACAGTCAGAAAATCGGAAAATAAGTGAGGCAGGAAGATGCTATGACCTGTACTAAAGCAGATTTTGTAAAATGCGAAGTACATGCGAAACTGGTGAAAGGTGCAGACGTTGCATTAAATTTCGTACGATGATCTCTGGAATAAGGCAGGTTTCGTACGATATCAGGAGATATGTACACGACCAGTTTTTTGATGCAAGTCGCACAGAACAAGCAATTCAGTTCGTACTTCGTGTGACCGACTGTTTATAAATAAAATATATAAGATTTAATCGTTCATTTAATCTGTGCATATAAGGATATGGATAAACGTATTGTTGTTAAGAATAAGTCGTACACTGTAAAAAAATTTTCTGTTAAATTTCCTAAACGTACACACTGTATGGAAATGATAACACACATCAAGCTGCAGATATAGCATTGTTTAGCGTCGCTACTGTACAAAGTTGGGAACTTCCCTAAGCATTTGACTGTTTCCTGAGCAAATGTAGGAACGCTACAATGAATGTACAGGAGGAAAAATTTACACTTTCCCAATTAGCTTGTTCAAATTATGTCCCAATTACACCGAGCAGAAAGCTTTACGGATACTTCGAAAATTTTAACAGCAATTACCTAACGATAAATTAACGTACATACCTCACTACGGTACATTACGTGACTATTTTTCCTTCTTTAACGAAATATTTTCACACGAATTCTTCATGTAAATATCGTCTGGAATAAATATATATATATTTCTTATGTAAGGTTTTAAATCTTTAACATAGGTATTTCAAGATACGGAGGATAAGAATGTGCCTGATGAAGAAAAACAGGAAGTAACAGAAAACTGTGCAAAATATTTTATAGTAAACCGTGCTATTTCAGCTAAATGTTGATATTTCAATATCACTTTATAGCTTCTTGTATAATTGGCAACACATGTTGAACCGTAACACGTGTTTTAAAAAATATTAATGATAAGTTTTAATAGTAAACTTTTAAAAAATAATAACTCTCTCTCTCTTTGACAGATTCTATGTTTTTATTTATTTTTATATTATTACTATTATTATTGTGTTGGACGACTCGTAGTACGGAGACAGATGGCGTTATGGCCGGGCATGGTGACATGACGTCGGATGTTCTCCTGACGAAGTTCCTACTTCAACTGGCGCAACTGACCTTCCACATCAGCTGTAGTTGTCACTGACCGAAGTTGCCATCCAGTCTGGTCTTAAACGTTCTTGCTGGCCAAGGAACCACGCCGACATCACGAAGGCAGGCCTGAGATACCCGTGCTGTGTGAGGCCGGGCATTATCCTGCTGGAAAATGAGGTTGCCAAGCTTCACCAAGAAGGGGAGCGCAAATGGTCGCAGAATTTCCTGGACGTATCGCTGCACCTCCAGGGTTCACCCCGCAACATGACACCTCTCGTTGGGGCGGTGTGCCAGTCTGTAACCAAGCGTGGATCACGGAGTTGGCCAGGAAGAATGCAGACTCGAATTCGGAGGTCGTCTGTATCCAGACATAATCGGGATTCGTCGCCGAACACCGCAAGTTGCGATGCTGCCCAGTCACGGCAGATGTCACACGTGCTCGGCAATGCTCAGGTCGTAATGGTAGACGTCGTAAGGGACGCCACGACGACACATCCCGCTCTGCTAGCCTCCTGGACATGGTACTAGTAGACACAGGCGTATCCCCAGCTGGTGTGACACGTTCCTGGATGATGGGCAGCGACGCCCCTGGAGTGCTCACAGCCTGTCGCACAATGAAACGATCCTCCCTGCTGGTAACCCGCCGGGGTTGACCCGAGCCTTCTCAACGGGTGTGTGTACCCTCCTGTTCCTACTGCGTCCAACACCGACTCACAGGGTAGGCAGAAGAACTGTTCTCATGGCGAGCAATGCGTCGAAATGTTCAACCTCGCTATCGGAGGCCGACGATGTGGCCTCCCTCAAACTCACCCAGCTGGGCAAGGGCTTGTCGAATGCGCCGACATAACATGCTGCGTGTTCACTGAACTTGGCTCTGTGGCTCGCGCTGCTCGCACTGCTCCTATAGGCTGTTCACGGTAAAATGAGCACTTTTGAAAACCCTGCTTGAAATATACTTGTATGCACGTTGTGTGTTCCTCCGCCTTATGTAAAATTAACATAGCCATGGGTCTCATCGCTTTATTCGTGCGTCGGTCAAGGGAAACTGTAAAATTATTATAACAGGAAATACTTTACAAATCTGTTAATTTTTAATCTTCTGTGCATTAAAAAAAAAACAGAAAAAGAAATAAATAATTTTAAACTATCGCAAATGGTTACCTAACACTTTTTATTCAACGTTAAGATACAGAACTACTTTCCATCCATCGTTACCAACTTTACTAGGCGAATGTCACTCAGTGCGCCCATTAAAATATATGCATGCAGGGGCAGTGACTTTTTTCTAAGGTTCATTTCTAAAGTGCTTACTTTATTGTGAAAGGCCTTTAAACCATTATTATAGGTTGGTTACGGTAAAGTGAGCACTTTTGGAAGCCCTAGTTCATTTTTCCTTTCAATAATTTTTTATCCTTTAACCACCTTTTTAAATAAATATTTCCATGTAAGTAATAAACACAGTGTGTACATTCCATCGCACTCAGAAGTTGACATTTAAGGCAAAAGTTAAACATGTTAATTAATTATTATTCTAAATGAGACGGCTATCTAAAGTGCTCACTTTACCGTGAATAGCCTATAGGTATCTTGGAAGTATAGCGCATGTTCATGGGTGTCCCCTAGTGGCACATCCGGGCAAACAAACCGCATTAAACCCAAATGGGATACACGTACGGCTATGACGATACTGTGTGGCAGTCTTCGTCATATTCGCGCGATTACTTCATAGTTATATATACACGGGATGATTCTCAATTAGACCGACAAACTTCGGGAGGTGATTCTTTATGAAAAAAGTAAAAGGAAAACATATATGACAGTTTATACCTAAACCGAATATTAAGGGAGGTATGAGCCCCTAAAAAAAAAAAAAAAAAAAAAAAAACAAATTTTAAGCCGTATTTGTGCATAATATCGTCTCTTACGTTGAAGGCCCCGATAACATACAATAATGTTCCGAGAGTTGTCACTGTATTTTACTTCGTTACCGATATACATAGAGCAAATGAGTGTATATCGAGGTTTTATACTTACAATGTCAGCTACATTGAATGTGAATTCCGATACTGATTTTGAGGCAAATATATTTTTCACAAATTTTGACAATAGTTTAACTTGCCTACGCACATTATTCCGAGTAAGAATATTAATGCTAGCAGAAATATAGAAATAATAAACTGATATATGGTAGAAATATTAAATGAAATTTATTAAAAAGGAGTAATCATTATTGATTAATATACACATATCTAGAGACCGGGAAAATTCACGAGTTCATATGAAGGTAGGTTAAAGAAACACATGTATGCCTGCATTTGAGTTTCTGCTTTTACTTTTATTGCACCACAGCTGCTTGGAAGCGCCCCTGGCGACTTACAGCCAATAACGAACTGTAGGTAAAGCAATGGCCGAATCTCGAATCCCGTAATACCGTGGTAAAACTGGAACAGCAGCCAATGAACAATTTTCTTTGGCTCGAGTATCGTGTCGAGATTCGTAGTCTATAGCCTGGTTCCAAATGAATCCACAGAATTTTTGGATGTCTACTTACAGTATGCCCGTATTGAAGAAATATGAAGAACAGAAGTAGTTACAAAGGACATGGATATCCCATGGGTAAATGCATTATCTACTTCTTAAGAAAAACTGGCAATAGCTACGTGCAAAATGATTGCAAATATCATGTGAAGCGTGTACATCAATAGCTGCAGAAACCAAATATATACTCTGAAACTTAACTTAATATCGTTTATCTTTCAATATTTTCGAGTAGTAATCTCCTGAAGCAACGGGGCCAGTAAAATCTTTTGCATCATTGGTTGAAAATTTTTATAGTTCTGCGCATAGGCGTACGCGCACGTTAAAATTGCACGGCAGCAATACAGTCCGAAGGCACGGTTTACTGTATCAGTAATACTCAGATACGAGATGGAGACAAGCTTCGGTAGTGTTGGAAGTTGGATTAGTGCATCGGTTCTCAGTACCTCGCTGTGACGACACGCACTAACATCTGCACTACAAAAATTCGGCCGCTTTGGTAGCTGCTCGCTCCCCCTTCCCTTGTATGCGCGAAATTTGAGAACGTGAAAACATGCCTCCATTCCAGTCAAATTTAAAATCGGGCCACACTTTTTGAAATTTTCCCGTTTATATTCAATAAGGCAGTAGGGAAAAAAATTCGAGTGAAACTTTAAATCTTTCAACCACTGTGTCCAATTCAGAAGACTTCGCTGAAATAGAACACAAATTTAGACTATACCTACAATAAATCTGTCCCTCAAGTTAGAGAGATGCTTTTCATTTTACGGACTGTTCCGTGGGCTCACATCAATCACAAAACAAGTTAAAATAAACACACTTGCCAAAATAAGAGTTTGCTGCAGAGCTCCAAAAATCATATATTTGACCTTGACAATTAGGGTTAAAATCGTCAGCAATCTTCTTCTTTGCACTGACCCTGAGATCCTCGAGGATCAAAGAGTGAAGATGGAGTAGGCAGGTGGTGTGGCATTATACCAGCCGCCAGCGAGGGCAATTGCCGACTGACGTGGCCTGCCATTTCAGAAGTGACAGGTGCACATCAACTCGAGGGCAAAGTGCCGGGCTGTCGAGCTGCATCATGATGTTGCCACAACGTAGCACCGTGTTGGCTACACTTTATTGGCAATAAAGGTGAGGTAACGTATCTTTCCGAGCTGCCGCGGTCACTCACATAGGAATTTTTCTTCTCCAGAGTGATATGGGGTTTCCTGGACAAAGGGATTCTCTGCGGGCGGATGCGAGCGGGTCTGGACATTTGTGTGTTCACACTCGCAAGTTTCTTCCAATCCCCCTCGCCCTCGATCATCAACACGTCAACTTCCCTACGTGCATACGAGCTGTTTCTTCAAAACATGCTACTAAGTTTTCCAGCTGTAAAACACCTTGCAGTTGGCCACAGTTAAAGGCTGTCCACGATTCAGTGAGCACTTTCGAAATAAACCTAAGAAAAAAGTCACTGCTCCTACCTACGTATACTTAAACTGGCGCACTGAGTACTATGCGCCCAGTTAAATTTGTGACGATGAATGGGAAAGTAGTTCCGTATCTTAATGTCAAATAAGAAGTGTTAGGTAACCAATTATGTTCACTTAAATTATTTCTTTCTATTTCTGTTTTTTTTTTTGTATGCATCGAAGTGTAAAAGTGAGCAGATTTTGAAAATATATACTTTTCTAAAAATTTAGCAGTTGCACTTGACCGACGCATGAATAAAGTGATGACGCCCATGATGATGTTAATCTTACATCAGGCGGAAGAATACACAACGTGCATACAAGTAGATCTTAAGCAGGGCTTTCAAATGTGCTCATTTTATCGTGAATAGCCTATACGAAAGCGTCTTTTAAAATCTGCACGGTTGATAAATCCGTGCTTTTGCAAACTATTATTTGTAAACCATTTGGCAAGGTTTTTTTTTTAACATCACAAGTAAATTACAATAAATTTTACAAGCTACTGTGGAATATATAACCTAATTGTAATATTTTAATAAACAAAAGCTACAGACTTCGCGGCACATATAGATGCATAGTTTTGTTTGTATGTCTCTTACAATCACGTATTTTAAATATGCACAATTTCGCTTATAGTAATACAAAAAGTTTGTGACTTCCAAAAAAATGTTTTAACATGTGTGTGTGTGTGTGTGTGTGTGTGTGTGTGTGTGTGTGTGTATATATATATACACACACACACACACGCGCGCGCATTAATTTTTGTGCGCTTACTTTATGTATAGTAAATTCCTCCTATTTGTACGATTAGATGACGTAACTTGATATTACTTGGATAATTATGTTCATTCAGTAACACAATAGCAAAACTCCCATTGGCAGAGCTAAAATTTGGCGTATTGCTCCGCAACACATGAAAATTAGCATAGCCACGGGCCTACAGGTTGGCCTACAGGTTGGCATACTTACATCAATCATGAGTCACTATGAAATTACTAGTGATACAAATATGTTACTATTACTTAATTTCATATGATAACGTGATATGGTTTCGACGATTAAATTTTCGAAGAGATTTTGAAGCATGTCATTACTTTCCATTGTTCCCTGTCAAAAATATTGTTTCGTACTCAATAAGTGCTTACTTTCAAATATGCAATTGCAATCAGGTTTTTAAATTGATGTGTATTCCAAACGTTTGTCAAAAAAGAAAATCTTAAAAAATATATATATTCTAATTTATAAATACTTGGAAGTTCCTCGCGGGTCAGTGTTTATTCCTAAAATTTAAACAGCCAATCCGTTTCTAGTATTGCTCTGATAAATTAATTTTTGTTCAGCTCCTCTAAATTATGTATATGCGCGTTGTGAATAAATTCTGTTTATGGGGTATGTTTTGTATTGTGAAATTGAACCGATTCTCTCATTGACTAATAGGCCTATTTGTGAGCCGGCATAACTTTTACAGGTAAGCGAAGGTTTGATAGTGTTTAAGATCTACTGATAGACACGTTGTGTATTCTTCCGCCTTATGTAAAATAACATTGACATGGTCCTCATCACTTTATTAATGCGTCGGTCAAATGAAACTGTGAAGTTATTTAGAAAGTATAAATATTTTACAAATCTCCTCATTTTTACACTTCGATGCTTAAAAAAAAATCAGATAGCGAAATAAATAATTTTAAGTTATGACACATGTTTACCTAACACTTTTTATTCGACGTTAAGATAAGGAACTACTTTCCATCCATCGTTACCAACTTTGCTGTGCGAATGTCACTCAATGGGCCCATTAAAATATATGCATGAAGGGGCAGTATTTTTTTATAAGGTTAATTTATAAAGTGCTCACTTAATTGTTAACAGCCTTTACGTAAATAAGCAGCGTATCTAGATAAACAAAGGAATATACTTTCCTGGCAGTGAGGGCTTGCACTTTTCCACTGCAGACCACTTTTCCAATCCGCGAAAAAGCGAAAATGTATGTTTCACAATTAAGTTGACAGTATAAGTGCTTATAGGTATATCCTGTTTATTCCAGAGTGGGGTGGAGTGAAGAGGTTTTGATGGTTCTTAAAAAATGAGGGGGATATGAAACAGCGCCGGAATGAAAGTGCGGGGGAAACGGGATATACCCGAGAAAACCCACTGACCAGTGGCATCGTCCGTCACAATTCCCACATGCGAAAATCCGAGAGTGATCCAGCCGGGGATTAAGCCCGGTTTGCCTTGGTGGGAGTTGGGCAGGCTAACCGCTCAGCCACCGCGGCCTCTATAGGGGCACGTGTGCAATACGCATTACTCCTAAGTCTGTATGTGGCGTGAAATACATGTGCGCTTGTTTTACTTTACTCTTTCACATTTGTGACTGTCACATACCAGTAAAGCAGTTTAGTCGACGTGTAATCTTGATATAATAACGGTTGCATACAGTATTTAAAAATGTTTGCAAGAGGCGTGTTAAGAGATGTGTGAAATAAGTTGGGGTGTAAATCTGAATCGGTGACAATTAAGCAACACAAATTAAAACTATACCTCTGAAGACAAATAAGCAACGGGTTACTTTAGACAAATAGTTAGACAGGTTTCACGTTGATTTCCAGTGAACTAGAACGGTCCAAGCATTTCGCATGACCTTTAATCACACCTTGGGTAACGAAATGAAAATTTGTGTTACGAGCCCTAGCATATGCATAGCTGATTTGCATTTGAGTCGAAGTATGCTCTCTATCTTTAAATGTTAACTTCTTAGGTAGTATTTTATGGACAGCTGAAAAGTAGTAAATATTTTGTATACAAATTGGTTAAAATAGTAAGTATTTACGTTATAGTTGCTTTTATACTTCCACTTTCAACTATGCGTATAGTCTTAGTTCTCACCACATTTTTTTCATATGGTTGTAGCAAAATGATTTGGTTCTCGTCAATGATTACAAAAAAAAACTCATTTTTTGTAATAGCTATCAGACAGTATTGTAGGCACTAAAGGTGTGGTTAATTTTCACAAATGTGCTTTTGGTTACGAGCGATAGTTGTAAAATACCGAACTAATAATGATCCTAATGCTATTGCTTTAAACCGCTGATATAGGCTGTTCACGGTAAAGTGAGCACTTTTTAGGCCCTAGTTACTTTTTTATTTCAGTAATTTTTTATCCTTTAACCACCTTTTCATATAAATATTTCCATGTATGTAATAAACACAGTGTGTAGATTTCACCGCACTCGGAAGTTAACGTCTAATGCTAAAATAAAAAATATTTATTGACTATTATTTCAAATGAGACGGCTTTCAAAAGTGCTCACTTTGCCGTGAACAGCCTATACATGTTTCGAGTATGGAAAACCTCAGAATTTATTTTTTTTGTATAATTTAAGGAGGTTTTTTTTCGGAACATAAACCGTTAACTTGTAAAGAAAGCTCTGATGAATAACCTGATTTACGCGCTACCATTGTGAATGAGGTACGTGCCTCGAGAGAAAGGACGCAGTACAGCTCTGCCTCTAAGCTTGGTTAAAGCATTATCAACTCATCTTACACTCCCGTTCTGCAGTCGTGCACTCTTCGGACTTTGTAGTGTGCAAAGCATATTGAGGATAGTTCTATCGTGTAGCGCAGAGCTATGTTGTGCTTCGATCACTACGACGAATTCCTTTAACCTAGTTTCACCGCCTTCCGTGAGCGACCACCTTTTATAGCTCCCGAAGAAACAATAGAATTATTTTTATTATTGTTTGTCAGCATGGAAACATATCGATCAAGTGAATAAGGCAATTCGCAAATGTGCTCTTCAACCTTGCGTTTACTTATCACCTTATTGCATGTAGTTCGAAAATAAAAGAAAGTAAACAAGCACCGAGATTTAGTTCTGTGTTCTCAAAGACTGAGCCATCTAAATTTATGTTTTGCACACCAAGAGTAATATGGCTAAAACTGCAAAACGTATGATCTCCAAGTTGTTCAGTCCATAAGGCTACATTTGGATCTATAGACTGTAAGGTGGCCATATCAATAGTTACAAATTTAATCACTACATAGAATTTGTATCGTTATTACATACCAGGCTCAAGTAAATATTTGCAAAATGCTCTTCTGTATTTGTATTTCAGTTGTGGCCTTATTACTCTCGGTGTGCGATTTGTGTTGAATAAAGTTTCAAAATAAATTACATATGTTTAGTATACTCTAATGCCCTTCGCCGCCTTTCCTTTAATAGTGAGAAAATAAATGGATACGAACGTAGGAATACGACATTTATAAATATATGTTTTTAATTAATAGTCCAGTAATTTGATTTAGAGAAAAAAGAAAGCTTTATGCAAACAAACCTTTATTTTTTTGCAGTATAATTCTAGAAATACTGAAATAGTTAGGTTTAAGTCACAATGATTCCTATAATCAAACAAATACATATTTCCATTTGCATTTTCCATGCCAGATTACAATGTGCAAATAGTTGGTTTTGCTTGAAGCACTGATATTTACGGCCCAGTCAATTCATCAACACTAAGTCTTTGTTAGCTGTGCTCATTAAAGATACCCGTTCGTGTGTCAAGGTAAATGTGCCGATGGTTCTTGTCTAATTAATGCTTACATGGCATACAGTTCTGGAGCACTGAATCGGTTCTCATGTGGTTCGGTACAATATTATCTTGGAGGTCTCGTAGCAAACAAAATTATACAAAATTGTTTTAAATTCTTTTAACAAACTCCTGGTGATTGTAGAGTATATTTGCTAGATAATGTTTTAATAGGTACCTGTGCTCAAAAATTTCACCTTGGTAAAAGAAAACTAAATAAAATCTAAGTGCTGATACCTCCCGCGTCTGCTGGAGAGGGGAAAAAAACGTTGTTGACTTCCAGTAGTTTAATTGTTCGTTTATTGCTTGCAATTCCAGTTGCTTGTTCGACAAAGCGTCCGGGTCCCATTACAAGAGCAGTGGCGCCCACCGACTTCGAAAACATTGTGCTTGCGAAGCATGCTCCGACAAACAAGCTCAAGGGTATGAGGCGTGTGTTGAATCCACTGTGCCGCGACCAGAATTTCGTGCGAGCAGATCTTCCTCTGTTCTCCAGCATCCTCGTTTACACGGCACTTTAAGTGGTCCTGCATGTAGCGAGGTACAATTAAGGACTTGTTTCCTGCTCAAGAAATTAGTTGATCCGTTCCCCCTACAAGACCTAGAAGCTCGTGGCAGGAATTTCGATACCTTTTGTATCATCACAATTTCTCAAAGTCTTTGGGCTTAGCCAGGTTATTTAAGGGGAATGGTGCACGAAAGCCGTGTATTTACCTTAATTTTGGTCAACAGTTGTTTTTAAGAGAATTTTTCAGAATTTTTGGCATGACAAGACATAAAGAATAATTTCGAACACCTTCTTACATTCATAGATATTCACTACCATTACTACTATCGGAATACTGATGGAACATAAGAAAGAATATATAATTTCTTTCTTATCTTCCATCAGTTCTCACAGAATAATAAAGTTAGTGAATATTTAAGAATGCAAGAAGATGTTAAAAATTAATATTTATGTCTTGTCGTGGCAAAAATTTCGATAAACCCTCTGAAGAACAAGTTATAACGAAAATCAGGAAAATATACTGCTTTCGTGCACCACTGGCCTTAAGGGACGGGAATTTTAATTAAATAGAAAGTTTAGTAAACTTTTAAATATTTATTTACAAACACTATAAAGAAAATACTGCCAACTTAATACCTCACAATAAATTATCGTAACTTGATATTTACAATTAATTCGTTGTGATGGGCTTCACATTGAGCGACGATCCACCTGCTACAGAGAGTTGTGTTCTACGTGTTGTCCTGCTACGTGGTAGTTGGACGTTGAGCTTATAGTCCATTCACGGTTACTTCCGACTTTTATGAAGCCCTGCTGAAGTTCTACTTTCCGATATTCCTCCGCCTCATGCAAACAGAGCTTGGCTGAGTATAGAAAATTACACCAAACGAACAACGTACCACATTGGTGCGCTCTCGATGTAACAAAGTTTTGCATAAGAACTATTTCTTACTAGGCATTACCAAATCACCTGTTTTCTCACTGTATTATTTCATATTAAAGGAAGATTAGATATTATAATTTATAGATAAAATATAACTAGAAGTTCAATTTAACCAAAAAATAAGGTACTTCTATACTAACAGAAGTGAAAAATGTTCGTGATACATTAAATATTTAGAAAAAAAATTAGGTTTGACTGTGTTGGGGACACGGCCGTTTGTTTTGCGTGAATACGTCTACGTTGACGCGCTCGGACGCTTTGATGTTTATTTTACGTTCCCGGCACCGCTTCACTCGATCATATGGGGTTTTATGGGTATCACTGGACTGCTTTTGAGATGCTCTTTCCATTCGTATACGATTTCTGTATTTCGATTTGGCTTTTTGACGAGTATAGGCTGAAATTGTGTTAAGTTTTCTTAATTCTTTACATTAAGATCATACAATTTCACCATAACCACGCCACACAAATGTTTTTATAAATGTAATCGAGTGATCTTGACGAGAGCTGTCGATTGAAACTTACACGACCGTCGTAACCTCTCCTAGTCAAAGGTTATACTACGCGGAAGTTATGAGACGCGGCGAAACGAACTCGAAATTGCGCGCCCTCCCCACCCCCTCTCTGCCGTCTGCGATGCTTCGCAGTCCTCACTCAACGTAACATATTCTTTGGTCCTTTGGCAATCGAGTGGAGTAATTGAATTTTGAATGTAGACGATAGATTCGAAGCTGCAATGCCAAACTGCATCCCCTTATTTTGTTATCATCGGATTTTCTGGATTGCCTCCCACTATGATCGCAAATTTAAAGACGCATTCACGTCAAAACCAAACACGTCACACGTGGGGTGATTTCTCAAAGGTTTGGCACGAAATGCGTGAAGAAACCGCGAACAGACTATATATAGCTGGTGCTTCGCGTGCGAAGACCGCTTTGACGGCAGGCAGCTTGTCGTGTCGCACTTCCCCTCCAGCTCCTCGGCCAAGAAGTTTCCTAGGAGCATGCGTCTGCATATGACGTCACGGAGAGGTGCGAACAACGTTAATGGCTGTTTGAATCTGTTCTGGACATTTCTGAAGAGATCGACGGGGTGAACTCCTGCTTCTGGGCAGGGTAGCAGAGAGGGACTCAAAATTCTATGTTCTTAGAAACTTTGTTCCACCGTGAGGAGGAGGGGGGGGGGGGCATTTTAAACTTTATGTATAATGTCGCGAAGGGAAGTTCTTTCTTATGTAGATTTCTTTTAACGGGATTCAGTTTTAATGTTGTAGTTGAACTATATATTATTTCAAATGGGCGAAATATAATGTTCTGAGGGGTTTTGTACAATGTACTATTTGTGATCATTATGTTTTTTTCTAAAGAATTGTTTGCAAGAGATTTTAATGCGAAAATGTATATAAAATATGACCGTAAGCACCAAATATAGTAAAAAGCCAAAACTGAGTTCCAACTTTCACAGCCCCAATATTTTAAACTATTTTGCCACCTGACGAAGGATGATGGGGAAGGGGGGGGGGGGGAATTCTGGTATCTGTTTTTGTAATTTATTTCCACTGAAGGAAGGAGAGTCGAAGTTGCTGTTCCATATGTTGGAAAGCTACCGGCACAATTTATATAATCGTCCGTTACCTCACAGACATTAATGCAATCAAATAACTAAACTCAGTCCCAATAAACAGTTTACCAAAATCTATTGAGTTATTTTATAAATCATACCTCCATATTTAACCGTTCCGATACTTACAATAGAGCCCGTATCACATGTTCATACAGTCCCGTGCTAATTCAGTCCGGGTTCCACCAGTCCTGAATACTATAAACCTCTCCGAGCGCGAGGCGGAGGAATATAATGGAAGTAGAACTTCAACAGGGCTTCAGAAAAGTTAGACGTAACCAATAATGAACTAAAACATGGATGCTGGAGGGCTCACAGAACGGTGAGGGAGCTCACGCTGGCGTAGCGGGATTTGGGGGCTCACCAGGGAAAAAAAAAAGAATAGGGGACGAGGGAATAGAACAGTGTGTAGTTTCCTGCGGTAGGGCAGTAATGGGACGTTCCTGGTGGCTGAGGAGGTGTCCGAGCGCCCACGAGGGGGCGGGGCGAGGGGCGTGTTGACTTAATCAAGCAGGGAGGGAAGGCGGGCGACACGCGCAGCCCCGGCGGGCGTCGCACATTCATTTGTACCCGCCACCAGGGGCAGGCGACGGCTTATTTACGAGTCTCTCGTAGCCTGGCGCGGTCTCCACTGTAGGGCACCGGAGACCTCCCTTCAATGGGAGGGATTGTCCCGCAGGGCGCCGCAGCTCATGACGACCCTCGTCATTCATCCTCCCTGCCACCTGCTGCTGTCCCCTGGGACCCAGGTACTGACTCCTACCTCCCACCGACCTGCTGGGCCCTCTCACACTTCTCCACTTATAACTGCGACACACTGAGTTCCGTTGGTAAAAGTAATATACTTCAAATTGCAAATTACTGTATTCTGTTCCTTTTGTGGGGGAGGGGGGGAGACTATGGAAACTGTTTACACTTGCAGACACCCCTACACACACACACACGCACCTATTCACGAAGGCTGTTCACGATAAAGTGAGCACTTTTGAAATCAACCATACAAAAATATCACTACCTCTGCCTGCGTATGTTTTAAAGGTTGCACTGAGTAACACGCGCCCAGTAAAGTTGGTAAGGTTGGATGGAAAGTAGTTACATATCCTAACGTCGAATAAAAAGTGTTATGTAGCCATTTGTAATAACTTGAATTATTTATTACGCTTTCTGCTATTTTTATTCCATCGAAGTGTAAAAATGAGCAGATCTGTAAAATGTTTACTTGTCTAATAATTACACCGTTTCACCTAACTCACGAAAAAAGTGATGAGGCCCATGGCAATGTTAACTTTACATACTGTTCACGGTAAAATGAGCACTTTTGAAAGCCCTGTTTATGTTCTACTTGTATAAACTTCGTGTATTCTTCCACCTTATGAGGTTGGCAATTTGATACACAAACGCAGTTATTAAAAAAAATTTCAAATATTTTAGTAAGTGTTTTCTTTTACTACATCTAATTCGGTGATTAACAAAACAGTAATTTTGATATATATATGTATATATATACATATATATATATACACACACACACACATATATATATATATATATATATATATATATATATATATATATATATATATATATATATACTAAAGCTTCTATATTAAACACAATATAGACCTATCTCATTTGATCTTTCTAACTGTATAGTAGGATTTTTTAAAAATTCATATAATTAATTTCCAAGAAACAATAAACGCTTGTTCAATGTCTGGTAAATATTTTTCTATACTGTAAATGCTTGAGACGTTCTAAGTAGATATATAAGCCTTAATCATACTGATCTGACAATTTGAAATACGATTTCAACATTTAAAAACACATCTGAGTACTTAATTTACGCCAATAAAAATGAAAACATTATAAAGTGTGCTTAATGTTTCTGCAAAACATTTAAATGAAAATGATAATTGCCAAATTACAACTATATTCTCTGAAATTTTTAAGCAGTATAATCATAACTACATTTTTAATGCAATACGTTTTGTAACATTAAACTTGATACATGTAGTTACTACTTACTAATATGAGCGCAAGAAGAAAAACATATTATATCGTTTGTATGCTTCTGCATACTTAACGATACTCAACGAAACTTAACATCTTTCAACCAAACGAACACTAATATTGTCTTAAATTGCAAATATATTTTATAGCAATCATATGTACGCGTTGCGTATCTGTTATCTCATGATGCACAAAACATAATGCAAACTTAGCGTAAAACTTTTAGCTTCAAGTCAGTGTTCCAGTTCATTCTTTTTTTTTTTTAAGATACGATATTGCAATTAAAATTTTCATTATATCTTGAAGAACGAGAAAATGTCAATTAACGTCCTGGAAACTCGAAAATATTCTATGTTAGTGCAGACTAAAATTAAATACATCTTCAATAATGATTTTCTTTTATTCACTAGCGAGCAATGAAGGATCAAGCGAAGGGCCGATAACTCTCTGCGATAGAATCAGGAATCGTTAGTAATTCAGTCTAAATGGAAAATAGAAGCTTGCCATCAAAGCAATAAACTATGAAGAGGTTGCACCGTCTCTGGGTGTACAGATAATTACGCTGTTATTCCAATAGTCAATTTGACTTAGGAATTTTCCCAGGTTATTATTAATAAGTTTACGTAGACTATTTTCAAGTTAAGTATCCTACCAGCAAGGCTATCTATCGAAAATCGTCAGATTGTTTATAAATGACTTTCATCTTAAAGAGATTATTGAATTGACGACATATCATACATGTTTAAATATATTTATATATACTGTCCATGTTATTTCATTTTATTTTATTTCTCGCTCTATTTTTTTTTGTCTCAGTTTGCTTTTAATAATTAACTTCGGTATTCTGTACGTATGTGATTTATATCTGTTGAAGAAAGTTAACCTTAGCCAGCTATTTATTTTATTTTCCCTTGGCTTTTTATGCCACGCTGTGTTTTCTGCAATATATAATAAATCTCTGCAACGGCGTGTATCCGAGAAAAAAAATATGTTCAGTGTAATAAAATATGCAGTATTCTTGATCCTACAGAAGTTGGTATTCCCGCAATAAAAAGAAATGCAGTCCTGACGACGTAGTTTACACGTTACGCAACGTAGGCGTATGACAGCGCAAAATATCAGCACTAATTCCTAAGCTCCCCTGACTCAGCTTGAAATATAGTTCGCCAAGCGGCACTTCCTGTCGCATAGCTGAAGAAATAGCATGTTCATACGTTCGTGAAAAGATTCGCTGATTTTCTTGCGGTGTTTGTGAAAATAAGTTTTCGGCTAGTTAGTTCTGCAGGAGGACTACTGCGGCGTCGTGGTCGGCTATCCGCCCGAAAACAAGTTCATCGAAGCAGCAGCCAATAACCGTCGAACAACGTAGTGAAAGGAAGGAAAAAAAAAACACAGCTAAAAATCACGTTTTCCCCTCCCCCTCCCCCCTACAAACTTCTGATGTTAGGCCATTTTAAAAAGTATCGCGTTTTACACGCGGTGATTTTATTTTTTCCAAGTCGCGGCTTCTGTTTTGGGTTGCCGGGCCGCGCCGCAAGATGCAAATGAAACTGTTCTTTCAATACAATCTGTTAAATTAGCTGGCCGTTTTACTGCCTGTCTGGTGCGGAGCGCCGGAGGCTGCAGGCTGCTCTCTCCCTCTCCCCTTTCGGCCCATCCCCCCCCCCCCGCCGACAGGGGCCAAGGGCTCCCCAGCCGGAGTCTGTTACCTGGGGACCGGTCCTGCTTGCCGTGGGGTGGAGTGGACTCCGGGCAATAGCTCCGGGCAGGTACGCTCCGGGCACGACAACTATGGAGCACCGACCGCTGCGAGTTACCTCTACCCTGCGCTCACGCACTACCCAATTCCCCATTAAAGACTGTTCACGATAAAGTGAGCACTTTTGAATTAAACCTTAGAAAAATGCCACGGCTCCTGCCTGCATATATTCTAACTGGCGCCCTGAATGACCTGTGTCCAGAAAATTTGGTAATGGTGGAGGGGAAAGTATTTCCATATATTAACGTCGAGCGAAAAGTGTTAGGTAGCCATTTTCGATAACATAAATTATTTCTCTCGCTTTCTATATTTTTTAATGTATCGAAGTGTAAAAATGAGCAGATTTGTACAATAATTACTTTTCTAATAATTTCACCGTTTTACTTGACCGACGCATGAATAAAGTGATGAAGCTCATGGCAATGTTAATTTTACATAAACCGGAGGAATAACAAACAACATGTATACAAGTAGATACTAAGCAGGGCTTTCAAAAGTGCTCATTTTATCGTGAACAGCCTATAAAAAATGACATATCTGGGCAACAGCAGAACACGTCATACTGTAGTGAGATTTTCAAAAGGTTTGATTCAGAAAGTGTTCAGATATCGCCAATAGACTATACAAGCCATTCACGGTTACTTCACACTCTTCTGAAACCCTGCTGAAGTCCTACTTCCAGGATATTCCTCCATCTCGTGCGAACTAAGCTTAACGAAGTCTAGAAAATTTCACCAAATGACAACGCGCCGGATTCGTGCGCAATCAGTTGTAATTATATTTTTCATGAGAGCTATTTCTCAGTAGGCGCTACCAACACACACATTATCTCACTGTTTTCTTTGTATTTAATTTTAATTAATTATTCTAATTTTTAAAAAAATTGGTGAAAATTTAATTTAACGTAAAATAACATACTTTTGAAAATAACTAAACGCGTCATACATGGGGTGATTTTTCAACGGTTTGGTTCATAAAGTGTTAAGATATCACGAATAGATTATAGTTATGATTTTCTGCGTGAAGCGAGAAAATAAGCGGTCAGTGGGCAAAGAAAGTCTGCAGGTGTGCCTGTCGGGCACTGAAAACTAATCTGCCCGGAAATGTTTTCGCGAAAATCAGGCGTCACTATCAGTATCCAAACAAATTTTGACAGGCTGGCTGTGTAATTTACAAACTCGTTGTTACATTTTAAAGTAGATACGCCAAGTTAGCGATGTCCGGAGTATTGGTTCACAACAGAAGTTGACAGCTCGTGGGCATCGTGGTGCGTGGGCTGCATTCTAAAATGTCTTTTTTAAAAAAGAAATCTTGCCCCATGTTTCCCACCATTTTTTTTTCTTATAGCAGGGACACACGCTTCAGACTAGAATTGGACACAGTTTCAAGACCCGGCCTACTGCAAATATTGTTTCAAAGCCCTTCATCGAATAATAAAAGTCAGATTGCTATGTCTTAAAATATTATGTGTGAATGTCTACCCGATTTGTTTGCGAATGGCCGTTGCATTGCGGGTAAGTGGCAAGGAGGTCAAACCCGCGTGCCTCATTACAGGCTGTTCACGAGAACGTGAGCACTTCATAAATGAACCTTAGAAAAATGTAATTGCCTCTGTATGCATTTATTTTAATAGGCACAGTGAATGACATTTGCCCAGTAAAGTTGGTAACAATGGATGGAAAATAGTTCCATATCAAAACGTCAAATAAAAGAGGTTAGGTAACCGTTTGTGCTAACTTAAATTATTACTTTCGCGTTCTGTTTTATTTAATGCATCGATGTGTAAAAACGAGCAAATTTGTATATTATTTACTTTATTAATTATTTCAAGTTTTGCTTGACTGACGCATGAATAAAGTTATGACGCCGATTACAATGTTAATTTTACATAAGGCGGAAGAATACACAACGTGCATTCGAGTAGATCCTTAGCAGGACTTTCAAAAGTGCTCATTATATCGTGAACATTATATACACAAAATAACAACACTAGGCTTGTCAGTCATCGGCAAAATTTATTTTTATGGTTTGTAAACGACCGACGTAAAAAATAATATTTTAATCTCACAGAGGCCGGGTCTTTAACTTTGATACCACCTATTTTTACGGTATTTATGAGCCCAATGCGACTATGAGATCCAGCCATCTGAAGCCTTTATGTGCATCTTTGTGAAACATTAAAATAATATATATATATATATTTAAAAAAAAAAGCATATTTTTAAAACCTTGAAGCTATCCTGTAATTTACGGTAATTTCGCACTTTTAGTTTAAAAATAAATACGGCATAGATAAAATTAGATAATAATTTTAGATACTTTTGTACATGAGTATTGCAATTTCACCCTATAATTCAGCGCTGTCCTCTACATGTTTCATTGGCTGTTGTCTGTGTGTTAACCTGTGCTTCTGTTTTAGCCACTCGCACAGGGTCCACTCACACAAATCCTAAATGTTCACACTTGGCTTACTAACGAAGCGCAGAGGAACAGTTACACATCTGAAATGGCATTAGGAACCAAAGTTACTATATATATGCGCTTCTCTCATATGGGGGGCCACAGTGGTGTAGTTGTTAGACTACTGGCCTGCCACCTTGGCGAAATGACCTCGATTCCCGGTGGGGAGAAATCGTGCCAGACGATGCCGCCGATCGGCGGGTTTTCTAGGGGATCTCCCATTTCCTCCGCCTCTTCATTCCGGCGTTGCTCCGTACTCACCTCGCTTCATTTCACCTTGATCGATGTTAAGGGCCGCCTGGGTCTCTTCCCTCTCTTCTTTCATAAGCACCATACGCCGTATTTTACTGACAATCTTTTTTAAGTGTATGAACTACTTTTTAATGAGTTCTGCATGTTATTCAGTTGGGTAAAGTGCTTCATCGGACACTCTCCTACGTCTACACTAAATAGTTCAGAATGTTCCAGATTGTACAGGAAGGCTTCAGAATATATTGGTAGCATCTGTACGATTCAGGCTTCCATAAACACACCTTGGAGTAGTAGCGGGTTGCAACTTACTTCAGTCCAAGGCGCGCAGGCACTGCGACGATCGTTTCACTTCGGTGATGTTACAGTGTAGGGTAAGAGATTATAAATTCTGTGAATAATCGTCTGCTACCTTTCGTCAGACGAATAGTTAACAGAGGGTTAAACGAAGCCGATAAAAATTCAGTCCCTCCTTTCTCCATATTGTGTCACGAGTAAGGTTAGGGGAATAATGTATGGTTCAGCAACATTGCTTACATAATAAGTTTTATGTTAATAATTTTGGGTTCAATCTTTTTGAAATGAAACAAGGCAGCTTGTAAAATAGCAGAAGCGACAAATAAAAGCCACCATCTCCATATAATACAAATATTCTTCAACTTATTACAGTACTGTTATTTATGAACGCCAGTTAGAATTTTGAAGTTGTTGTTAGTTTTTAATAGAAATTTTCAGAGTTTAAACATATTTTAAAAAAATATTACGGTTTATATATATTAAAGTGTAAAACACAAATGCTGCTACTATAATATACTAGAAACTGGTACTTTTCATAATACTATGCCAATAATGCCAGTAAGTCGGTATCTGCAACGAGGAAGGGAAGTATAGCAAAGTAGCTGAAATGTTAGAGCTTCATACTATACGATTTCAAATAACATAAATAATGTATGGTTTTACAGCACACACTAAAGAAAATAAGCGTGGACATTACAGGGTAAATGGTTTTAACAAAATTCTACTGCAACCAAATACAATTCCTGCAATACTGTATGCAAAGTACCCAATCCTTTAAAATATAATCAGCGCAAAAGTATACTTATAAAATAAATAAATAATATTTTTGTGCTAAGTTATGTGATTAAGTACGTTTGCACAGAAAGCAATAATATGAATGAGTGTCCGAAAGAGAACATTCTATAATGACATTACCTCCTGGGTTTTTAAGGAGAGGGTCTGATACGAACATTCCGTAGAGAAAGTATGGCAGCTTTCAGAATCAAGGGCGCTCGTATATATCTCTCGTGTGTGCCCCACCCCCCCTTCCAACTTACCCAAATTGTGACGCTTCGTCGAAAACGTTTTTTTTTTGTGAGTGAATATGAAAGGGCATTGAAGAAAAATAAAAATGTTTCAGAATAGATAAAAACTTTATAAAACTTAATTTGGAACGACGGCTGTATTTGCTAACTTTTACGGAGTAGATAATGCGGAAGTGAGAGAATCGAAAGCTGCACTGCCAGTTGCATACTGACGAGAACGCAAGCGAGACAAAACAAAATGGCAGACAATAATTCCCAGTTACCGTAGAGCGCTAATGGAGTGCAGTAACACAGGCTTCGTGGTTGTCCTACAGCAGTATGTGCCATATTGTTATTGCGTGTGCTTGGAAGATACATGGTGGTCGCCGATCGTTCATATTGGGGTTTCACACTCTTTAGCATCATTCAAACATAGGATCGCCAAACAACTTTACTCTGCCAATATCACTTAGTACGCACGTTAAAATATGTGCTTGCAGGGGCAGTGAATTTTTTCTAAGTTTCATTTCTAAACTGCTCACTTTATTGTGAACAGCCTTTAACGATAGAGGGGAAGTACAGTAGTCGCATATTTTAGCGTCCAATTAAAAGTGTTCGATAAACATCTGTGAATACTGTAATTATATATTTTGTTTCTGTTTTTTTTTTTTAATGCGTATAACCGTAAGAATTGGCACATTAGTAAAATATTTACTTTTTTAATAATTTCACAGTTCACTTGGACACGTGAAAAAAACGATCAGGTCCATCGCAATGTTAATTATGCATATCGTGGAATAATACACCGTGTGTATACAAATAGATGTTAAGCAGGGGTTTTTTAGCGCTCAGTTTACCGTGAACAGCAGAAAAGGAATTCACGACCTAGAGGCTTACATGGCCGCGAAATTAGTACGCGCCGGCCTCCCTTGTGGCGACCCAAGTCCGTTCCCGGTAGATCCAGTTCAGATATGAGTACGTGGGGAAAAAAGAAGACGTTACTGGTGGGTTTTCCATGGGTGCTCCTTTTTCCGCATCTCTGCATTCCGTCGCGTATCCATTATAGGTTGGGATTGGAAATTTTTGCGACATCGTTGGCGAACAAGCTAGGCTTCAGGCGCATGCATATTTGAAACACTTTCATAATAAAATCACAGTTTGCCGTGCCATGGGTAACAATGAGTATGAAGAAGGTTGACATATTTTGCAAAACTACTTCAAGACAAAATATGCTTCCAAGCACTGTGGGGTCGTATGAGTTTGTTGAGTAGAAGGATGAAGTTTTGCTGAGTGTTTATTTTTTTCACGCTACTTATGGGGTACAGTGCCAGAGCGTTCTGTCCACGCTCTCATCTCGTGATGAAGAGTGAAGAGATTTGGATGGCTCTTAACATCGAGGTCTTGAGAGCCGATGAGGGTGATTGAGGTGAGTATGGGGCAGCGCCGGAATGAAAGGGAGGGGGAACGGGAGATCCCCGAGAAAACCCGCCGCCCAACAGCAAAGTTCGGCACTATTCCCACATGTGAAAATCCGGAGTGACCCGGCCGGGGATTGAACCCGGATCGCCTTGGTGGGAGGCGAGCAGACTAACTGCTCAGCCACCGTGGCCCCCATCTCGTGATGAAGAAGTGAGGTGATCGTCCGACAGAAGGCATCTTGCATGGTAGCGACACTGAGTAACAAGCAAGTACAGACGAAATGCACTGAGAAAAAAGTTTTATTGAATCAAACAGGATTTGTTTGGTACTACCAAATTATTTGTTTGTATAGGGACAATGAAATAGTTTGTTGCGGAAATCAAATTATTTTGTTGTTCTCATTTGGTAGACTCAAAAATGTAAGATTTTGTTAGTGCAACTAAAGATTTGTTTGGCTAAACGTACATTAAACAGTTTGGGCCGATATAAAAATTTTTACATGTTCGACCGAGTCGAACCTAAAACACCTGCGTCTATGTGCTACTCTTTAGTAATCTCAGCTAATACGACAACTGATGACCGCCGGAAATCTTTTAATTAGCTGCACTGTACTGCAAATATTGGGCAACGTGTGCAAACAAATATTTCAAGTTTTACAGCTTTATTTGTCAGTTTCTTGTTGCGTTGTTTTATTAATGTGTTCATAAAATTGTTAAGCATCAATAGATGTACTAACAAACACGGTTAATATCCTAATTGTTACAAAAAATACAAACAAACTCTCAAGCTGTATTTTCGAACGAAGGCAGTCAAATAAGTGGCCAAACAAGTATATACAATTGATGCAACAAAACATTTAGTTGACAGTCTAATTTTTCTTGTCCCAACACAGAGATTTTGTTTATTCAAACATATGTTTTGCTAGACGAACAAAAGTAAATTTGTTGTTTTTCAAATTTTGTTTGTTCAACAAAAAATTTTGTTAGGGCAATTTAAGCAGGTTTCAGAGGATGCAAGATGAGTGACAAACTTGCACGAGATATCAACCTTGCACGAAAAGGTCTTGCACAAGTTTGTGTGCAAGGCACATCTTGCACGAAATGAGGAGATAGAGCCGTTCCTATTTTTTTTTTTTTTTCATTCAAGGCGATGTAAGTTGCGATCCTATTGGTCCTTGTATGCTGGTCATATTATCTGTTGAAACATCAACCATAGAGTAAAAGAAAATCATAATCTGATGTGTGCGATGAGGAGGAATACTGGGAAATAAACATTGCTGGGAAATAACTTTAAAACGTAAATTGAAATTCCGACAGTTTGCTGACAATAAAATGAAAACAATTATATTTTGGAGGGATAGCTTTAAAACAAATGCCTTGTTGAAGTAAGCAGCTTCATATTTTGTATTATAATACCATGGCGGTTTAGTACTAACCAGGGCTACCAACTAATTTTGATGTGATACAGTAGTCAACTTTTTTATCTGCGAGTGAACTCGTTTCGCGCGAAATTTAGTTGGCATTCTCGTACGAAATCTGACGCGAAATACATCTTGCATCATGTGAAGTCAGCTTAAATATATATTTGGGGTTAAACAAACAAATATTTTGTTCGATTTTCTCTCAGTGTGGCAGTGCCAAGGCCATGCAGTGTATTTGCAGATTGACGTGTTGGGATCTGCAAAATTCTTGTTATTTTGAGGTAGCAGACTAAACTGCAAGACGTACATTCGTCTGACGTCTACCATTGGCCGGCTACTTCTCCGGCACATCCCAACGACGCTTTTAGCCAATAAGACTGAACGGTTCAGCGACCAATATGCAGTGTAGCGCTCGTAGAGGTTGATGAGTCCGTATAGTTGCCAGTAGCCAATGAAATCACGAGCTGCACTCGCATAGCTACCTATAATACATTGGCGTATAGCTTGTTACCAAATTATAACGCGAATTTCTCAGCTCTCTATTGATTAGACCATAGACTAAAGATGAATGAAGTAGACCAATTCTTCGTTTTCTGTTCATGTACTCAAGATTGACCAACCCCAAACCAACACACCTGTCAAAGCCACGTAGTCAACATCGATGAACGTGTTTGTTTATATATTAATTTTCAATAGATAAGCCATTATGCATAAATGACCAATTTTTACAGGCTGTTAACGTTAAAGTGAGCACTTTTGAGGCCCTAGTTACTTTTCCTTTCAGCAATTTTTTATCCCTTAGCCACCTTTCTAAAATAAATATTGCTGTGTAAGTAATAAACACATTAAGTATATTCCACCGCACACGAAAGTCGATTTCTAAGACTAAAATAAAATATATTAATTGTATATTATTCCAAATGAGGAGGCTTTCAAAAGTGTTCTCTTTACCGTGAATAGTCTATGCCAATTTGAATTTAACATATTTGTATTAAAATTTGGTCAGACTAAATATACAAAACATCTCAATGCTCTTGTTTACCAAACAGTATTTTAACCTGAAATCCTAGCCACGTTGTTTACGATAGACGTGTTGGCTGGGAAGCATCTAATATTGGGACACGGAGACATTTACTGCGCAGCCACGGCGACTGGTTCTGCGCAGCCAGGAAGATTGCCCTAACCCATGTTCACTCTACGGATTGGACCTTCCAGCGGTACTTAAAATAAGTCTTGCTAAAGGCTGTTCCCGATAATGTGAGCACTTTTGAAATCAATCGTAGAAAAATGTCACTGCCCTGTCTGCATATATTTTAACGGGCACCCTGAGTGACATGCACCCGGTAAAGTTGGTAACGATGGATAGAATGTAGTTCCGTGCGCGTTGATATGGAATAAAAAGTGATAGGTAACCATTTATTACACTTTCTGTTTATTTTTAACACCTCAGTGTGTAAAAACTAGTAGATTTATAAAATGTTTACCGTTCTAATAATTTTACAGTTTCACTTGACCGACGTATGAATAAAGAGATAAGAACCATGGCAATGTTAATTTTACGTAAGGTGGAAGAATACACCACCACGTGCATACAAGTATATCTTAAGCAGGACTTTCAAAAGTGCTCATTTTACCGCGAACAGCCTTTAGCACTAGTTCCCGTCTATTAAAAGAGCAGCAGAACTGCCACAAGAAAAGGGGAAATTTCCGGAATTAAAATAATATCACCAGTTAGCAATTTCAGCTAACATTCTAACGCTGATGATATATGAGAGACGTTGCGTGCACTTCACGATACCACCCTGGGCGACTGGCAACACTGGTTGTACATAATTTAACAAAGTGCTAGTTGTTATGAAGTGAACAGGACTTAGATGGACGGCCTGCCTGATCACGCCTTTAAACATTGAACCAGGGCACGAGCGTGATTACAGTAACACCTTACGAAAGGCAGTTGCAGAAACTCCCTCCACCAGCCAGTAAACGGGGCCGAAAATATTAAACAATGCGCCCAATATAGGCCAGCGTAACACTGGGAGCGGTGTCCTTTGCCATCGAGGCAGTGGACCAAGAATATTTGGAGATGGGTATGTCCGGCCATCGTTAACCGCCTCCTAGAATCATCCCGCAGCAACATAAAAAAGATGGGGACTCTCTAATTAGAGTGTAGGTATAATAATAATGGAGTGCGGTAAATATAACATAACAGAATAAATAGGATTATGATATTCCATTTAAGCTTTGCCGATCAATAGTCACGTAAATAGTTATTATATACTCCTCAAGTTCAATAAACCGCATCATTTGCTGTGTGCTCTACCTAATCAGCTATGCTCTTAGACCCTTTCACTAACGAAGTGACCAACAAGTAAGTTTAGAACATAGTGCAATATGATACTGGCGAAGATTTTCAGTCGTGAAGAATGCAACATGGACATGTAAGAGGAGAACTCAATATTGCGTAAATACTGATTGCAAAATCACTAGAAATTTTGAAATTTGGTTCACTTCACAAGGGTATAATAGCAATCTTATACAAACCAACAACGATATTAGACTTACGGTATTAAAATAATTGATTTTCACATATATCACTTCCCAGCGTTCCGGAACTGAAATGTATGCTTGACGTTATTGGCTGTCAGCCACTGTATTACAATTGTTGTATAGCTTCTTCACGGTAAAGTGAGCACACTTTTTAAGACCCTGCTAATTTTTTTCCTTTCATTGAATTTCTATCTTTCCGCCCATTTTTAATATAAACATTGCCACGGGACCAATAAACCTGGTGTATACATTCAACCACTCCCAAAAGATAACTTCTGACGTTGCCATAAAATATATTTACTGGTGGTTAGTGTCTATTGAAAGGGCCTTAAAAAGTGCTCACTTTACCGAGAATAGTCTCTACCAGTATTGCAGGAGGGCACATTTGCCAGCAGAGGTAAGGTTACTTCTTATTATAGGTTTGGAAACCAAACATTTTCGCCACTGGGTAAGCGCTAGTGTTGCATGTGTACCACATTTTCTCTATTTTCTACGTCAAAAAACAGGATAGTTGCAATAATCATGAATCAAATATAAAATAATGTCGTAACTAAGTAAAATCTTTTCCTTTTATTATTCACGTAGCTTAAAAATTTTATTGAAAGTTATCTTTAGAAGCACTGCGCACCTAACAGCGGGAATTCCCCTTATGCCAAACTCTCCCATAAGTATTCACGTTTTGTTCCTAACATCAGTAGAAATCAATCACACATTGAAAGAAATACCTGCTCCAATTTGAATAAAAAATAGTTCATGTATAGAAGGTTTGTGATGAGGCGCGCCCAATAGCTTGCCAAGGTAATCGGTATATCCTTTATCTGTTTTCATCCGAGGAGCAACAATCTCCGCGGCGGAGACTATTTTGAAGATCGCGCAGAGTATACCCGGCCGGCGGCTGGGCCAGGGGTCCTCCCCATTGGCCCGGCCGGCGGCGCGAGCTGCGGGCATGCGCAGTAGTGGACTCGCCACCAGGAGGGGACTCCGCGCATGCGCACGAGGCTCGGAGCGGCGTACCACCCCGCTCTCGGCGGCTCAGTGTGTTGCGGACCAGGTGGCGGGACGGACGTACAGTGCGCGCGCGTCTCCTAAGCCACGCACGTCGAGACACAAAGTTACACAAGAGTTCTGCGGTGCGTTCTCGGCGGCGGAGAGGGAGAGGGAGTGGCCGCCGCGCGGGCAATGGTGCGAGCGTAGTTCTCGGCGAGGACTTGCCGCTTGGTGTGGGCCAGGGGGTTTAGTGGAGGTGCAAGTGTCGACGTCGTCGCCCCATGCCGGCCGGCCATCGCCCGCAGCATGGTGGCGCTCGGTGTTGCCGGGGGCCGTGATGTCCGCGCGTGGCGGAGTCCCCTGGACCGCGGACACCGCCACTGCCTGCTCTACCTGCTGCTGCTGCTCGTGTCCGCCGATGTGAGTCTGCTGGTGTAACCCCCTTCACCAAGCTCTCTCATTCTCTATGTTGTGATGATGGTTTATCGCGGGAAAAGTTGACTGTTTGCTAGGATTCAACGTACTGTACACATGTCCTACAGTTTTCTTTCCTTGTTGGCTATCATGCTTGTATGAAGATACTACTCCCTTTTCACTGGGCCAATGAGGATTCTGAAACTATAAATCAGAACGTTTGTGATTGGTCTGCAAACAACTTAGCCAAGTCAAAACCTTGTTCATCCAATCATGAAAGAATAACCTAGTTAGGGTGTCATAAAAGATATGTTGGCTCAAAAATTTTTCGCGATTTTCCATCAACTGCAACCATAAACTAAATTTGAGGTAGATCGATCTCGCTGGCTGCGCGCAGCAAATCTCAGTGTCCCTACAGTGAATTGCTTTTCTGCCAGCCATCGAAAACTGTATGGTTTGGAATTTAGGTTAGAAAACTGATTTGTAAACAAGTGCCTAGACAGTTCGACTAAATTCAAATTGATAAAAGTATTTTATTAATATAATGTTGCTTGGCATTAAAAAATTAAGATACAAACAAGTTCATCACTGTTAACCATGTGACTTTGAGAGTTGTGTATGACTGGGGTAGGTTAAAGTTGTGTAGATGCACAGAAGACGAATAAGCGGTCTACCTCATCTTTAATCTTATTTCATTCACCCAGCAACTGATATTAATTTGCTGTATTTATATTCCGGGAGGGCTTCGCCCTGGACGCGCTAGGTAACCAAACATTAACCAAAATATATAGGTATTTTAACAAAGTAATAATTATAAAATTATTGTAACAAACAATTAATACTTAATCTAAAATACAAACTAATATAGACATTTATTAAACGAGTCCCTACGTACCAGTACATTCAAGTTTAATGATCTGACGACAAAATAATTTTACAGTCTTGCTTGAACGCATGTATATGGACGTTAATTAGAACTGTAAGTCTTAACTACGGCACTTGCTGATTCATAACTATTTATTGCCGCACGTATTTCGGCGTTGGCCACGCGTCAGGCGACAGGGTGATGAGCTTGAATCATCTCGGATTAATCGGCGAGAGAAGCCGGTTGAATTGCTTGGAGAACACAAGTGACATGAAAATGTTTGTTGTGAATATGTTTCAATTGTAAGACACTTGCATGCTTAGTTGCCCGCATTACTACGCTCTCAACAGATTATTTTTACCATAGGTGAGCATTTTAATAAATTATTGTAAAATAATTCTTATTAATTTGTATAAATAATAGTTAAAAAAAAAAAAAAATTCTTGAATTTATATGTTCGAAACATCATTCCATAAATTATAAGATGCATAGGTTATAGAACCAAAATAGTCAGAATTTTTTTACAGTACGCAAGAAAAGTGGGTGGGAATTTTAGTTAAAAGAGTTTTGTCCAACTATACAGATGATATAAAATGACGCATTATATTCTCTACAATGTATAATGCGAGCAGCTACTATATCGTTAATTACAACCCCGCCATAAACAGTGTACCTATAGTGAAGGTACGTTAAGTATGATACTGATGTTAACCGTACTTTGTTCACAGATTGTTCGAAATATGCCGCAGTAAAATTACCCAGAAAAAAGTTTTGGAGAAATGATTTGCAGCAGCAAGGTTGCTATCGGTATTAGTTTTTGTGTATAACCATAAAATTGGTGTTATGTACAGCGCCTAAAACAGTTTCTTTTGACTTGAGGTTATGTCTGAGGAACAGTCGAATATCACAGAGTAGGGTAGGTTACGGCGGTAAATCGGAGGTAAATTTCGCAGGAATTTAGTTGGCGCGAGATCACCCGTGCTGTTTTGGAAGATTCTCACTTTATATAGACCTACATAGTAAATTTAAAGGGAAAGAAAAACTTCTCCTGTTTATGGACAAGAAATGTCTCTGTTCCCAACTAGAGTTTTATTCTCAGTCGTTTATTTATATCTTTCCCCGCGGCAAATTTAACACTTACAGTGATTATCGTAGGTTATCTGCCTTGAAAGCTAAGAGGAATTTGTAGGTTTTTTCAATCAGAAACTAATGCTGTGTCTCAAATAATCAGCATCTGCACTCGCATTCTCACTTCCTCGCACAATTCCCTGCATACTTGTCGTTTGGAACAGATCCACACTCGCACACGCTATTTACGAGTATTGTTTTTGTGTGCTGTTTATGGCTTTTGCTCAATTGAAGTAAACAGATCATCTCAATCCTCTTAATTGTTGCTGCTATTATTTTTATACCATTTAAATAACACTTTTATTGCGATGCATGTTGAACATGATATACAATAGCAAATTCACATATTATAAAGAAATATTTTGTTCACTATTGCAAACATTTACTAAACAAACAATATCCCGAGAGCATGCATCAGCACACACTTGCAACATGCACTCGCGCACTCGCTCTTGTGCACTCGCACATATGGAACAGCACTCTCTGACATCACTTCCGAGTGAGTGTGCGCGAGTGTGTATATTTTGACCATTTGAGACACAGCCTTAAGCAATCTCAAGGGCAGACCCTGTGTTTACGCTCCTTAGCGCAGGTCACCTTTTCTCCGCAAGTGTTTCAGGTTACTGGTTTGTGTGGGGGAGACAGACGAGGAAAGAGGGAACGTGTATATCGCGCATTTTTCTCAGTGTACGTAAAATAAATAATTATAGAGGTCCGCCTCAGTTTAGAACGTATTCTGAAATTTGCCTGTCAAAATCAAGGTCGCGTTAGTTATTTCTAACGCTGTGTATTAATGTTCATTGCCCGCAGTTTTCGAATGCCCACTGATCTAATCAGTTCAACATTTGCTTCCAACAGCTAGGCAGAAAAGGATTAGAAATCTATGTTAACGAGGCCCATTTTTTAACACGTAGAATATTCACTGATGCCTACATGTACGCCTTTCAATATTTCACATATGTCTTAAAATACCTATAGTCGATTCACAGTACCTTCGCACATTTTATAATCAAACCTTTGAAAAATCACCCCATGTATGGCGAGGTTAGTTATTTCCTAACAACGCTATGTATCACAATGTAACACCAAATGTTTTTCTCACATCCGTTAATTTTCTGTGTGCGTTATACCTATTTAATTCCGACTCTTCTTAATCGACCTGTTCTCAGAGTCATCAGAAACCTGATCAAAATGTAGCCTCTCACAATACGTCGGAAAATCAGGTTTCGATTCCTTAAATAGTAACTAGTCGGCAAATCCAGTGAGTAACGAGAAATGTATTTGCCCTGGCCAGTGATTTTAGGAAATGTGGAATGCGGAGTAATTATGAAGATTTATAAGCGAATCTGGAAGTTGATATCTACACAATAAAAAAAGAAAGAACTCTAGAGTGAGATTTGGTCTCTAATAAATATTCCTCCAACATAGATCTTAAGAAATATTTTATGACGGTAAGCAATTTATGTTGAGACTACTATAGAACTGTTTCTACAGAATGCGAAGTGAAGATATACATATAGTGAAGATAAAATCATTTGTATAGCCACTACAAGAAATTCCGTAAAGCACATCTAAGGGATTACAAAACTGTTACTTTCACATATTATTAAATGCATTTTTCATTTTATGTTTCGGCAAATGATACTATCTAGTCATGGTAGACCACATCAAGGAATTTCTTAATTATTAGCCTACGCTGCCGATGTGATTTTATCCTTGAACGTGCGCAAGTTTGCACCTTTTTAAATTACTTACTTTCGTCTCTTGCTCATATTTAAATCACTTGTCTTTCAAATTATTCTTAGAGTCACGTGTTTTTATGAGGGTTGTCGGAGACTTCTTTGGATTTTCTGTTTTGTTTATTCGAGCGTACCGCTTTATTGTTTTGCGTGATAAACCTTTCTGCAGTCACGAAGTTGTGTGCAGCATTCATAGAACTTAAGATGCTCTGTGTGTATGCAAGAACGCTGAATATGTCTCTTGTAGTATAATACATATGTAGACAAGGCAAGATGGCATGAAAAATTTGAAAACAAACACATCGATCTTTTTAAAAACTTCCCTGGCGGGAATTTTTAGTGTGGCGCGTTAATAAGCATAGGCCCTTTTTAAGAGTCAAGTGTCTTACTGAAAATTCAATCACTATTGTAGACGCACGAGCAAAAACATACATCAGAAATCCCTGCTTAGTGTCCTATTTCACCACATTGCATAGGCATACCACATGTAAATATTGTTGGTATAGGCTGTTCACGCTAAAGTGAGCACTTTTGAGGACCTAGTTACTTATTTCTTTCAACAACGTATTAAAATTAATATTGTCATATCAGTAATAAACACTGGGCGTGTATTCCACCGCACTCGGAAGTTAACGTCTAAGGATAAAATTAAATTTATTTATTGACTATTATTCCAAATGAGAGGGCTTTCAATAATGCTCACGTTACCGTGAATAGTCTATATTCATGGTGATAGTGCGACATCTTTGCAGAAGTTATACGAGCATAAATATGTGACTGCTACCTACTCCTATTCTTTAATAATAAATAGTGACGGAAAATTTTCACGGATTCATTATAGGACAAGCTAGTTTTCTGTCGCATGCATATTTCTGCTATGTGTAGTATTCGATCATAGTTTATCAGACATGACCAGAATGTACTCAGAGCCAATAAAAAGACCTACAAGGTAAAGATTGCTATCCTCTGAGACAACAACCAATGAACTAATAGGTGAGGCTCGAAAATACATAGGACAGTGGCGTCTATCCTACAGGTCGTCGAATTCGCGAAACAGTCTTGTATCTATCTGTAAAAGAAAAATATACCCATTTCAAAAGCTGCTTTTAATAAGTTATTGAGGCAGTTTTTGCAGTCCGCTACTAACCTTGTAGATAACTTCAGCCCATATCGAAAAGTATTGCGTTACAGGCAGAATTTATATATATATATATATATATATATATATATATATAATATATATATATATATATATATATATATATATATATATATATATATATATATATATATGTGTGTGTGTGTGTGTGTGTGTGTGTGTGTGTGTTTCAAAGTAGTCTATTTACTGTGAATAGGCTGTAGTCTGCTGCTGACAGACGAATCAGTATATCGACAATCATCGCTTGTATACGCTGTTCACGGTAAAATGAGCACTTTTGAAAGCCCTGCTTAAGATCTACTTGTATGTACGTTGTGTCTTCTTCCGCGTTATGTAAAATTTACATTGCCTCGGGTCTCGGCACTTTATTCGTCCATCAGTCAAGTGAAACTGTAAAATTATTAGGATAGTAAATATTTTTAAAATCTGTTCAGTTTTACATTTCTATGCATTAAAAAATCAGAAAGGGAAATAAATAATTTAATTTATCAGAAATGGTTACCTAATAGTTTTAATTCGACGTTAAGATATGAAACTACGTTCCATCCTTCGTTACCAACTTTACTGGGCACATGCGACTCACTGCGCGCGTTAAAATATATGCAGGCAGGGCCAGTGACTTTTTCCGAAGTTTAATTTCAAAAGTGTTCACCTTATCGTGAATAGGCTTTAGCCGTGTTCGCTTTAAATATAAGTATAGAATACTTCGTTGAATCAGTGACAACTGCTCTCTGAAACAATCTGTAGAACTTCAGTGATTCCAACAGAGCAGATATCCCAGGCTTTCAGTGAAATTTCCCTTATGTGGGACGGTTTTCCCTATCTGCGTTTTTTGAGAATGCATTGGTTTATGATGGCGTCAAGTGTTTTGATTTGTGCCTGTGTGGAATGATTCAATGGGATGCGTGTGAAATAACTACTGTAAAATTGAGAGGGAATTTTAATGTGGAATAAGTAATATTTCTCTTGTTTTGCCGTTGCTGTACACTCCACGGTTTCTCTCAGCTGGCAAAAATGTATGTAAATGTGCGTGTTAATATTAGATGTATCTAATGGTTCCCTGAAATGGTGCAAAGACTTCACGTTCAACTCTCTAATGAACAATACTGTGAACTTTAAGCATTTCTATAAATGTCCTGTTTCAACGTCCTGCCAAGCTTTTAATGAATATATTACTCGAGTTTGCTAAATGAGTTATCGCACAGATTATCTTTTCGCTTGCGAATATCGGCGCTGTTAAATTCGGTATACAAAGCTGGTATTATATCACGTCGATCTACTTCAGATTATTCAAATGCAATCTTATTTCAATTATAAACCGTGGTTCACGCTTCAAATAGATGCTGTTATCTGAATGAGATGTACACTACTTTGAATATCGGAACAGTATCTCATAGTCAGATTCGTTGACACTTGTTCTTGAGCGTAACTCTTGTGTGAGTATTTTCCAGTTTTTAACTTGTCTACGCGAGAAATCGATGCCTCTTGTATAGAATGTTTGCTATTAGGAGGGACTTGCGAAATTCTCGTAGTTTTACGGTTACAGAATGAAATCCAAGATGTATGTTCGTTTGACTTTTGCCATTGGCCGACAACTTTGTGACGCGTCCTAAGGTCAGTTTTAACTAGTAGTGATGTCGCTGCAGATAAGCATCCTATCTCCAGTAAGCCGACCAGACAGGTACATGACGCCGGATATTTGCCAATGACCAATGGAATCGCCAATTCCTCTCAAGTTGGCGTAGAGCGGTGAGATCTAGCGTGTGCAAAATATTAACGTGAATTCTGCAGGTCTTTGACCGTTAATACACAGTGCATATGTTATTTACAAATTTTTCAGTCTCCGAGTAAATCCAGCACACAACTGTTGAAGCCATAAGTTTCACTCAGCTGTTTCGTGAGATGGTTATTCTTCGCATAGACTGGATCACTCGACATCCTATACGCGGAACGGACAAAACAAGGCAAGTAATCTTTATATTTCAAGAAAACCATGCATATACATCGCTAACAAGGTGGTCTCTAGAAGACCGTCTTGCTACTTCTTTGTATTTTATTTTCTATGGCTGGAGAGGACTTGTGCTATACTGAGACTTGTGCCGCCAGTGTTCCCACCGAGTCATCGCATATATTTTGAACATTTCTGTAGACAGGCGTATTGAACATGCTCGATTGCACAAACAGCTATATTGTTTCAACTCCCTTGTCTGACATACGACGTGCTTTGCGTTTGTAAAAATAGATGTATAGACATGTATATTTATTTTAAAACTGCCTAATATTTTTAGTAGTGTCTGGAAGGTCGTATCATTGCTATCTCGTGACTATATGTCTTTATAGTCTACTGTTAATATTTAATATTAAAATTCCAACCCTATTATTACATATAGAATACTTCACAGAATTCCTGAAACCAGAATGCAGTGATTTTAGTTAGTATTTTCTCACGTGAGTTTGGACAAGAATAATTGATGAAATAATCTTTAGTACATTTGCAGATGCAACAGAAATATAATAGGCAAAATGTTGTGAACTTAAAAAATATTTGCTAAGAAATGCCCTGTTCCCTGACAGTCTTCCATTTCAAATATTTTATCAGAAAAGTTCACTTTGGTGAAACAAAATTACATCTATAAGCTGTTCACGGTAAAATGAGCAATTTGAAAGCCCTGTTTAAGATCTACTTGTATGCGCATTGTGTATGCTTCCGCCTTATGTAAAATTAACATTGCCACAGGCCTCATAACTATTCATGCGTCGGTCAAGTGCAACTGTGAAATTATTACAAAAGAAAATGTTTTGCAAATCTGTTCAATTCTACACTTCGGTACATTAAAATAAACAGAATGTGAAATAAATGATTTAAGTTATTGCAAATGGTTACATGACACTTTTTATTTGACGTTTAGATATGGGACTACTTTCTATTCGTTAGCAACTTTACTGGGCGCATGTCACTCAGTTCCTCCGCTAAAATATATGCAAGTAGATACCGTAGTGACCTTTTTCTAAAGTTGATTTCAAAAGCGCTCACTTTATCGTGTACAGCCTTTAAAAATAAAGGTATTCTAACTGCTTCAGGAACTTTTCATGTCTTTCCCTTTCCAATTTTTTTCTTTAAATTAAATTAATGGTTATAAAAAAATTTCACACATAAACTGTACTATGCCGTGAAGAAGGGAAAGTTCATTCACCTGATTATTCACTATAGGCCTACTTCATAATAATAGTGCGACCGCTTAGAGTAATTTCGTTGCAGGAATGCCAGGACTGCACTGCGTATCTACCTGTTCAGAGCCTCTCCCCGTAGAGGTGATGATGCATCTACCAAATGCGCGTGCTTGTGTCGTCACCAGCTCTCTTTTATTTCTGAGCTTCCAGCGAGCAAATTAACTCCATGCTGCATGCCTGCAGTTCTTTCTCACGCTTGAGTCACTTAAGCAAGTTAGCGCAAGAAGCATCAAAGACTCGCATCAGATGCCGCGTCACCACAATGCAGCGCCGACCATCACAACTACATACATGGCAATTTTCTTTTTGGCATTGTGATAGCGCTGTAGTTTTGTTTTACGGACTCACATTACTTTGAAAAAAAAATTTACCGGACGTTTCCTACGTAGAAATCCTCCTATAGTCTATTCGCGGTGTTTCGCAATTTTTGAATCAGTCCTTTGAAAAATCACACCATGAATTACGTCTTTATTTGTTTTCTAGATATGCCATGTATCACAAGCGTTTTATATTTCTGTTAACACAAAAGTATCTTATTTTAAGTTAAATTTAAGTTTTACCTTTATTTTATATTTTAAATTATAATATTTAATTTATTTTTAATAAGTCTAAAACAGTGAGAAAACATGTGTGCTGGTAGCACCTAGTAAGAAATAGCTCCCATACAAAACATTATTACAACTGAGTGCACGAATTCGGCGCGGTGCCCTTTGGTGTAATTTTCTAGGCTTATTTAACCTTAGTTTGCACCACGTGGCGGATAAATATCCTGCAAGCAGAACTTAAGTAGGGCTTCACAAAAGTGTGAAGTGACCGTTAATGGATTATAAAAGCAGATAGTTTTTAACCAGAAAACACACAACCTGTTCTCTAAAATCGAATTGTTAACATTGCTCCAAACAGATGAATTTTGTGTGCCGATCTGTTTCTATACAGCTGGTCCACTGGAATCAGTGCAATTCAACTGATTATTTAAGTTGCTGGTAGTGACTGAACAGTGATTTACGCTGATCCCTAGTGAGTTACTCTGGCCTGGCACCAAAACATCAGTACATCCCACTGATTTACAAACACGTAACTGTTTGAGTAAGAATATTTCAATTGGTTGAAATTGAAAATTTAGAGTGTCGATAACACTCCCTCAGGATTCTGGCATCAGCATGTAGCAGGTTGGTGGTCAAGCTAATTGAGAACTTTAGAAATAAACTTTTGAAAAAGTTTCTGCTAACGACTGCGTATATTTTTAACGGGCACAAGTGACTGGCATGCTCTCTGTACCAGTTAGCAGCGGGTTAGGAAAACTGGCTCCGCGCGAAAACGTCCTACTGAAAGTAAACATTTAAATCCGTGGATACTTAATTAATTTTTTTTTTTACTTCACGCACATGAGTATAAGAACCAGCATAGTCAAATATTTACGTTTCAATTAATTTTATACTTTCATCTGATCGACACATGAACTAAGTGATTCGGGTCCGTGGTAGTTAAATCAACTTTACACATTGTGGAAGGATACAAATCGTTCATGAAAGTAGATCGTAAGAGATCCTGAACAGGGCTTCCGAAAGCGCGAAAGCCAATATGTACGCATAAAGTTTGTTAACGTTGTGTTTCAACCACTGTATTGATTGCTTGGATTGTCTTTTTACGTTACACAGCTTTACAAAAATGAGGGCTGAACTGTTAACACATAATTAGGCCTATGTAACAATGAACACAACAATTTTGAAAATCTGCATATTGGGGAAAATTACATAACTGTAAAATGTACTGTCTATAGGCCCTAAGGATAAATCGTCGATAACTGCCATGAAACAAGTGCTGCGTCATGAAAACGATGAATTACTCCGCAAGTACCGATAAATATAGGCTGTTCACAGCAAAATGAGCACTTTGAAAGCCCTGCTTAAGATCGACTTGTATGCCCGGTGTGTTTTATTCTGGCTTATGTAAATTTTACGTTGCCATTGGTCTCATCACCTTATTCATGCTTTGGTCAAGTGAAACTGCGAAATTATTAGAAAAGTAAATATTTTACAAATCTGCTCATTTTTTTTACACTTCGATGCATTGAAAAAATTACGTAAGCTGAAGAAATAATTTATGTTTATCACAAATGGTTACCAACATTTTAATTACACTTTAAGATAATTGAACTATCCATCCATCGCTACAAACTTTACTGGGCGCATGTCACTCGGTATGTACGTTAAAATATATGCAGGTAGCGGCAGTGAGTTTTTTTCCAAAGTTGATTTCAAAAGTGCTCACTTTATCGTGAACAGCCTTTACCTTTGTTTTCGCAATCACAGACCTTACAGCAGAATATTCAGAAGTTTCAATATACAGGATGGATTGCTGCTAGAACCCTTACCCCATTCCTTTTCGTGCCAGAGGTTTATTGCACTTTAGATTCATCTAAATATTTCAATAATAAATTACTTCCCAGCAGCACTGTTTAACCAGACCGGACCTGTCAGGGCATGGGGCTGATCGTAACAGTTTTTTTTCGAAAACCATCTTGTCTTGTTCCTCTCGCGTCTGGGACAGTAATCAGAATTAATTAAATATTTCTTCTTTTCCATGTCGCGTGAGAAAATACGACCGGAATTCAGACGTTACCAACTTCGGAAATGTTGTTAGCTCATGTCAATAATTTGTTGGGAAGAGGAGGAGATGAAACCAAGATGCAGGCGAAAGAGACAACTTGAATACACGCAGGCAGAGTATATAGTACGTTCACGGTAAAGAAAGTGCATTTGAAACAAACCTCTGGAAAATAAACCATCACTCACCATAACTACACAAATGCTGCAGTACACACCGGTATAGGTGGTTCACAATAAACTGAGCACTTTTCACATCCATGCTTAAGATCTACTTGCAGATACGCGTATTCTTTCACCGTATATAACATTAACATTGCCATGGGCCCTATCACTTTATTCATGCGTTGGTAGAGTGTAACTGTGAAATAATTAGGAAAGTAAATATTTTACAAAATTGCTTATCATTACATTTTTAGGCATGAAAAAAACAGGTAACAAAATAGAGAGTTTTAATATTCACAAATGTTTACTTGACTCTTTTAATTCAACGTCAAGACATGGAACTACGTTCTGTCCGTCGATACCAACCTCACTGGCTGTATGCCACTCAGTGCGCCCGTTAAACTATATGCAGGTGGAAGCAGTGACATTTTTCAGAAGTTGATTTCAAAAGTACTCACTTTATCGTTAACAGTCTTTATGTAGACTCATATAGGATACTAACGGTAAATTAAGCCCAGTTATTTGTAAAGTAGTCAAAAAATATATTTTATTGTAGCCTTAGACGTTAAATTGCAAGTCCGGTGAAATATATACATTGTGTTTGTTACTTACGTGTGAATATTTATTTTCAAAAGTGGTGGAAGGATAGAGAATGGCTGATAGGAAATCTTTCTAACCTCAAATCCAGTCCATGACGTGTTGGCAGAAAAGCTGTTCAACGTTGGGACACGGGAGACTTGGCGTGTGCGCAGCCAGCGACATCGGCCCACCTCATCTTCAGCGCGTGTTCGAAAGTGCTGAGATAGCCGTGGACAGCGTATACACGTGTTAGTTTCCCCGATGTCGCAAATCCGCTTGATGGCCGTCGGTAATTGAGCGTCAACTTGGTCGTCGACGTCGGTGGCGGCAGGCAGGGGTGCACAAGCCGGGCCCGCGGGGCAGGCGAACGCGGCCCCCAATCAGGATATGATGAACTCGGTATGTAAATGAGGCAATTAGCCCGGGCCGCCTTGCGCGCGCGGCGGCGTGAGAAAACTGCGGCGGCGTCGCGTCGCCACGACGACGACGCCCAGCGCTCCAATTAGGACGTCGCGCCCTGCAACCTCCCTCCACCTCAACCACGCACTTACAACTATAGGCTGTTCACGGTCAAATGAGCACTTTTCAAAGTCCTGCTTGAGATCCACTTGTATGCACGTTGTGTATTCTTCCGCCATATGTAAGATTAACATTGTCACGGTCCTCGTCACTTTATTCATGCGTCGATCAAGAGAAACTGTGAAATTATTAGAAAAGTAAATCTTTTACAGATCTGCTCATTTTCACACTTCGATGATTAAAAAAAAAAATGCCGAAAGGGAAAGAACTAATTTAAATGTTCACAAATTGTTACCTAATACTTTTTATTCGACGTTAAGATACGGAACTACTATTCATTCATCGTTACCAACTTTACTGGGCGCGTGTCACTCAGGGCACCGTTAGAATATATGCAGTCAGGGGCAGTGACTTTTCTAAGGTTGATTTAGAAAGTTCTCACTTTATCGCGAACAGCCTTTATACCATTACGATGACGCACATAATTACTGTTATAGTCCACCCATTGTTACTTCCAACTTTTTGTAGCCCTGCTAAAGTTCTACTTCCAGGATATTCCTCCGCCTCGTGCTAATAAAGCTTAAGAGTGGGATGGACCCCCGCGTTTTTTTGTGAAATAGTTGTTTGCGTGTAGACGCGTTTCTCGGTAAATAAATGTTCTGCGAATACAACTTTTTTTTCAGAAATTATGAAAAACAATTATCGATGCTCACAGTACGATTATAAAAAAATTTCATTTCGCTAGTTTGGAGACATTATATAATATTTTCGGTTAAATCCAAACATATTTCTGTTATGAAATTTGTCTTTTTTTTTTTTTTTCACTCTTGAAAAGCGTTTAAGCCCCATGGTAGATTATTCCTTGCAGCTTATCATGTCCGTAAACAGTACTGCGACCTGAAAGAACAGAAAATTCTGTCAACAAGCAATTACACATTTAAGTCCCATTCATTGTTGAAAGAAAGTTTACATTCGAATACTTTCTTCCACCGTTTTGAATAATACAGTTCTACGCAAAAAAAAAAAAAAACCATGAAGTGATTTACGACACCTTTACAAAAATAGGACCGTACAGCTGACAACTATTTAAAGTAAATACTGTACCACTCTGTTTGACTTTCAAATGCGTGTTGACAAGGCCTATGTGTTGTCTGCTCGAATTTCCGTTACAAAACTCTGCGACAGATCTATGATCGCGCATTCGCACAGTCATCATCACCCGACAGTTTTCAAACCGGAAACAAGGAAAAGGTAATCATTTTCGTGACGTTGGTGGTTTTACTGTGTGAAAATACATGACGAAATGTCCTAAGCTTTTCAAAATTAAGAATTGACATTTTTTGTAAGAAAGAAAATATATATACTTCGTGTTGCTACAGTTTTGTGTGCTGTAGCTTCTGCTGTGTTTGTAAAAGATCCTGCAAAATATAATTTTTATTTATTTTCTAAGGGGGTAGTGGAGATTGCGCTTGCCAAACCTACTGCGCATGTGCGCAAGTACAGAAACTGCGACGAAAAATAGGTTGGATTGATTCTGTCTGTCAGACACTTAAATTAAGTGAGAACTGAAAACGCGTGTCAGACAGTTACAGTACGACATTTACATGTTTAAAGCGGATTCCCACCCGCCATCTTGGATGTATCGATTTTTCGCCAAAGCTTCTATTTCAGGATGTGTATTGAAATTTCCCGCACGACATATCCTAAATAACAGCTTCCCAAACTCTATCGAACTGCCACAGCTTCGCTACATTTATTAATTTTTAGCTAGTAACTGTTGAAGCGAAACAAGTGATTATTTCTTGCAAACGATTACAAATGGGACAATATCAACATTAAACAAGGAATACTGACCGTAGACAATGCACTAGGCAATGCTCTGCTCTATCTTAAAAAAAAAAAAAAAAAACATGATACAGAACTGTATTTCCAGAGTATGGCAAAAATTGTCTAAATCCAAGATGGCAGGTTGGAATCTGCCTTAAGCAGCGAATAAATTAGAACTTTATTGACATGTTACTTTACAGAAACTGGACTTCATTGTTATAAAAATTATTTCGTCTGATTTACAGTGATCCCTAGCGCTCCGAGGCACTGATTTGCGCTGCAGTTCACTTACTCGCCAGTCGTTAGTAGCATATCATACTGATCGCATTTTTAGTGAGTGGCCATTCACAGATTAAAATCACTTATGCAGCTTCAGTCCGCATATAAATAGGCTATCGCCGGAATAATACGATATGGATCCGTATTTTTGGAGGACTTACGTATGCTTTTGTTTTTCGACATGTTCGTTGGTTTTAGCGTCACTACAAAAAGCATTATCACCCGTAATTTGCGCTCACGACGAACAATTTTACCGTGAACAGTCCACGTGTCCTATAACAACAATACTTGAAAGTGAATAAAACTTACTGAAATGCTACAACTCACGAACTTTCAGGGACAACTACGGTACGGCACACGAAATGCCAGACGTTAGACCCACAAGTTCTGCTGGATTCCTCTCAGTTGTTGAGCGATAAGACTGATATGTGTGCACGATATAGCCTACTTATTTCCAGGTTGGCAGGCCCATGGTGGTCGAGTGGTTAGCCACCGGCCTTACCCGCCAAGTCGTTCTGGGTTCGAGTCCCGTCGGAGCCACGTCCGAATGTCGAATGTAGGTGATGTGGCGGACGTTGTCGTCGAGTGGACGGGTAAGACTGTTCGCGATAAAGTTATCACTTTTTAAATCAACCTTAGAAAAAGTCACTGCCTCTGCCTCCATAAAATTTTTACGGGCGCATTGAGTGACATGCGCCCAGTAAAGATAGTCACGATGGGATGGAAAGTAATTCCATATCTTAATGTCGTATTAAAAGTGTTAGGTAACCATTTGTGATAATTTAAATTATTTCTTTCTCTTTTCTTTAATGCATCGAAGTGTAAAAATTAGCAGATTGGAAACATGTTTGCTTTCCTGATAACTTCACAGTTTCATTTGACCGACGCATGAATAAAATGATAAGGCCATGCAATGTTAATTTTACATAACGTGCATGTAAGTAGATCTTAAGCAGAGGTTTCAAAAGTGCTCATTTTACCGTGAACAGCCTTTACTTAAATTTAATTTTTACTTATATTCCTTCCTTTAAATTATATTTCATTAAAAAATAATATGAATATGAAGAGGGATTAAAATCTGTGTTGGTAACGCCTAGTAAGAAATAGTTACTATGCAAAGTAATCTTACATTGAGTGTGCACGAATCCGGGTGTTGTCCCTTTGGTGTAATTTTCTCTAATTGGTTAAGCTTTGTTTGCATGAGGCGGATGAATATCCTAAAAGTAGAACTTTAGTAGGGCTTCAGGAAAGTTAGAAGTAACCATGGACAGTGTATAGCAGGGGTTCTACCCTGCAGAAAAAAAAAAAAGGGTTATTCATGTTTTGCTTTCCGGTTCGAAGTTCAGAAGTACTTGATACAGTTTGTGGTTTTAACGTTACTTTTACAAAAAAAAAAATGCCTCGCAATAAATTTCCCAAGGCGGTAACCTTTTGAAGCGCGGTATGTAAATGGCTGCGTCCGACTGGATGTGCGGTGTCTTTGGACCAGAGATGTACTTCTTCCTTCACGTGTGTTTCTTTACGGACATATCGCCTCACTTCACCTTGCCCTCTGTAACTAGGAGCCTATTAGTTACTTATACGATACATTCTGGCCGGACGTCCCATTGGAATGTGGTTTTCTTGCCCCCGCAGTCTAAAAAAAAAAAAAAAAAAAACAGCTGGAGATACATGGGAAAGTGTCAAGAATAATACCGTGTTCCTTTCGAAGCAGTCGAACATTCTGAAACGAAGCCAACGCTCGTCCTGTTCTTGTTCATCTTATCCTGTTTTCAATATTTCCTGTTCTTAATGGGACACGCGGTAAACAGAAAATTAGATTTCGGAGCGCGCGTTCGGGGCACCTGTTTCGAACTGTCACGACTCTAAAGGATATTTTCAGTTATTTCTCTGCCTCGTGTAAGATTTCTCCGCTGCTCCTTATTGAAATGTAATCACTGATCAAAGAAAATCTACCAATCTATATAGTAGATAGAGGATAAATAATAATTAACTGTAGTATAATTTTAGAAACTAAATTACTAAATGTTCCTCTTGAGCCCTCACAAATAATACAGTATGTATTAATACAAACAATAATATTGAGTATATTGATGTCGAACTACCCACACAGACATCAATAATACAGATATACACAAGAACAAGTAAACCCAAGAAACAACACTTACACCATACAACACCTACGCAAACAACGTTACACTGGCCCCAACACAACAGACACAAACATCAGACACACGACGGACACCTCATGAAAACGACAACAACCGTCATCCCCTCTGTCTCCGAAGAGGTTGGCGGGGTGAGGGTTCAAGGATGGACGCAGAGGAATTTTAACTTTTGACATTTTTAAATTATAACGTAATTTTTTCTTTTAAACTTTAACAAAATAATTTTATGCCTCTGTTTTAAAATTTTTCTTGTTTTTAAATGTTATAACGCGACAAATTTTGTGTTTCGACCGTTTTATAAATTTATTTTAAATCCAAGTAACTGAGACCAGTTATGAACTTCGGCTGGGTATTGGCGCCATTTTAATATGTTCTGTTCTGCTCCCAAGTTGATCTCCGATGATCTTTCGTTCAAATACGTACCTCAAAAAAAGTTTTACACCGCCGAGGCTCCTGAGTTAATAGGTTGGTCACGGCCCAGGAGAAAGTATGGGATGAAAGTACACTGTACAGAATACCACGCCCCTACTTGACGACATACACCAAGGAATACTAAAAACTATCCCAGCGAACGTCCTTCCAAGCAGCCAAATTGCGGGCGATGCAAAACAATTTTTGAGGTGTGTAAGTTACAGATGCTACTAATCGCCGTCTGTTTTGAACACGAGCGCCAGATTGTGATGACATTCAGCTTCCCCAGTTTAGTAGGATAAAACGCATTCTTGATTAATTTTAATACTGGTTACTTCTTGAGTGAGCTTTACTGAAGGCTTCGTCCCTTGTGTAGAAATCCTGCGTTTTCGAGTCATAATTTCTGTACTTATAGAAGATTTGCATTTTACGTGTTGTTTAATAATTTTGTGCGTAACTTTAATTGTGTGCTATCTGATAGTTGTAAAAATTCTAGAACTTATTAATAAAATATTAATGGGTGGTTCTGGACTTTTTACAACAAGCAGATAAACCACAATTAAAATTACGCAAAAAATTTTTAAACAACTCATAAAATGTAAAATCTTCTATAAGTAATCGTACATTGACAGTAACTTATATGAATCCGAAATTATGACGCTAAAAGCAATACTCTCTGTAAAATGAGCGAAGGAAGTCAAGCCGTAAAATTTAAAGATTATTTAATAAATCGCTTTGTGTCTTGTGAGACTCTGTGAAATCAAAGCAGTAACATTATTTGATAACGATCTAAGAAGTTTTATACTAATCATTATTTTATCGTTAAAGTAAGAAGTGTTATTGTGTGATGCGGAAGCTATATTAACAAGTTTATAAATTACGGATTCAGATCTCATCTGGAACGTAATATTATTTCTAAAAATATGTTTGCAGCGTATTGCATGTCCAACCTTCCAGAACGTAGGTGAATATGTGTTTTCTGTGCTAACCATACCCTACAAATTAACTTTTAAATTTTTTAACGTAATCCTTTAGTTAGCGAAACGTTTTTCGTCCTCCACGCGTGGTTGAAACGTGATACACAGTTGTCACTGTATAACAGTATAGTTTGTGGAAAGAAGTTGTTTTTGAAGTTAACTAAATGCTTTTGGAAACCTTGTTTATAGTTTTTATTTCTGTTCATTGTGTTATCATTTATTTCCATGTAAAAAGTAACATTTGCGTGTATTTTACTACTAGTATCCATTAAATTATTAGAACTTGGAATTTTTGTCTTACAATTCCTACTTTATTGTTCACTAGCGACCCGCCCCGGCTTCGCACGGGTGCAATTAAGATAAAAAAAACTGCTTAACCCGGCGTTAATTAGGTTGGGTAAACTCTTCTAAAGCATTAAAAAAGCGCATTATAATTTAATAATTAATTAAATAATTTATAATCTAATGTTTTTTTTGCTATTTTTATTTGATATTTTTTACTTTTTTTATAATTTTTCATATTAATATACATTATATTACAATGAAATTTACCTGAGATAGAAGTATTTAATATGTTATTGGCTAAGACATTCTCTGTAGACAATGTTTGACGTCCTGTTATTGTTTGGTAGCAAAATGTACTGTTTCTCGGGACTTCCAACTCGTGATAAACCAACATATAGTTGGCCATGGGAAAAACACTCTTTTCGTAGGTCGATTCCAACCAAAGAGAAAGTTTGACCCTGGGACTTATTAAAAGTAATCGCGAACGATGTTTTTACGGGAAATTGCAACCGTTTGAAAGATATTGGCAAATCCGTGGGAATCATGGGAATCCCCGGGATGTTTGTCAGCTGGCCGGCAGCTGGACCGGTGAGGATGGTCGCGACAATCAAATTTTCTTTCAAGTCTTTAATGAGCAATCTTGTGCCATTACACATGTTAGGAGGGCTTATATTCCTTAAAAGCATGATAGGAGTACCGACTTTTAATGATAGTTCGTGAAGTGGCAAGCCTGAAGGATTAAGCGAATTTAGAAAATCTTGAGGAAAGTGGACGACATCGTCAACATTGGTGACTGTGTCAATCGACTTATAGGTTTTGACTTGGCCGGGAACTCTTTGTATAATGAGATTGTTGATTTCATTGTCAGTGTCGTTCCCAGGCGATACTATTGCCCTGGAACACAACCAGTGAAAGTCTCTTTCTAGTAAATTTTCGAGGCCCGGATATACTGCTTCTATAAGATGCTGCAGACTGTGGACTATCTGACCTAATGTCTCATTTAAAATGATTTCAGCAGAATTAGTGCCCAAATTTAGAGAAGGAAATACTCCTTCTCCAAATCTGAGCAATTGTTGTGGGAAATCTTTATGCGTGTCTCCCCCAAGATAGGCTCTCATATTCGTTCGCAAATTTAGGTGTTGAATAGAACTCCATAAGGGAGATGATTTAAGACATGCTTTGATGATACCGGCACGCGTCCCTTTTGTAACTACAAGGAGTGTCTGCCGAAAATCCCCAGCAAACACGAAAGTAACTCCCCCCATAATGGCAGTAGAGCTTCTAAGGTTGGCGCCGTACGCAGCACACAGCACGTTTTATTTTCCGAATCTGTCCGTCCTGCAAAGCCGTAGTACATTATTTTGTTCTATCATCAATAGTTTTCGCAGCGCACGCAATGTAAGGAATTTTATAGGTCATTTATTTACACTTTGGGTTGCATTATTGGAGTTCTAGTAGGGATCCCTATTGATTTTTAAAATAAAATATAGCCTATGACACTCAGTGATAACGTATCATTCTACTGGTGAAAGAATTTTTAAAATCGGATGAGTAGTTTCGAAGATTACCTCCTACATCCAAATACACAAACACACAAAGTTACAAACACTACCTCTTTATATATTAGTATAAATGAAAGTAAGATAAATATACTTAATTGGTCATCTGCTGCCAACATTTCAGAAAGTATAACTACAGTGTGTAGCTTATTGTATTAAATTATATTAAGTTACGGGCAGGGTGGTTTTTTCCCCATCAGATATTTATTACAAAAGTATTCAGCTTACCATTACGTTGCGCTAAGTTCGTGACGAGTCATAAGCCTACAAAAAAGGACCGTGCCATGTACTGCTTCGGGGTAATTTATAATCATATTGAAACTCGTAATACATTTCTTTTTGTACGCAACTAACCTTTACATTATCCATAGTTTTTACGCAAACAGCTATATACGGTTTTACGTTGTTGAGTGTCCGCCATGTTGCAACACCGCAAAGTATAGTGTGAAAGGACACAGACAAGTTTTTGGTGGGGAAAACAATTAATTCCCACTTACTTAACAGTTTGCTGGTGATTGCAAACGAGTGCTTATTTTGTAGTCTCTAACAAACATATTTGTGCTCGCTACGAACTAATTTTTTCTTTGTTATTTACAAGAATTTATTTCTACAGATGTTTATTTTTTAAACTGTGATGGAACACTATATCGTTTGAAAAAATGGTTAGTTGACTACCTTTTAACTTCAGAAGGGTGATTCTGAGAGTTAGGTAGCACTTTCAAGGTTAATTGGACGTTGTTTTTGAAAGCTCTGATGAGTTTACTTCAAAATTTTTAATTTTAACCTTAGCTTATATTCCATTTTAATATAGAACGTTAATTATTTCAATCCTCTGTGTAAGTACCATTTTTTTATTTTTTAACTTTATTTTATAACGCGACAAATTTTATTTTCGACTAAATATAAATTATCTTTTAATTAATATAACTAAGACAGTGATGGCATTTAACCGGGGACAGGTGCCATTTCAATTTGTTCTGTTCTCTTGTCACGGCTATGTGGAAGCGTGTTTCAGGGGGACGACGACGAGTGCAGAACGAGGTCGGCCCGTGCCGTGCCGTGGGAAGCTTGTCAATAGAGGGTCGCGGAAGTGGGCCATAAACCGCCGCGCTGTGAAATACGCCGCTGGGAAACGAGATAAGCAGCAGCAGGCGCGGAATATTACGCTCTTGCTGTTAGCCCGAGGAGGGGGGGGGGGGGGAGGAGTTTTCTCTGCCTCGCGAGACCGCAGACGCCACCGCAGTTTTCTCCGCGCCTCTGCCGCGGTCTCTGCTCCGGCTATTGGCTGTTCACGGTACTGTGAGCACTTTTTTAAGGGGGTAGTATCCACTCCATCTTCGAATTTTCTTATAAATCTTCGCAATGAAAATGCATGACCAGAAATAAGAAATCAAAGCTAATCACCATAAATAGGGATAAGAAAAATTCGCGAGTTCAATGACCTGTAGACTTGACTCCACAGTCATGTGTATACTCGAGCCTCAGATTTTTGTTGATTGGCTGCTGCCCCATAGAGTAGCCAGTGTTACTTCACACCTGGCAGTATGGCACACGCTACTTGTTTCCTTGTAAGCCTGCTATTGGCTCAGAGTCGTACAAGGCGTGTCTAATAAACTGCGGTCCAATTGCAAAGTCAACTTCAGTGTACACGTGTTTCACGTCTATCTTGCCCTGAAATGAACTCGCAAAATGTTGCTATCCCTAGCTTTTGCTTATCCATTTGTACAACTGTATGACGGGAAGAAAACAGAGTTAATGCATATTGTGTTGTTAAATTGCGCCGTGTAGAAGGGGGCATGGAGCGAACGAGAGAGAAATTATTGCAATTCTTGCGCGAGTGTTTGCGCGCGAGAAGATTAACTACGTCGTGTAAAACCTGCCTTACAGACGAGCAGTTTCTGGGAATATTTTCTGCCTGCCTTTGTCGTTTTGCCAGAATGCGGTGGAATTATATGGTGTGAAACGCGAGCTGGCGGCATCTTGTTTGTTTCCGCGAGCACCAGTAAGTAACTCGACCCCCTGAAGTCGCCTTCGCGCGCGGACAATGGCGGTATAAAGTTCACAGCTGTGTGCAAGCAGTCCTGGAATACTGCAAGCAACCGTGGATTGAAAAATGTGCAGACAAGCGGAGAAACATGAGGGACTGCGGTAATTGGGTTAAGAAACGCTGGCAACTTCGAGTTCGGCGTCCGCCTGCTTTTAACTCTTTCACGACATGTTTCTAAAACTCCGCCAGTGTATTCTAGACGAAAATTTAAGACTGAAATGTATGTACCACTTTTTCTCGTCAAGTGATTATTAACCCTTTAAGAAGGTACATATTTACTGGCCCTGAAGACAAGGCCGTAGTGAGCTGCCTATATTCCCCACTGCAGCAATTTCGATTGTATTGCTCTCTAGGTTTCACCTCACCATCACCCAATTGGTCCTGGCTAAACCGGACTCGCTTACTGTACTCTGTAACGTTTATTGTTGACGGGCCGTCGACCAATGGAGTCGCGTGTAGACTGTGTACCAACTAATGTACCGCGACAGATGTAACAGGTTTTACAATCCATCGTGTTCATTTGAGAAATTATAAAAAATAACACTTTTATTCTTACGAACTGAAACGTTGACGAGTTAATAATTTCTTCCTTATATTCAAATAAAGTACACCGGAACGGTTAAACTATAAAAGTGTTAGTTTTGTCTTCGAGAGAAAAAATATTTCCACATAAACGTAGCCCCAAGTATATACGTACATACTCCACAAAGGGTTAAAGGAGCTATGCTCCCCTGAAAAAGCCTCATTTCAATTTCCATATTGTGGTTTCCCTATAGGCTATTCACGGTAAAGTGAGCACTTTTGAACGCCCTCTCGTTTCGAATAATAGCTAAAAGATATATTTTATTTTAGCTTTAGATGTTAACTTCCAAGTGTTGTGAAATATACACAATGTGTTTATTACTTACATAGCAATATTTATTTAAAAAGGTGGTTAAAGGCTTAAATATGGCTGAAAAGAAAAAGTAACTAAGATGTCAACAGTGCTCACTTTACCGTGAACAGCCTATACCTTGGTATTCAACACACATTCTGTTTTGAATAACCAAAATTCGAGTGATTATTTTTTCTACGGTTCGTTTCTAAACTGCTCACTTTATCGTGAACAGCCTTTAATAAACACATTTTGTATATTCCACTGTTCTCGGGAGCTAACGTCTAAGGCTGCAATAAAATATATTTATTGACTATTATTTCAAATGAGAGGGCTTTAAAAAGTGCTCTCTTTATCGTGAATAGCCTATAGTTTCCAGTAAATATCGTCTGTTCACAGTTAATCCAGCACTTTTGAAACTAACCATTGAAAAATATCACTGTCTGTACCTGCATATATTTTAATGGGCGCACTGAGTGACATTCGCCTATTAAAGTTGGTAACGATAGATGGAATGTAGTTCCATATTTTAATGGTGAATTAAAAGTTTTAGGTAAACATTTGTGAATATCTACTGAAATGTTTGCTTTGTTCTTTGTATTTCAAATGCATATAAGTATAAGAAGATGTCGGGCCCGTGGAAATGTTAATTGTACATATGGCGGAAGAATACACGACTCTCAGTTTACCATGAATAGCCTTCAACAAGTTAGGTGTCGTAAAACAGTATAAAGGCTGTTCACGATAAAGTGAGCACTTTTGAAAACCATGCTAAATATCTACTTGTATGCACGTTGTGTATTATTCCGCCTCATGAAAGATTAACATTGTTACGGGCCTCATCACTTTATTCATGCGTCGGTCAAGTGAAACTGTGAAATTGTTAGAAAAGTAAATATTTCACAAACCGGCTCATTTCTACACTTCGATCATTAAAAAGAACAGAAAACGAAATGAATAATTTCAGTTATCACAAATGGTTACTTAATATTTTTTTATTCGACGTTAAGGTATGGAACTACTTACCCTCCATTATTACTAACTTTACTTGGCGCATGTCACTCAGTGCGCCCGTTAAATATATGCAGGTAGGTAGGAGCAGTGACTTTTTTCCAAGGTTGATTTCAAAAGTGCTCACTTTATCGTGAACAGCATATATATTAGTTACGCGTGCTTGCTTGGAGCTCCGCTCATCAGTCACATCCTGGAGAAGTGTGAACCACAAGTACACATGCAGCACTCGTGTGGCTTAATTCGGCGTGGGCAGAAGATTGAGCTATGGCTGTGGCATCATCCAATGAGCAAATGACCTCTGCTCCAGTGAACGGGATATCGTGAAATCTAGCCCGGTGTTGATCTACAACTAGGGATAGGAACATTTCGCGTGGTCATTTCAGGACAAGATAGACGACAAACACGCGTGTACACTGAAGTTGACTCTGCGATTGGATCGCAGTTTATTAGACACGCTTTGAACGACTCTGAGCCAATAGTAGACTTGCAAGGAAACAGTAGCGAGTGCCATGCTGGCAGGTGTGCAGTAACACTGGCTACTCTGTGCGGCAGCAGCCAATGAACAAACATCTGAGGCTCGAGTATACACATGACTGTGGAGTCTAGTCTACAGGTCATTGGACTCGCGAATTTTTCAAATCCATCTTTATAACGCGAAATGTAAGGGCCTCCAGTTACTAACACGTTATTTATTTTAATGTTCAATTGTAGCGTGTTCGCGATTTCTTCACACATTTTGAATCTAACCGTTGAAAAACCATCCCACGTATAACATGTTTGGGTACTCCATAAATGTGTCATGTATCACAAGAGTCTAATACTTCTGTTCACATAAAAATACCTCATGTTTCGCTAATTTGGATACTTTAACAATAAATTAAAATATTTTGTTTATCATTAACACGAGTAAAAACCGGAGTGAAAATAGGTGTGTTGGTATCGCCTAGTAGGAAATAGTTCTCATGCAAAATATTGTTACACTGAGTGCGCACCAATGTGGTGCGTTGTCCCAGTGGTGTAATTTTCTAGTCTCGGTTAAGCTTTGTTTGCGTGAGGCGGAGGAATATTCTGGAAGTAGAACTTCAGCAGGGCTTCAGAAAAATTGGATGTAAACGCGAATCTACTACAGCAGCATTGCCACCGATTTACACTTAAAGTGAAGTAAATGTTTTCATGCGGGACAGTTTGAATGCGAATATTAAAATGGCCTTTATTTGACGGTATATCAGTTTTTAATATTATATAACTAATCAGCATCAGGTTATTGCATGTTGTCAAATTATACTTTGCTCTGTTTGTCGTGAGTCTCCAGAAATTAATAGTTCACTAAAGGCGTGAGTGAATACTTTAGTTTAAAATTTATATTGTTTTCTAATAGCGGTTTTTCTAGACATTGATTCTCATGGAATGGTTTAAAATTTTGAAAAAAAGAGGGCAACAGTCACTTCGATGTTTGTTTTAAAGATGGATAAGTTGATTTTAAGGATACTGCAAACGTTATTACTTCGGACTTAACTTATTACATTATTAAACCTCCCCAAAGTTGACTGAGATTGGGGAGGGGAGAACTTCGGAATCGCTACAGAATTTTTTATTTCAATACATAATGCTCAATTCTCGTGGGTTTGTGATTACATTAGAAATTTTGGTCACTGATAATAGAAAGCATACTTAATCACTACTCTACCAGGCAATCAGTAAAGTATAGGCCTATTTCAATTAAATATTTAACATTGACGACGAATTTTCCCCTCTCCTCTTCGACCCATCCTCCCTTCTCGCCCCAAAAAAATGTTGTTACTGCCACCAGTTAGCGCCTGTCTTCTAGGCCTATGTGAAATATTGATATTATTTTGTGAATGTATTCGACATGTCGAGGTTGACATCGTCGAGACCAACTTTGCTATACTCTGTTCAGAGTTACCTAAGCACTTTTGAAATCAACCTTTGATAAAGGTCGCTGTCCTACCTGCATGTTTTTCAACAGGCACGATGGAGAGGAAGTATTCCTACTTCTTAACGTTGAATATAATTATTCGGTAAACATTTGTAAACACTCGAATAATTTATTTTGCTTTCTTTTTTCAGTACATCGAAGTGAAATAATTAGCAAATTTGTAAAATATTTATTTTTCTAATAATTTTACAGTTTCACTGGACCGACGCGTGAATATAGTGACCAGGCGGATGGCAGCGTTAATTGTTCATATGGTGGAAGAATACACAATGCGCAAATAAGTAGATCTTAAGCAGGGCTTAAAAAAGTGCTCACTTTACCGTGAACATTCTTTATTGTCGAGGGGCCGCGGTGAATTAGTGGTTAGACTACTTGCCTCCCACCAAGGCGATCCGGATTCGGTTTCCGGCGCGGTCAATCCTCGGATTTTACGCATGTAGGGATCGTGCCGGACGATGCCGCTGGTCGGCGGGTTTTCTCGGGGTTCTCACGTTTTCCTCCATCCCTTCATTCCGGCGCTGCTCCATACTTAACTCAACTTCACCCACATCGGCTCTCAAGACCTCGATTTTAAGAGCCACTCCAATTCTCTGCGCTCACTCACTGACTTTATTGTCGAGGCCCACATGTTGAACTTTAGTCGATATGTGCGAGAGGTCGACGCTCGACATCACACTCCGGATGTCGACCAGCCCTACTATCTCCTACTTTGCGGGGCCACGCACGGCCTCGAACCAGCGACCCGTGTCTCTGTGGTTAGGCCGCTACACCGCACGGCCGGGCCGGCGGATGCTGCGGCGGCGGGAAAGTTAAGCGACATGCCGCGTCTCTCCGCCCGCAAACTGGCTGCTTCTCACACTGCTCGCTGCTTTTAGCTGTTTACAACCGCACGCTGCTGCTTGCGAACCCGCGGCCCGCCTCCCCCAAGACATTCCGCTGCCTCGAGACGGTGGTCAACCACTTCCCAGCGGCCACCAGACGGGCCCAGGTGATGGGAAAACTCGCCTCAGCATGCTTACGAATGTTTCCTTGCCGCAGAAGTCGGGCCTGGCCTCACCACCTCCTCCTCCCATAACTAAAGCCACTTTTTTTTCCCCCCTCCGCAAAATGATTTACATGGAAGCCAGATTTCAGTACCCTGTGTGCACACTTGCAGTCTTCATTTGGCTACTGGCCGCTTGTCTTCGTGTGAAGACTGGCTTGTTACATGAGTGAGCCAATTAGAATTTAGTTTCTCCGATACTGACCATGTGTGATTCCTGGGGGGACACATAAGATAAGTAACAATTCAAACGATCCAACCAGGAAAGTGGTTTTGAACTTAAGTGTTGTGGAGCACAACTTGTCCTGAAATCTTTTCGCGAAGAAACAGCTGCCTCTTCCCATAACCAGTCCTTAGGGATACGAAAAATTCGCGAGGTTAATGATCTGTCACTGCCCCTCTCTGCGGATATTTTAATGGGCTCACTGGGTGGCATGCGCCCAGTGAAGTTGGTAACGATGGATGGAAAGTAGTTCCATTTTTAACGTCAAATAAAAGTTTTAGGTAACCATTTGTGATCAATTAAATTATTTGTTTCGAGTTATCTTTTTAATGCATCGGAAGTGTAAAAATAACCAGATCTGTTAAATATTTACTTTTCAAAAATTTTACCGTTTCGCTTGACCGACGCATGAATTAAGCGATGAGGTCCACGGCAATGTTAGTTTTACATGAAGCCCAATAATACACAATGTATGTACATACATGTAGATCGCAAGCAGGGCTTTCAAAAGTGCTCATTTAACTGCGAACAGCCTTTACCACGCCGTCTCTCTCCCCCGTGTACGTATACGCAATGTGACGGGGTTCGAGAACGAACGGACGTAATTTATCGCAGTGGAGTCCCGAACCACGCGAACAGTGAGCTCGGCGCTGCGACCGACAGCCGCGGGCAGGGCGTCGGAGCTCTACAGGGATTTCGTGGTCCACTAAGTTATTAGGTAGAATGACTTTACCAACTGTTGAAAAAATGAAAACAATGCTCTTTAATAAAGAAAGCTGTATATTTTATAAACAATATAATTTTATTTTTCAATATACTTAACTCACAAGTCAATTAAGTTCAATTATTCTCATCATCGTTCATAAAATATTAAATTTTTATGTAGGCATGCACTGTCCGCACCTGAGCGTTGAGTTGTTCACTTGTTTTGATTCCGTTATGTTCGTTGCTGGAGAAGGTGGAGTTGATGTTTGCAACCAATTGCTGGAATTGGAATATTTGAGCTTTATTGAATTTTCAAATGCTAATTGCCTAAGAATAAATGGCACAAGAGTTATTGATATCAGCGTCAACGCGTTTTTAAAAGAAATAAATATGTACAATTAGCATCTTAATAAACGATTGTGCAGTTAACAGAGTAGCCAACTTATGTATTCTCTACCATCTATTGTTAAACACGCATTTAGTTCCATTTTATCGTTTGTAAATACAACATTTAATTATAACATTTTTACCAAATATTTATTAGCAGTAACTAAAACGTCTGTCTGAAAATTGGAATAATTATGTTTAAGAGTTGTACGGTTGGCAGCAGATTCTACCTAATACAGGGTTGCCACAGGTCTGGAAAACAGGGAAATATCAGGACATTTGAAAACTGTCAGGGAAATCAGGGAAATGTCAGGGAATTTCAAACAAATTAGCTAAATGTCAGGGAATTATGTAATAACGTATTCATGATCTATTTCACAGTTCTTTCATCAGCCGTGCATCACTGCCATAATAATATAAAATTGTTTTAATGATTGTGGACTAAATGCTTAGGAATTTTGATTGCAATCTATGTATGTAGTGAGCAATTTTGCAAGATCAGAGAAGTATTTTGGTGTCGAAGTGTGTTATAATGCAAAGGCGCCAACATTTGCAAAACAATTAGAAAAAATGTCAGGGGAAAAAAGATTCTTTTCGTCTGGAAATCAGGGAATTTTCCAATTTAAAAATGTGGCAACTTTGTAATAGAGGAAGATAACGGGCCACCAAAATAGCATTGAGCTTCGTCTCTTTACCTTACTTGCTGTGAGGCCGTGGGTTTCCCACGATGCCGGGGGACGTCGCATAAATCCAGCGGGCCGGACCCAATCAGCCCGGAGGGTGGTCGACTCCCCCCCCCCCCCCAACTCACCCACCTGGCCAGGCGAGCGGCGGCGTCCCGCGGGAACACAGCTCGTCGTTTGCTTAACGGCGCGTGACGAATGCGTTTAACCGGAAGATGAGCGGCGCTGGTCGCCGCCGGACGACTGGTCTCAGCCGCCCAGTCTGTCCTCTCACGGACCGGCGCGCCGTCGTGCGGCAGGAGGGTTGCCAACTGTCCCCTTTCTGTACGAGATTTCCCGTATCCTCAGGCTGAAAGAATTGTCCCGTATGGACATGAGACGGGACTTCATTTATCCAGCGTATCTGAATTCTTCGAAAATAAATCGCTTGTTGTATGCAATTTGTCAGTAGTTTACCTCTTACGCGATTACAAGTATGTTTACACTTTTGCTCTAATACATTGATTTTCAAAAAAGTGGGGGGGGGGGGGGTGCGCCCCCAAGGGAGGCGTGATGACATGCTAAGGGGGGGGGGCACCAAAGTATGGAAGCTAACTCGATATTGCCAATGATTTACGCTGTGCAATATCTTCTATTCAACGAAGACTTGGGAATCTTGTTTAAAAATATGCAAGCTCATACGTCTCATTGATTAATTTGTTCACCACCATTTGTGTTCAATAATCATTAAAATTTAATGATTAAATAAAACCCTTACGACTTTTATTCGTTTTTGTTTTAACCTTATAATAATGAAGTTGTAACACCGGGAGCGCAGTAATTTTTTTTGAAGAAGGGAGGCGTGATAGACTGAAGTAAACTAAAGTTTGGGAACCCCTGCTCTAACCTAATGACAGTATACTGTGTAATAATACAAAATTATGAAAAACAGGCTAAATATTAATTTTATACATGCAGCTAATTTTTTTTCTGTTGTACGTGGTTTGAGAAAATGTTGTCTGGGGTACACTATTTAGTTCGGCACATTACAGGTAGTATTTAAAACTGTTTTAATAGTGATTTTCCTTGATCATTTCACTGGAATCAGATGTGTGTCGGATTGTCGAAAATGTCCCTTATGAAAAACCTGAAATAGTTGCAACCTCAGGTGCGGCGCTCTCCTGCTGGTACACCTGTCTCTATTCTGCTGTTGGTAACCCTTTCAATATGGCTAGCAGGACGGTTGAGAGAGAGCTCGGGCATAGTTGACATGTGAACGTCGACCACCCTACTCATCAATTGATTACACAGGATTTTATTTTGGAACGGGCTGTACCTCGATTTCTGAAGTGAGCACTCTGTACAATAACAAAAACATTTTTAACCAATGTAAAAAATATTTTAATTTCGGGTGGGCACTCAAAGAAGGCTGACTGCAATTATTTCAGTTTTGTGTTCATAATTTTCAGTTAATTTTTCAAAATTTTAACCTTTTTTAGGGGGTGCTGCAGCCCCTATAGACTCCAACCCCCCTCCCCCCCATTCTACCCACACCCAATCTTTCTTATGCCGTTACTACCCGTCATCGCATTTTTCTTCTTTTACCTGTTAAAATTCAAATGCCTTTAACATTTTCTAGGACGTAAATTATTGAAAGTACCAAATGTTTCCAACATAAATTGTAATAAAATATTAAAGTTTTTGTTATATATTTTTTTATCTGTGTTTGGTTACATCGAGAACGTCAAGTTGGTGGCCGCTGCTAACGAGTGTATAGACGCATATTTTGCATGATAAACGCATTATTTTGCATATACAACTTTTTTTAATAATCGTGCAACTAAAAGACGCATATATATGCGTCTTTAAGTTGCACGATTATATATATATATATATAACTACCGGAAAATACTAGCTCGGAGATTTCGTCCGAATATAAGATCAATATCTTACAATGAAATAATGTGTGCCAAAGCCCCTCGATGAGCAAAACTAGCAACCCTCTAAGTCAGAGCTGGAGACTGGCCCTCACATTTTGGACTTGATCGATTTTTTTTCCCCTCGTGACTTCTCTTTTAAGAGGTACGTCGAAATTTTTAGCGCGACACAGTAAAAGTCGTTCAAATTCACTACTTTGGTTACTATTCGACTTGTCACAACGTAGAATATTTTGTGATTATTTTGCGCTGGAGCTACACAAATCATAACAGCAATAGCAATCAAACGATTCTGATTTTGAAAAGCGTATCAAACTATGTGGCTAGTGCCCTGTCAACCAGTAAATTTAAAGTCAAATCTCCAATGTCCGGATGTACCAAGTAAAATTCAAAATTCCAAAATTGCTGCTATCTGTCCCTTGTAAGGTCGCCGTCTACCTATCCCGCCAGACGGTGCGAACAGCTTTAGTAAAAATTGTGTTTTTTTTTTTAAATAATGTTTTCAATTATATTCTAGCGGCGTCTGCTTACAAAACAATATTTAATTAAAAAGGCTGTTACAGGATAAAAAAATGGCTGAGAAAAAATTAACTAGTGCCTCAAATGTGCTCACTTTACCGTGAACAGCCTATGAGGGAGTGTCTCACGGCTCACGCAGAAATTTCTCGTTTCGTACCATCTTTTTTAAAAGGGCATTTGTTGACGATTTCTCCTTTTAACGACGTCACGTTTTACTAGTCGTTATATATTTGACCGCTTTTTACTTTCCACCATTTGCTGGTTGTGAAAAGGTGAAAATGTACTTATAGTGGTTAATGTTTTTTTGTGGATATTTTAAATCTTCATGCATTAACAGTTGAGTTATAATGTCTGCAATGAAGGATAAGCTAAATAGATAAAGATTCTATAAAAGTGAATAAGATATTAAAGTATACGTTGAAATATAGTGAGAAAAACTTGTGAATGATGTTTAGTTAGTTCTGGCATGCTGATGATTTAACGATTGTGCGCTGTTTATGCAGTGAACCAATATAAACTCTTTTCGTGAGTTTTGTTGTGAAGTTAATCTAGGATATTTTAAAGTACTTGTAGGCCAATTAAATTTTCCCGTCGTTACAGGAGATATAAAAATCGAATGCATTAGTTTAAAGGTTGAGGGGATTTAAAGAGAATATGGTCGAAATTGGTATTGATTCGTGCAACTCTTCTCGGAAATTAAGTTTAGAATTTTTATATTTGACATTAGTTACGTAATATAATTCAAGGGGGTAAAGAGTAGTGAAAATAGCTGAAATACAAGCATTTAGAGCTTTCATTTGCAGCACACAGAAAAACATAAAGCGTTTTATGTAGTTAGAGTTACATTGTTACAGATGTAGAGTTGAGAGATTTTAGGCGGCTCGTAACAACGAGGTCTTGAGAGCCAATGGGGGATGAAATGAGGTGAGAATGGAGCAGCGCCGGAATGCAAGGGTAGGGGGATGAAGATCCCCGAGAAAACCTGCCGACCAGCGGCATCGTCCGGCACGATTCCAACTTGTTAAAATCCTGGAGTGACCCGGCCGGGGATTGAACCCGGTTCGCCTTGGTGGGATGCGAGCAGTCTAACCGCTCAGCCACCACGGCCCCTACAGATGTAGACTTGGAGTAATTCTCACTGCTACAAGTACGCCGTGTCTGGATAATGTAACTTGAAGTGCTGCTTTCATTGTGGCCAGACGAGAACTGTCATTTGACAATTTTTTGTCACTTCGAGCTTCATCTCATTTAATCTCGCCGGGGATTGACGGTTATTCTTCGAAGTCCTTCACTGAAGTGGCCGTCCGTTAGACGGAAGTCAACGAACCCATGCATGCATGTCAGTGCACGCCATTTGCTTTATGTTCCTGTATAGGAAGCTTTGGTGGTTGTTAGACGGGAAACAGGCTAGATTCCACAGAGCTATAGGTTTTTCTCCATATGAATGGACCACCGCCAATTTAGCACTCCCTGAATTACTTTTAGTTGTCTTTTGGCCCAAGTTCGACATGCCAAGCCGAAGAGGGAAACGAATTTAAGGAAACAATCAATAAACAAGTGACCTCCGTTTGAGTACAGTAGGCCTATATAGAATACTGTGTGTATGTATGTGTGTGTATATATATATATTACTATAAGAATCTAAAATTTATTTTAAAACCGTCATACACTTCCATTACTAATCCTTCAATCCCTGATGTAGTACACACTTTACTCTTGGCGCATTAAACAATTATTTCTATACTTGTGTTCTTGTAGCGATCGCCATATTTGCTCCCTTTCAATCTGAAATTAAAACTCACGTAGTTTGTTAGTCTTGAGAAAATTTGCGGGTCATTTAATGAGATTTTTTCCCTGCTAGATTCCACGCCGAATTATTAGGATGGATATATTAAGAGGGCAAGCATGAAATTGCATACTTAATGACTGTATTTATAGACTGTTCACGGAAAAGTGAGCACTTTCGAGGCCCTAGCCACTTTTTCCTTTCAGCCATTATTTTTCCTCTAATCGCCTTTTAAAATAAATATTGCTATGTAAGTACTAAACACAATGTTTGTATTCCACCGCACTCGGAAGTTAACGCCTAAGGCTAACATCAAATATATTTATTGACTATTATTCCAAACGAGAGGGTTTTCAAAAGTGCTCACTTTACCGTGAATAGCCTATACACTTAAACCGATAAATATCAACCATAAGTTAACTGTGTACTTAATTAAGTGCGTAAGTTGCGATAAAATATTAATCACAGAATTTTGTCAAAGATGCGATGACGCGTACGTCACGATCACTGTTCACCTACCATTTTCAGTTGAGATACAGTAAAAATAGATTTACAATATAGGCTGCCATGTTGCGGGAAAATGTGCTGGAAAATGCCCGAAGATCTCCACAATTAAAATAATGATGTGATAATAGCGGAAAGAAAATATTTTTCTCCTTGTTTGTAATTTTGTCTATTGCTGTTACCTGCCTCATTTGTTATTTTGCAACTACAAATCAAGAAACAAGAATGTTATTTATTTTCGAATTTGTTGTGGCGGCATTTCCATCTCACTACGCATATGGACGTGTAGAAACTGCTGTTGAAAATAGGATGGGTCTTGTTTGTCAGATTAAGTATGCAACTTCCATTGCTATATTGGTTTTGCTGTCAACTGAACCCGTTTAAAACTACCTAATTCCATCTTTGACCATTTTTGTTTTAATATAACTGATAGATTTGAATAAACGGGGTGTGGAAGTGATAATGAGTAACTTTCTAAAGGCTGATTTCGTTAGTCCTTATACTTAGCTATTGTACTTAAAATCAACAACACTTAGAGTTGTTATTACAGAGAAACTGCAATAATTGTACTAAATATCGAACTCATTCCTTAAGTATATATTACTCTATACCTCATAGAACAACTGCTAGCCAGTAATGTGTGTAGGCATGTTAAAAACTAGCACACATTAATATTGCTTCATTACTTTGGCTTTTAGAACATTGTTATGTGTATTGATGTATCGCCAGTGTTTGAAAATGACAATATAAAGTCACGAGAGTATTTTTTTCCAATCATTCGCTTTATTTTTAACATTTCGCATAGTGTAGTTATTTAGCAAAATAAAGTTGCGATGGGCATTCAGTACTTAAAAAAATCCATGGACGTAGTTGCATGCAATCTCGAGATTCGTTGCCGAGACTCTACCAATATGCAACATCATCAGAAACCAACAGCTGTTTAAATACAGATGATAAATGCACATTAAGTTTCTCAAATTGCTGGCATTAATTTTTTTAAATGGGATTAATGGTTTTAATATGTAGTACGCTTTCCAGCAGTTGTTATCGTCAATATCACATGTCTTTGTCGTATTTTCAAACCATTTTAATTACTTCCAACATCACGAATGGATGATCAAGATATAGGCATCCTTTTTGGTTTCCTCGTCAACCATTTTCTAGCAGTGGCCATGTGAAGCGTCCTACGTTCTGAAACTGCAACGTGATTGCCAAGGTATGAAGGCTGGTATGGGACCTGCCACGGAAAACAGGACAGGTTCAGTTACCAAACCTGGTATGAAATCCGGCAGTACAAATCGGCAAACGCCATAACGGGTGCCATGCTACTAAAGGCTGTTCACGGTAAAATGAGCACTTTTGAAAGCCCTGCTTAAGATCTGCTTGTATTCTTCCGCCTTATGTAAAATTAACTATGCCATGGGCCTTATCACTTTATTCGTTTTCGATTAGGTGAAACTATGCAATTATTAGAAAAATAAATATCTAACAGATCTGGTTAGTTTTTACACTTCGATACATAAAAAAAAAAAAAAAAAACAGAAAGCGAAAGGAATAATCTAAATTATCACAAATGGTTACCTAGTATTTTTATTCGACTTTAAATATTTTACTACTTTCCATCCGTCGTTGCCAACTTCACTGGGCGAATCTCTCACTCAGTGAGCTCGTTGAATATACGCAGGTAGGGTCAGTGATATTTTTCTAAGGTTGATTTCGAAAGTGCTCACTTTATCGTGAACCGCCTTTAGCCGATATAACAGCTGCTCTGGCAGACCTGGCACAAACTTTTACGGAATTAGGTATCGTATAATGTGGCCTTAAGGGAGGGATCGTATGGATGGGTAGGAGAAAGGGGGCGAGCTTGCTCTCACACCGTGCACGCTAAGAAATTATTCGGAAATTTACCACACCAGTGTAAACGTTTAGTAAGAAAGCGGGAATGGTAATTTTTTCCTCTATAGATTCATTTTGAGTTTCCTCAATTGTTCAGGAAAGAGTCAACTGTGTAGGGAAATTCCCAACTTTGTGTATTAGCGACGCTAAACATTCTTATATTTACAACTTGATGTGTGGTATTGTTTCCATTTAGAGTATAGGTTAAAACCTTCCATTACAGTTTAGGAAGTTTACTGTAGTAATTTTTTCAGTGAGCTGGGAGACACTCGCCCCCAAATCACCGGGTCAGGTGGCAGCCTCTCATCATGTCCCGTCGCTGACTGCTCCTTTTTGCCTCGTAGTCCTGGATTTTTTGCTGTGTAATGTGTTTGGTTGCGTACTAAATATGTAATCTACAACAAGGTTTTTACACTCACGTTAGCATAAAAGTACCTTATTTTTGGTTAAATTGAACTTTCACTTAGATTTTATGTATAAATGACAATATTTCATTTTTTAATTATATAAATAGAGACAGAGAAAAAATAGATGTGTTGGTAATGCCTAGCGCCCCGAGTATTTCGCGGATTGAGTTGGCAGCAAGTCAGGCTGGACAGACCTCTTTATACCCGAGACATTATCGTTTGCTTATTGGTTGCTGTGATAAAGTGAGGCCTCTGTACAGAACTGTCAAACACTCACACTACTGATTCCTGCTAACTACTGGTTCACAGTTAAACGGGGTGTGTCTGAAGAACTATCGTCCAATCACAACAGTAGGAGAAAAGAACACGTGTTTGGAGTCTACCTAGTCTCCGAATGGATTCGCGAAATACTCGTGGCTCTAGTAATGCCTAGTATAGGCGATTCACGGTAAAGTGAGCACTTTTTAAGGCCCTACTAAAGTTTTCTTCCTGTCACTTTTTAATATAAACATCGCCATGAAACTAATAGACACAGTGTATACATCTCACCACTCCCAAAAGATAACGTCTGGAGCTGCAATAAAATATACTCATTAGGTAATGCCTATTGAAAGGGCCTTACAAAGTACTCACTTAACCGTGAACAGCCTATAATAAATAGTTCTCATACAAAATATTATTACACTGAGTGGGCACGAATGCGGTGTGTTTGCCCTCTGGTGTGATTTTCTAAGTTTTGCGTTCATAATGCGGATGAATATCCCGGAAGTAGAGCTTCAGTAGGGCTTCAAAATAGCTGGAAATAACCTTGAATGGACTATATTTAGGGATAAGAAAAACTCGCGAGATCAATTACCTGTAGAATAGACTCCACAGTTATGTGTATACTAGAGCCTCAGATATTAGTTCATTGGCTGCTGCCGCACAGAGTAGCCTGTATTACTCCACACCTGGCAGTATGGAACTCGCTGCTTGTTTCCTTGCAAGTCTCAGAGTCGTTCAGAGCGTGTCTAATAAACTGCGATCCAGTTGCGATTTCAACTTCATTATGCACGTGTTTGACGTCTATCTTGTCCTGAAATGAACTCGCGAAATGTTCCTACCCATAGCCATATTTCATGTACGCCCCGTACACTCGGAAGGGTGCGCGGTGGCAGTAGAACCAGGGCAGTAAGCGAAGTGGGTCTGTTGTACGGGATGTGTGTGATGTTTGTGTGTATGTACGATGAAGGGAGGAATGTTGCGGGGGGAGGGGGGATCTCAGCTGCCGGGAGTTCACACAGGATGCAGGTTATCTAGCCGGCAGCACATTGTACCTTGCTTCCTGCTCTCCTCTCAGCTTTGTTCGGCGTTTGCCTGGCTCCACGCGCTTTCTTCCCCCTAAATAGTTCGCCTACCTGCCTACCCTGCCTCCATCGTCTCTTCCTGTACTAGTAATAAGACTCGGTAAAGGCTGTTCACGGTGAAACGAGCACTTTTGAAAGCCCTGCTTAACCCTTTCAGACCCATTTTAATTTACGGTTTCAGGTGTTGCAAACAAAAAAATTTCTGATGTATGCTGTGCTTAAGTCAAGACAACACTTGTTTCTTTGTCGCAGTCAATGGGTTGCAGGCTATATGTTAGGCTACAGTTATACGAACCAATCACGACCTAGACCAGTAAAACGTTTACGAATCGTTTACCCACGGGTAACCTCATTTGTTATTGAGCTCCGCGGTATGCCGTACAGACCAAAAATTACCTACACGTGAGTAATGTACACAATTATGTACACTGGGTCTGAACGGGTTAAGATCTACTTGTATGCACGCTGTGTATTCTTCCGCCTTATGTAAAATTAACAATGTCATAGGCCTCATCACATTATTCATGTGTCGATTAGGCGAAACTGTGCAATTATTAGGAAAACAAATATGTTACGAATCTGGTTAATTTTTACACTTAGCTGCATTAAAAAAACAGAAAGCGAAAGGAATAATTTAAGTTATCGCAAATGGTTACATAACACTTTTTATTCGACTTAAATGTGGAACTACTTTCCATCCATCGTTACCAACTTAACTGGGCTAATGTCATTCAGTGCATCCATTAAAATATATGCATGCAGGGACTGTGACTTTTTTCTAAGGTTAATTTCTGAAGTGTTCACTTTATCGTGAACAGCCTTTAACATAAATTTAACTCGGTTTTCCTCGGCGAAAACAGCCAAGAAGAGGCACCGCGAATTGAGAAGCAACACACAAGTTTTACAGCGCAGTTTGTTTATTAAAAGACTGTGTCACCGCCTTGAGGATGGCGTGTAGACGGCGTTATCCCGCGGAACTGCCTCTTGATGCAAGCAGAGCAACCGGTTCTCGGACTGACCGCTGTGTCAAATATTAATGACACGATCCTGCGAGCAGGTGCTACGGGTCTTCCAGCGCCGAGAATAATCTTCTTTCGGACTGTCCGGAGCGCGGGCGCTGTGTTAAAGCGCTAAATGCCACAGTAGTGATATAACGAGGTTAATATGTCCATTATGCGGGTATCGGCACACGGCTATTACTCGTTCATTCTCGGACTTATCATTAAGCCTACTAATAGCTTCGAATCATGTGGTTATTTTTCACTCTGCTCTTGCCACGGCGCCGCAGACAATCTTTCCTACTTTTATTCATGCTCGTCGAAATATCGCAAATTTTAAATTGCTCTGTCAGAAGTGAAGGTGAATGTGTTACGGTACGTGCTCCATTGGTCTACAGGCTCGGTTATTCCAGAACTATAAAAAAAAAAAAAAAGACAAAGAAAGCATGCAATAACTCAGTAAAATAATGATTTGACGTAGGTTACGTTACAGTTAACGGAAGCTTTGCTAATTTTAAGCGCAAAGTCGTCCTTTTTGGTGCGTCGTTCATAATTCTGTTCGTTGGAGCGTTTTACACGAAATATTGTTTGCAATTATTGAGTATTTATTGATACTTTGTAGTACCCTTAGGCCAACGGTTGTGCCCGCCGAAAATGGTGTGCTGTTAAAAAATAAATACATTAATTCACGAAAAAAAATTTTAAAACTATTCGAAAAAAAAATTCTGTTCGTTTACAAACAGCCATTAATTTAGTTTACAAAACCTACCGTACTTGCTTATCGTAATTTGAGAGAACCCTTATGATTGAAAAACGTATATATTCTTCGTGAACTTGTTTCCACAATTAAGAGATATACTTTTTGGCAGACGTGACATAACGTATAAGTAACTTATATACATATTTTAAAAAATTGTTGCCGTAAACTTGAGTAAGAACAACAAATCTGATTGTTGAACATCGTCCCAAAGATGTTCTATAGGGTTGAGGGCGGGCCAGTCCAATCGGCAAACATTGTTGTCGGCGTACCTCTGCATAGTAGCCCTTGAAACATGGCACCTGGCATTGTCATCCTGGATGTAACACGGGTCCATTCCGTAAAAACGCCACAATGTTGGAAGCATTTCATTATCCAGAATGTTACAATAAGCCTCTGTGTTCATGCTACCACGGACAAACACCAGCGGTCCTACGCCGAAGGCCGTGAAACACAAGTCAACTGACGTACTGAATTACCTGTCTTCCCGGGTGCCCAATTACTTTTGGTAGGTAGTGTATTTTAACTATATAAAATTGCTGGACTTTAGAAAATTAAGCTATAAACAAACTCGTTCATCACCGTTGACCGTGCGACTTAAGACAGATTTAATGGTGTCGGGTAGGTCGATGTTGGTTAAATGCGCGGATGGCGAAAAATTTGTCTCATAGGCTGTTCACTGTAAACTGAGCCATGCTTAAGATATACTTGTATGCAAGCTGTATATTGTTCCGCCTTATGTAAAATAAGCATTGCCATGGGCCTCATCACTTTATTCGTGCGTCGGTCAAGTGAAACTGTAAAATTATTACAAAAGTAAATATTTTACAAATCTGCTCATTTTACACACTGAGGCGTTAAAAAAACAGAAGGCGAAAGATATAATTTAAATTATCACAAATGGTTACCTAGCACTTTTTATTCGACGTTAACATATGGAACTACTTTCTATCCATCGTTACCAACTTTACCGGGTGCACGTCACTTCGTGAGACCCTTAAAATATATGCAGGCAGGGGCAGTGGCATTTTTCTAAGGTTGTTTTCAAATGTGCTCACTTTGCCGTGAACAGCCTTTACGAGCAGTGACGTGTTTCTAAGGTTGATTTTAAAAGTGCTCACTTTATCGTGAACGGCCTTTATAGCCTGTTCACGGTAAAGTGAGCACTTTCGAAAGTCCTCTCATTTGGAATAATAGTCAATAAAAATATTTTATTGTAGCCTCAGATGTTCACCTCTCCGAGTGCAGTGGAATATATACGTTGTGTGTATTACTTTATTGGTAGTATTAATTTTAAAAAATGTGGTTTAAGTATAAAAAATGGGGGAAAGGAAAAAGTAACTAGGGCCTCAAAAGTGCTCACTTTACCGTGAACAGCCTATACTCATATTTAGTGTATGGTGGCACCGCCAGTGGACGTGTTTGCCCGCAGTGAGAGAGAAGTCCTGGCCATTCCCGCCAGTAGCGGTCACCTCGGAGCCTCGGGGTCGACCATCTCCCCCGGAGACGGGGGGGGGGGGGGCAAGCGGACTGTAATTACCGCGCTAATGAGCAGCGAATTAGGAATTACGACAACGCGCGGACAGTCGCTTCCCTAGCACCCGGGACACGGCCTCGGGGACGGCCCGACTGACATTTCATCCGCCAGTTTACCTTTTGGTGCAGAGGTTCTTAAACTTTGTGATTTCGCGGACCGATTTGGCGTGATGCATCTTTTGCCGGACGTCGAACCGTTTCTTTAACCCGTTCAGTCACTGTGTCCACGGTCGTGCACAAGTTGCAAATAAATCATACTTATGGCCAAACTGTACACGTCAAGGCGTCAGGGCCGAACACAACGAGAGTCTACCTTGTGGCTAATCTTATTTCTGGAATTTTCTACACCTCTTCATGTCCATATCATTGAGGAAGCCGCAATTGTTCGTTGGCTGCGAGATAGATGCTGAATACAAGTACAGTGTATACCGAGAAATAAGGTGATTGCAACACTTTGACTCAGAAATTAATGTGTGAAGGAACAGCTTAAACACGGGCCAAGAAAATATAGTTTGCTCACGGTAAACTGAGCACTTTTGAAAGCCCTGCTTAAAATCAAATTGTACACTCTAAATCGGAATCATTGAAGATTTCAGTGTTTCAGTAGTGCCGGACGGTGCCGCTAGTGGGCGGGTTTTTTCGGAGTTATCCCGTTCCCCCCGCCCTTCCATTCCAGGGTTATTTCATACTCATCTCGCTTCACCCTCATCGGCTCTCTGTTAGAAATTGAGAATGATACTTGTATGCTTTCTGTCCTAACGAGCATGTTTCTATACACAAAATAATCGAAAAGAAAAATTAATCAGGGTTAAAATACTTACGACGACTGTTGGCCGCAAACTGGTGAAAGCTTAGCACTTAAAGGCTGTTCACGATAAAGTGAGCATTTTAGAAAAAAGTCACTGCCCCTAAATGCATACATTTTAACGGGTGAACTGAGTGACATGCACACAGTCACGTTGGTAACGATTGAGGGGAAAGTAGTTTCATACATTAACGTCGGACAAAAAGTGTCAGGTAACCATTTGTGATAACTTATTATTTCTCTTACTTTCTATATTTTCTAATGCATCGAAAGTGTAAAAATGAGCAGATCTGTACAATATATACTTACATAATAGTTTCACAGTTTCATTTGACCGACGCATGAATAAAGTGATGAGGCCCATGGCAATGTTTATTTTACATAAGCCGGAGGAACACACAAGGAGTATACAAGTAGATCCCAAGCAGGGCTTTCAGAAGAGCTCATTTTACCGTGGACAGCCTATACCATCGTGAATATTATCCAAAGCACGTGAACGTTTTAACTGGGCAATTCATAGTACGATGTTGCATTTAAATTGCCCCGCTTGTTTAGGTTACTCTAACCGATGATGCACTTTAATATTGTTAGAAAATAAAAACTCTCTCTTGCCTATACAAACCCAACCTCCCTCCGTAACGGCTGTTTAACTGGAAGTTTTCATGTGGTGAAAGTGTTCAGTTTACAAAGATGATAACAGGGAGCTAACTCGCGCGGGTTCGGCAGGCAAAGCTGTCGGGTATAGGCCATTCACGGTAAAGTGAGCAATTTTGAGGCCCTGATTACTATTTTCCTTTCTGCCATATTTTATTATTTAATCGCCTCTTTAAATAAATATTGCTATGAAAGTAATGAATGCAGAGTGTTAATTCCACTGCATTCGGAAGATAACGTCTAAAGCTAAAATAAAATATATTTATTGCCTATTATTCAAAATGAGAGGCCTTTCAAATGTGCTCACTTTACTGTGAATAGTCTATACAAAAATTTCGCCCAATCTGCGTCGCGAAAGGGAAAGCCTCGATAAACCTTCTAAAAGTGGAAATCTTTAATTGGCTAAATAGTGCATAAGTCTGCAGCACTAGCAATGTAAGAAGAGTGGGTCAAATGCCGCCTCTATAGATGCGCTGAGGATTTCCGTGGCCAGCATTCAGCGATTTTGTGTACAGTGATACTGCGCAGTAACTCCACGCAGTTCACCTGTGCTTGCGTCATCGTACTGTACCAGTTTCGCTATGTTTACTGTATCTGCGCGTTTTATAGTGTTACGATGTTAAGGGTTTTGGTAAAGTTTGTTGTGTACCGTGCCGGTATGGCATTCCACATAGCAGGGATCTAGTGTCTCTAATCGTACATGGTAACGGCTCTAGCAGTAAACTAAATCTGAGTTGAGTTGAGAGATTTGGGCGGCTCTTAACATCGAGGTGAGGATGGAGCAGCGCCGGAATGCAAGGACGAAGGAGACGGGAGATCCCCGAGAAAACCGGCCGACCAGAGGCATCGTCCAGCACAACTCCCACTTGCGAAAATCCGGGAATGGCCCGACCGGGGATTGAACCCGGTTAGCCTTGGTGAGAGGCAATAAGTCTAACCGCTCAGCCGTCGCGGCCCCAATGTTCATTGACAATTCGGCTTCCTTTACATGTCCTGAATACGTACACACAGTTTCGACATGTACTGTTACGCACTGGCTGCTTCGCATCGCGCGCGAGCGAGTGGAAGTGAAGGACAGCAGTTATATGATAGCGGCAGCAGCAAGTAAAAAAATAATTTTGAATGAACAGGCGAGCGATCGGTCGGCGGCCGCGCATCTGTTACAGAAATTCGAGCCGACACGATAATTCTTGTTGTGGCGCGGTGTTTCCTTCGCGTGGGAAGGCGTCGAGAGGTTGAGGTACAATTTGTAACGTTGGAAGAAGCAAGCGGCCTATCACAAAGGACGCCGCCGCACACGCCGAAAAACTTATCGCAGCTCACGCCTCACTGACCCTGAGAAGCTCATATTTCTCCGTTTATCACGCAGGAGTGTCGGCATCACAATTACCTTTCCCAGAACAACTTGGATCGCCGAGAACATTCTAGACGGCACCTACCTCGAGTATAAATACCACTTGCGGGTCTCTGAAGGGGGAATGATTAACAGCCGAGAGTTTGGCGTCTCGTGCGACCTTAAGCGACAGTTGGGCAAGAACTAAACAATAAATCACTTTTTATTTAAACGAAAGTATAAAATGCTTGTGATACAGGACGTATTTAGGAATCAACTAGACACTTCATACTTGGGGTGATTTTTCAAAGGCCCGATTCAGATAGTGTGAAGATACAGTGAATAGACTATAACTAGAGGCCTGAAAAATTCGCGGGTTAATTATTGGAACTAGCTAGACTTGGGAAACTTTACGTTTGTGTTACCTTTGCCAATGGTCCACGCATCATAAGACACCTCCTGGAGAAGCCTGCGCCAATGAGAAACATACAACGAAATGTATTCCTAATCATCGCCCTCCACTGTGGCAGCACACAACCAATGTGCAATTGATTTCGGTACGATTGCACTTAAGACTGTGGTATCTAGGCTGGAGGTCACGAATTTTTCAGGTCCTTAACTATAGCTTATTTTGTGCAGTGAAATTGGTGAAGAGGTGAATCGACGTGCCTAAAGGCTCTAGCGAGCATTATCCTCCATTCTCACCCCATTTCACCCTCATTGGCTCTCAAGACCTCGTTGTCAAGAGCCGCCCAAATCTCTCAACTCAAACCTTCTTGTGTAGCCCGAGCTACACTTGTGCGTAGTGTTCTTAGTGTTAATTGTGCGTACTGTTATGTTCCTCTCTTGAAGACCGTACACGTGTGAAATAAGGAAATAGGAAAGGAGAGTAGGTGAGTCAAATGATAAGAAAATAAATCTAATTAAAGATGGGCCAGAACCAAGTTTACTAGAGTTAACCTCGTATAGTTACAATAAAGGGTGATTGCATAGAAGCCACTGGGGTGACGGGAAGTAGAAACAGGTAGTTCAGAATGACTAAATTCATTGCTGGAAGGACTCGCCGGGTCTCGCACCCTGGACCCCTGGTCTCGCTGCTCTCTGCCACACCGCCGACTACGTTTTTCCTAGATCTCGTGGCTCCGCCCACACTCCTCGCCCCACCACGTGTGTTAGTGACGTACAAGATCATGATTGGTCCCCGTCGTGCCCTGTGGGTGGAGTTTGCTGAAGGATTGCTGTGCTTACTTCAAAGTTTACTTAGTTTGCCGGACCCACATATTCCGTTGACCTCGGCGCATTTCTTTGGTAGTTCACTGATAGCAATTCTGGCTCCGTGTTTGCTTTTTGTGTTTTAGAAACTGATATGTGTCCTCTTTGTTTGCTTGGGGATGTAAACAGGAGTTTTTCTAAACAGGGCGCACGACGGGGCTCTCGTAACAATGTGGTGGAAGAATACTCAATATGTTTGCAAAAAGATCTTAAGCAGTGCTTTCAGAATGTGGTCAGTTTACCGTGAACAGCCTTTTACTTGCAGGATGCTCCCGGTGCTTTACCTAAACAGAAAGTAGCCGCCGCCTGGTAATGGCTGCTACAACAAGACGCTCGTCTGCTCCTGACGGCAGAGAGATTTACGAGTGCACTTTGCTTTTTTTTTTCTCTTTCTCTCTCCTTCCTCTCCTACAGCTACCGTAAGTAGCTTCCCCGGCGCTTGCGCGATTACCCGCTAGAATTTTCACGTTTCTGCGGTTTTTACTTTGTTTTCATTTTTTTTCTCAGCAAATGCGAGAGGAGGCGCTAAAAATTGCTCACCTCTCTACTTGCCGTAAAGTATAACCTGTAGCTGCCGGAATGTATACTCCATTCACTATTACTTCCAACTTTTCTGAAGCACTGCTCAAGTTCTACTTCCAGGAGATTCCTCCGCCGCTTATAAACAAAGTCTAGAAAATTACGCCAGAGGGCCAACGCACCACATTCGTGCGTGCTCAGTTTAATAATATTTTTCATAAGAACTATTTATTACTAGTAGAGATAGGAAAAATTCGTGAGTTCGTCATGTAGGCTAGACTCCACAGTCATGTGTATACTCGAGCCTCAAATGTTTGTTGATTGGGAAGTAAAAAAACACTTGTGGTATACGACATATTTAGGAAAAAACCAAACACGTCACATGGGGGTGTTTTTTCAAAGGTTTGATTAAAAAAGTGTGAAGAAACCATGAACAGACTATACTTATGTAGTTGCGAATGATTTTTGTTTATTTTGCGAAGTGTTCTTAAATATACTTATTTAAAGATTCATATTTTGTCAATTAGCCGTATAATATGTGTGACTACGTATTATGCGGTTGTCATATACGTGCGCAGGGGATGGAGAGTCGAGGGGGCGAGGGGATGCAAGGGTGCATTATGCCATTAGAAAAATTAAGAAAATCCTTGTCACTTTCATATTTTCACTTGTACTTCTTCGTGTTTTAATCGGCCACTGAATTAAAAATATGTCCATTATATCATAGAATAACTGTGATTTATACGTTCACATATATATGACTACGTAGTGTTTTTAATCGTGTAACTACGTATCTTCATTATGCGCGTTTCCACGCGTCATTACCCTACTCTGTGCATACGTATGTGATAGCTCTGGTTTTTCATCACGTGCCTTGTGAAAAACAATAATCTTATATATATATATATATATATATATATATATATATATATATATATATATATATATATATACACATACACACACATATACACACACACGTAAAATCAAATACCTATTTAATGTATATTCTATTTTAAACTGTAAACAATGAAATATTTATCCAGGGACACGATATCCGCTATCAGATGGTTTTACATATCACGAGTCGTAGGTGGCTACTAGCCACCTTAGTTTAGTACTGGAGCAACTAAATTCTGTTTGGCCCACTCAGGTAACAAAATGTTTTTTCATCAGGAGACATGGCTAATAACTAGGAGCAGGGAATTTTCGCGTTTTAAACAAACTGTATGCCAGACTACACTATTCTACATATATACTTTCGTGCCTCAGCTATTTTTGTCGATGGGTTGCTGTCCCAGTGTTGTAGGCTGTTCACGGTAAAGTGAGCACTTTTGAGGCCCTAGTTACATTTTTCTTTAAGCCATTTTCAGGGGTAGTGAAGTTTCGCGAAAAGATTTCACGACAAGTTGTGCTTCGTAACACTGCAGGGTCGTTCACCTAACTTGGTTGGCTGAATTACTTTTTGACACGTATTAACTGCCTACACACGAATCACGTAGAATCCGTGCTGATGTTGCCGAATTCTGAGTAGCGCGGTCAAATATGAAAACGCCTTCTCATGCAGACAGCAACCAATGGCAACAGACAGTGTGCTTATAGTATTGAAGTGTACTATGCACTCTTTTTTTTTTTTTTTTTCGTGAAAAGTCATTAGTTCTAGCCATTTTTTATTCTTTAACCACTTTTTAAAAATAAATCTTGCCATGTAAGTAATATACACAGTGTATATACTCCACCGCACTCGGAAGTTAACGCCTAAGGCTAAAATAAAATATATTTTTAGATTATTATCCGAAATTAGAGGCCCTTTAAAAGTGTTCAGTTTACCATGAATAGCCTATAGACAAACTTCACCTCAGACCAGGTGGCATGGGGAGTTGGTGCTTGGCTTGCTTCCTTGCAGGTCTCTTATTGGCTCAGAGTTCACCCGGGCGTGTATGAAAATCTGCAATCCAATATACCTGTGTTCGAAGTCTAGCTTGTCCTTATAGTTAATTCGCGAAATTTTACAATCCCAGATCATAACTAAAGAAAAACTGTTGTCGTGCACGTAAGTGAAGAGATCTGGGCGGCTCTTCACATCGTAATTTTGAGAGCTGATGTGGGTGTTTGAGGTGAGTATGGAAACGGGAGATCCCCAATAAAACCCGCCGAGCAGGCTAACCACACAGCCACCATGGCAGGTTCTTCGTGGAAATCTTTTAGCCAAAATCAAGCGTCCGTAACTTTAGTTAGCGAACAACTGTAGTTGTAAAGGGCTTTTTAACGCCCCCTCGGTTTCATGCTTGAAAGCCTAGCAGGGGAAAGCTTACAGACTAACTTATAACCTAACTTAAATTAACACCCGTGCCTTACCCGGGATCGAACCAAGAGCGTCCCGTCCCCCAGATCGGTGGCGCACCAACCGACTGCGCCATTGGAACGCACAGTTTCTTGACACTTCATGAAGTGCGTGACCTTGAGATCTAACCCAAGTTTCTTATCGTCCGAGCATTTTAACTCCAACGAGCAGGACTTTTTGTGCAGAAACCAAACAATTAACGAAAGTATTCAGTAGGTGATTGAGACACTCAGTTCGTTAAGAGCGCGCGTTTACAACACGGTAATTGGCGTTCGGAGGGTAACGATGCTAAAGTAGCGCGTAGTTCAGCGATAAGTTTAAAGTTAAGTTTGTTGTCGAGGGCCACCGAGGCTCCCCCATCCCCGTAGATTGGATTTTCGCCTTTTTCATTTTTTTTTTTTCGGCCGCTGTGGTTCTCGGGGGGAAGGCGGAGCCCAGGTGCCGCTACCCGCACGCGGATAATTGCAAATTTTATTACCTCGGCGGGCGGGGCGGGCCAGCGGCAGAGGGAAAATGGGGCAGAGTGCGAGTGCAAGCCGCGCAGTAGCCGTTTCTCCGCGTTCCTACATTGGACTGACTGCTTGTCTGGCCGTCAAAAACAACGTGGATAAGCTTTGCTTTTATAACGACATGTTTTCAGTAATCACCATGATTTTTGTTATGACAATGGAACTAATAATTCCTGTATAAGGGATGATACAGTCTCTTAAGCGACATAAAGATTCTATGACAACGCTATTCAAATCAACAAGTCGTTGAAAATCGTTATTCCTACATTTTTATCGGCCTACTTGAATGTAAGAAATGCAGACTTATGTGGCCCGTGGTGAAGCAGAGTTGAGCACCACTGTAGTTGTAGTTCTTTGGTTTGTGTAGGGAACACGCTGTAAGAGCACGAGAGGCGAGGGTGGCGTCTGTCTCCACGCACGGCCGCCAGACAGCGCTGGTGGGCGGCGGGTGACAGGTTTGTTCAAGCTGCGTGTGGGACCGCGCATGACCCTGAATAAGTAAACTGTCCCGCTGGAGGGACGTCGAGCGATGACATTCCCCCCTCCCCCTTTTACCAACGTGTTCTCGAGTCTCACCAGTGACGGCTGCCTGGCTGGCTGGCTCGTTTGACGAGCAGCGCCCTATGCAAACTCGCGTGTCGCGCTGCAAGGACATGGGAAGGGCTCACTGGCGTGTAGCGGTTTTTTTTTTACAGTGTAAGCAATTTCTACTAACAAACGCAACATCCAACTTTGTTTACCCTCCACATGTATTTACTGTTTTATAATACCTAACATTAGTTATAAAAAACGGGAACGAAATGAATGTAATAATAACTAAAATTAATATTATTTAGAGAGCGTATTACAAATTATAAAAAAAACTCCAGTTTTCCTGTCCACTTTCACCCACTTACCAAGGAAAATGTAGGACTGGAGGACGCATACGGAACAACTGCTTACACCAGCCGAAGGAACGCGGTCCGGTCGAGCGTGTGGCGTGTTGTTGCTTGCGAGTTGGATTCATTGTTACTCTCTCCCCTTTGTGAAAATATATAATATATAGCAACACTATCCGTGTACAGTACGGAAGTTACGAAAACTCTGTTTCTCGAATAGGAAACGGGAAACTAAGAATTAAATGTGTTCCAAGTTAAGGCGAAAACTATAAAGGGTCAAACATTTCCGGTATGTATTGGGTAAGCATTGCTTACCGAGCGTCTATGGAATAAACGCCACTGGAAGAGCTGCAGGTACTGTCAGCGCGCGGCGGCCTTGCCCCTCGAGTGTTCACATTTTAGAGCGCCCAGCTTCGCACGCCGTCCTTTACTGGGCCGCGGTATGTCAGATCACTAGCCTCGCACTTAAGCTAACCGTGTTCGATTCCGAGCGGGGTCGCTCCCGGATTTCCGCAAGTGGTAATCGTGCCGGACGATGCCGCTGGTCGGCGGGTTTTTTCTCGTGCATCTCCCGTTTCCCCCGCCCGTGCATTCCGTTGATGCTTCATACTCACCTCGCTTCACCCTTACCGGCTCTCAAGACCTGGGGAGTTGTGCATGAAACCAGTATATTTACCCGTTGTTAGATTTTCACAGCCTTCATTATTCTCAGAGCACTAATGGACAAAGGGATTTTTTTTTCTTATCTTCAATCAGAGCTCCCAGAATAACGAAGGCGAAATTTTTTTAACCATGTAATAAAGTGCTCAAAATTGTTATTTACGTCTTGTCGAACCAAAAATTTCGAAAAATGCTCTGTGAAACCAATTGTAACAAAAATTATATAACTATTCGATTTTCGTGCACCATGCCCTTTAATAGCCGCCACTTACTGCTCCATGTAGATATGTACACAGACGAAATGGCGTTGCGGATCCTTTGATGCTGGCGTGCCCGTCCCGTGATTGGCTGCAAGAGGCTCTGAAAACGAGCCTTTTTGGGTATGATTAGTGCTCTGTGATTCAGAAAAGCGGTAGGTACTGTCAGCGCGTGGTGGCTTGACCCCTGGAGCAATCACCTATGAGCACGTCAACGGACGGACAATCCATAAAGTCCGTGTGCAACGATTGAAGTGTCCTTGGAAGATTCCATGCTGGCCTTCTTTGCCGCTGGTATGGATCGTTTTACGGAAGATTTAGCTAACTGTCGGCTGTTTTCATTGATGTTTTGGTAACTGATCGTGTGCAGTTTTCGATGGAAGGTTGCCTGCAAGGTTAAAACTCTATCCAATCAGAGATGTGTGATGAGTGTGTTATTGGCGGTAGTTATAATTTTATTTATTTTGTTTTCAGAAACTGCGATAGTGACATAAAACAGGAATGAATTGTAAACAAAAAATGGCGGAAATGTTTACTGATGCTTAGGGGCACATCATTTTAAAGTTTTCCGCCCAAGATAGATTTCAATAGTCTGTTGGCATTGCAGCAGTGTTCCTTTGCTTATTGGCTGCATGACTTAGTGAGAAAACGTTTTCTTACCTGACCGACCAATGGGAATTAAGTTACTCCGTTACTGAACGTCTGCGATTTGCGGGCACACATGAGAAATAAGTAGGGATAGGAAGATTTCGCGAGTTCATTTCAGGACATGATAGACGTCAAACACGTGTACACTGAAGTCACCTTTGCAATTGGATCGCAGTTTATTAGCCACGTCCTAGACGACTCTTGAGCCAGTAGCAGACTTGCAAGGAAACAAGTAGCGAGTGCCATACTGCCAGGTGTGAAGTAACACTGGCTACTCTACGGGGTAGCAGCCAATTAACAAACATCTGAGGCTGGAGTATACACATGACTGTGGAGTCTATCCTACATGTAATTGAACTCGCGGATTTTTCCTATCCCTAGTAAGAAGTAGGGACAGGTATTTTTCACGAAAATATTTCAAGACCAGTTGTACTCCAAAACACTTTTGTTCATGTGCACTTTCGTGGTTTGATGATTAACGTGTCACGTGCCTCAAGTGTCTGCCCGCGAATCGTAACACGATTGGTCCAGTCAAATAAGAACATGTCTTCTCGCGTAGACACGCGACCAATAACCGAAAGAAGTTGTGATTCTGGACGTAGGGTATTGAAGTCTAGCATGGCCATAAATATTTTTGTGAAATACACCTGTCCCTAGTAATAATGGTACTGATATTTCGCGAAAAATTTCGAGACAAGATAAAGTTCAAAGCACTTAAATCACCCAGCTTTTTTGTTCGGCTGAAGTATGTTCTGGTCCGTGTTAACTGTTTGCGGACGAATCACGAATGTCCAGTGTCTGAGTTACAGAATCCTTGAGTGGCTCGGTCAAATGCGGAAACTACACCAGCAGCCAATTGATGAACGACAACAGCTGAGGTGTGTGTGTGTGTGTGTGTGTGTGTATATATATATATATATATATATATATATATATATATATATATATATATATATATATATATATAATTGAAGTCTACTGTGCGCTACAATTTTTACGAGAAAAATCACTGGCCCTCGTAATAAGTGCATCATCCAATCACGAAAATGGATCTCCAGAGAAAGTATTTTGGAACACAACTTGACAAGAAATAATTTTACGAATATCGGGTGTCCGAACTGAAGCTATAACAGTATTGTGTGAACTGGAAAATTATGGCAAACATTCGCGTTTATTTAATACCGGGTTTCAATTATAACAACAAAACATGCGCTGTGCACGAATGAATACTGCATATGTAGGGACCTGCGAAATTCGCGTTATTTTGAAGCTAAAATTCACAGTACTATATATACTCGAGCCAGCGTTGTTTCTCCATTGGGTGCTGCCTAGATGCCGAGTCACTCCCATGCTGGGAGAACTGCACGTGATTGGGCCACACGGTTGTGAAGTGTTAATTTATTGGCGCAGAGTTACCCGGGGCGTGTCAAATAAAGAAGGGTCCAATGACAACCATACTGCAAAGGAAAAGTTTTTTTAAGTTTAACATGTCTTCAAATTATAACGCGAATTTTGCAGGTCTCTATGCATAAGTCGTGACTGAAGACCGTTTCTGAATCACAGCAGCAGCAGTAAAATCAAAACAAATGCACTCGCATTTACCTTTTGCGTGGTAGCAGGTACGGTGTGACAGGGTATTCCATAGAAACCTCCATACCTGCTTACATACAGGCTCGGATAGCAGGTCTCGTAGTAGAATCTGTCGCCGGAGCTTGTGCGGAACATCGTATCGTGGCACGCATGCTTAATTCACTTGAAGCGACAGCTACACCTTGTTGGAGGGGGGAGGGAATGGACGGTTATCTTAACTGACGTAGCACAGGTGACGAAGTTTTGTTATACAGTCTTACCACACTACAATTTATTGCACGGCTATATGTAATGCTAACAAAATCCTATGAGACTCTATTCTACTGTATGTTCGTGTATAGGCTATTCTGTAAAGTGAGCACTTTTTAAGGTCCTTCCAAAAATTTTCCTTTTAACCAATTTTTATCTTTCCGACACTTTTTAACATCAACAGCATTGCCATGTGACTGTAAATATGGCGTATACTTTAACCACTCTCAAATGTTAATATCTGAGTCTGCAATAAAACATACTTATTAGTCGCTAATGCCTGGTGGGAGAGCATTAAAAAGTGTTCACTTTACCGTGAACAACATATACGTGAGTTCTATACACAATACTGCAGTTCCAGTTTTCCGCCACCGGGCGCAGCACACCTTACCCCTCAACGTCCGCCTGGGACAGCGAAACCCTATAAAGGGCCCGACGAAGCTCTAAGGATATGTTCATGATTTAGTTATAGAAGTAGTGGTTGTTTAAAGGCGACGGTGTCCAACGTATTCAGTGCGGTAGCTCCTTCACTGCTCACACGACTCTTGACAAGTATTTTCGTCGTGTAAGGTTCAACTATATAAATCTAAATGACAACCCTAATGTTCACTGGTGGAAAGTCTGTACACAAGCGTATTGAAGTCGCCAAAAAAATATTTCGTGTTCATATGGTTGGCAAATTATTTGGTACAGTGTCTGGAAAAGCATCATTGCGCATAGGTTCTGTAGTTTGGTGTTCGCAGAACGGCCCCGAGAAGACCTGCTTCTAATACGGCGCAAAATGGATTTCCTACGAGGCATGTCATGAGAAATCACATGTAGAATATTTGGAAAAATATCATGAGAAACGAGTTCTCAAATAAAACGTGCAGCGAAAAAAAAAAAAACTCTTTGCTTGCGAAAACCATAAAATAAATAATTAAATATCGTTAACATACGTTCATTTAAAGTAGTGGCTATTGAAGAGAGCGGGATATTTCTTGTACTCATACAACGATCTCACAACACTGTCTGAACTGCATTCCATCAAAAGAATGTATTCTTCACAATTGATATTTTTTCGCCTGATTCCTCTTCGCACAGCTATATTACTCTTCCCCTACCTCTCTGGTTGAAACATATATAGGTGGTCACATGACTGTTAGAGACTGGCCAATAGAATCGCTCGTTTCATGCAAAACTCTCCTGAAAATATTAGGCCTGCTCTATCTCCTGCTTTCGTGCGAGATATGCCTTGCTAGAGATATTCTGGCATGAAATTTGGCGTGAGAATATAATCTCGCACAGGTTTTTGTGTGAATGGTGCATTGGGAATCATTCGCTTGATAAGTAATTTCGGGAAACATGAAACACGCCCGAACTGGGAATCAGAAGTATTTACTCCAGACGGCGATTCTGGCGTGTGGTAGCCATTGTGCCGACCGCGCCTGGTCCGGGGTTAGGCGTGCAGAGTGCAGTGAAATCGGGTTAGTCGCCAGCAATCAGCGAACTTAGTGGGAGAGTTGATATAGTCTATTCGTCGTTTCTTCATAATTTTGAATCAAACCTTTGAAAAATCGCCCCATGTTTGATATGTTTGTTTATTGTTTATTTCCTAAATATCCCATGTATCACAAGCGTTTTACACCTCTGCTAACATAAAAGTACCTTATTTGTGTTAAAATGAACTTATACTTATATTTAATTTTTAAATTATAATATTTCGTTTATAATTAATTTGAATGAAATACAGTGACAAAACAGGTGTGTTGGTAATGCCTAGTAAGAAATAGTTCTCATGCAAACATATTATTAAATACTGTTCACGATAAAGGGGGCACTTTTGAAATCAACCTTACCTGCATATATTTTAACGGGCGGACTGAGTGACATGCGCCCAGTAACGTTGATAATGATGGACGGAAAGTAGTTGCATATCCTAACGTCGAGTAAAAAGTGTAAGGCAACCATTTGTAATAACTTAAATTATTTCTTTTAGCTTACTGTTTTTTTTATTGCATTTTATTGCATTATATTTACGATAGAATCGGTAGGGCTTACGACGATGTAGCTTGTATTTCATTGGCTGTTGACCGTCGTGTCGTGCGCTTCGGGCAATGTGATTCCGGCATAAGGAGCCAGGCAAGCCAAGCGCGCAGAGAGGCGACTGGTAGGTTGAAGCCGTGCAGAGGTGAGTCGCCGTGGCTGGAGTGGTGTCAAAGATGCGCCTTGTGCCGTTATCTGGCCTCCCCGAGGGTCGCCGCTACGCCCCCTGCCCTGCCCAGCCTGCCTCGGCGACCTCGAGCCATGGCGACCTCTCTCTCCTGTCGCTTGCAGCTTACGACTCACCGCCAGGGAAGTTAATAAATTACTGCTCATGCCAGCCGCGCAGACGGCGCCTACGTGGATGTTTTTAGCGCGTTTGATGAAGGGAAACGCTGGAGCGATAAGGACGACGCTGACACTTGCGCCTGATGGCCATTCGCTCCTACGCGCAAGGCGCTGAACTGGCGTGAAGTGTTTCCATCAAACTGCGTGTGCCTATGGGACTCTAAAAGCGGTGACCCTATCATTTTATTGATGGAAAGTCTATAGCAAAGTTCAGTGCAGGTCCCTAAATTAGTTTCGCACGCTTCCAAACAGTATGTTATGAGCTACAGCAGTGTGAAAAAGCCGTTTTTAGCTATGTTGGAGGGCTCGGGAATAGCATTTATAATGTACATGATGTAGTGAGAGTATTATACGCAAGGGCTGTTCACGATAAAGTGAGCAGTTTTGAAATCAACCTTAGAAAAAAGTCACTGCCACTATCTGCATATATTTTAACGGCCCAGTAAAGTTGGCAACGATGGAGGGGAAAGTAGTTCCATATCTTAACTTCGAATAAAAAGTGTTAAGGGTAACCATTTGTGATAACTTAAATAATTTATTTTGCTTCCTGTTTTTTTTTTATCTCATCGAAGTGTAAATATTAACAGATTTGTAACACATTTACTTCTCTAAACATTCTACAGTTTCGCCTGACCGACGCCTGAATAAAGTGATGAGGCCCATGGCAATGATAATTTTTCATAAGGCGGAGGAATACACAAAGTGCGTACAAGTAGAACTTAAGCATGGCTTTCAAAAGTGCTCATTTTAACTTGAACAGCCTTTACCTCGCCCGAAATGCGTTTTCTTTTCGTACATTGGTATAATGGGGGCACGTTTAATGGTTTCGTAAAAGAACGCGGATTTCAAACACACCGTAACGCGTTTCCACCGCCAGGTAGGCGGCGCCCAAGGCCCTTACACAATTGGAAACTCAAACATTTGACTTTACGATTTGAATTTACTTTTGCTTTCCAACATGTTGTTTCTTATGGAGCTTGACACATGGAACTGTTAAAGGTAAAGTCAGGCACTATTGACTTTACGATTTCGAAAAATTGAAATTGAAAGTCAAAGTCAAGCAGCCATTTTTCCGAGAATCTAACAGAGGTTATGTGGAAAGTGCGTTATTTTATTGTAGGGTGATTTTAATCTTGGTATATTAAACAAATCTCGTCCTGCATTCCTGGATATCATCATATCATTTACATAACCGATCGATTTTCAATTGTATGAACTCTGACTTTACAATTGTGTTGTGTATTGGTGGTTTCGTCAGAGGAAAGAAACGTAAAGTTAAATGCTAAAATTTTCTATTGTGTTAGAAGCTTTACCCGTCTCCCAGTCCCATCATTGAAGGGGGGGGGGGGGGCGGTGGTGTAGTGATCAAACTACCTGCCTCGCACCACGGCTCCATTCCCAGCGAGGTCACTCCCGGATTTTCGTTCGTGGGAATCGTGCCGGACAATACCGCGCTGTTCGCCGGGTTTTCTCGGGGATGTCCCGTTTTTTCCCCGCTGTTTTATTGCGGTGCTGCTCTATACTCACCTCCCACATCACCCTCACTTTCCAGTAACACAAAAACAACGTAGACTGGAGTTTGAGTTTAACAATTCCCACATGCTGCCCTTATTAATATTGCATCAGTAATAAAATCACATACATCTACCTTCTCAATTTCATTTGTTTTGTTTGACAAGCAAAGAGCGCAATATGAAATATTTGTCCTTCAAAAAAATTGTACAGTCGATTAAAACCCCTCGAATGTAAAATACGCCTCTGAGCAAATCAGCCATACAACTGTCCAGTTCTGAGTGGGGAAGAAAAATGTACAGTGACGTAAGCAAAATGCAACAGCCAATGAAATTTTAAACTCTTCGCAGGCACATATGGAATTTTGGCATCAAGTATGTTGGAAGTAATGATTCTAATATATAATTAAATTAATTTTTACATGATGAGACTCGTACATTATTTACATTAAATGTACAAACCTGGAGAATGAAACTATAAGTTATACGAAAGGTTCTGAAATTGTTATTACTAGTGCGGAAAGGTAATACCAATGAGAACATTCGTGTATGCGTTCGCATAGCACTGCAAATTTCATTCTCAACTGCGTATATTGCAACTTCGTGTTATTAGTCCTGGTTCCATATACAATGAAGCTCGCGCTTGTCTGTCTTTCTCTCGAGCTGTAAACTACAGCGGCACCTAGGGTCCTGTGGTTAGGGGGTATTAAGGAAGTGAAAGTAGAGAACCTAGTGTATCAAGAAGAGAAGTCAGTAGTTCGTTGTGAAGTTGTAATTCAACGCGGGAAATGGGCATACGAGCAAAGCCTTGGGCGAAAGCATAATATCTACTAGCGTAACATTTCAGCCCTTATTTTGCGAGGAGTTGTTTATACGAGGAAGAATGACTCGCAAGCAGATTGAAATGATCACCCCGAAGATTATGTGAAGGCACTTCTCGTGCGCGGCTGTCAGCATTCCGAAAGTAAACAGCAATATCGCATGTAATCAGCCTCCTGTGCCGCAGGGACTCTCAGACGAGCCGAAGATATTACCGCAGAATAGCTAAGCATACAGAAGTTGAAGTGCTGAGTGAATCACGAACTCCATTTGCATAAGCCAGGATGTCCTCGTTTTCCATTACTGCAGCAGGACGCCCGGTGCAAACTTTCCAAACGCCGACCAAACTTGTGGGGGGTCAATCAGGCCCAAGTTCCGCTTCCAGATGACCTCACAGCCAATCATTGCGCCTCCATAAAATTGACTGGTATGCCATTTTGCCTCTCTGATTTTACACATCGCTGTTACAGGCTGTTCACGGTAAAACGAGCACTTTTGAAAGCACTACTGAAAATCTACTTATATGCGCGTTGTGTATTATTCCGCCTATGTAAAATTAATTTTGCAATGGGCCTCATAACTTTATTCATGCGTCGGTCAAGCGAATCTGTGGAATTATTAGAAAAGTAATTATTATACAGAAGTGGTCGTTTTTATACTCCCGTACGTTAAAAAACAGACAGTAAAAGAAATAATTTAAGACATCGCAAATGGCTACCTGACGCTTTTAATTCGACTGTAAGATGTGGAACTACTTTCGATCCATCATTACCAACTCTACTAGGTGCATGTCACTGTGCGCCCGTTAAAATGTATGCAGGTAGGAGCAGACACTTTTTTCTATTGTTGATTTCAAAAGTGCTCACTTTATCGTGGGCAGTCTTCACGTAAGATGATTGTGTATACCATGCATTTGATATTGCTCCAGTCATAAAAAGTGGGCCTCTTCTAAACGATTTGCAATAACATCTTGCTGTGTTTTTAAAATCACACAACCCCGAATGCCTTAAGTAAGTTCCGAACCCGTGATACTTCGTTTTGTATAGAGCAGTGTGGGCACCACGCCAAGAGGCAATCTACTTCATATTTCATTGGCTGCCAAGCCACCCACGCCTTTTCACTTTCTGCTAAGCGAACCATAATTCCTGTCAATAAACCGACCGTAACTACAACCAATCACAACTGGTTTTATGAATGGGTTTCAGTAGTATAAAGACCGTTCACCATAAAGTGAGCTCTTTTGAAATCAACAATAAAAAAACTGTCACTGTCCCTGCCTCCATATATTTTAATGGGCGCACCGAGTGACATTCTCCCAGTAAAGTTGGTAACGGTGGGTGGAAAGTAGTTCCATATCTTAACGTCGAATAAAAACTGCTAGATAACCATTTGTGTTAACTTAAATTATTTATTTTCCTTTCTGGTTTTTTAATGCATCGAAGTGTAAAAAATAAGCAAATTTGTACATTTACTTTTCTAAAATTTTCACAGTCTCGCTGGAATTACGAATGAATAAAGCGATGAGGCCCATGGCAATGCTAATTTTATATAAGGTGGAAGAATACACAACGTGCACACAAGTAGATCTTAAGTAGGGCTTTCAAAAGTGCTCATTTTACCGTGAACAGCCTATATTAATATTTTATTAACCTACAAAACGTAACAGTCTTATTAATTTATATTTTTCGTATAGATGTACGGTTTTTACAGAGTTTATTTTTGTTGGCTTATTTAGACCTTTTCGCGAGGTCTTGATGCTGGAGGCAAAGATGCGTCGTACGCCCGCTGACAAACTTTTGTGCGTGGCATTCGTACACTAAAAACGGAAACGCACAGTAATATATAACGCGGCGTCGATAATTACGAATTAAAGAAATATACAGAATTATATATCGGTCGTGTATTCTTCCAGCTCTTCAGTCACGGGTTATCCTATGTTTAGGGGCTGCAACTAAAAGATTTTTGTTTGTTAGTGTACGATTATCAATATAACATTCTTCCATATGTCCGGCCAAAAAATAAGTTTGTGCATGATGACTGATAGCAGCTGCTGAGACTGTCTCCCACCGTGGACTTCCTTATTGGACGTTCTTTTGTACTATTTACACTTAGACCATAAAATCCACTTCTTGTCCTATGCATTCGACAATGTATGTAACAGAAAGTCCTAAATATACTACTAGTTCCAAATTAAGGGTGGCCGCTAAGGACATTATTTGAAATTACGGCCCGCGATCAATTGGTGGCTTTGCAGAATATTTACTCACGGCGGCGTGTTATTTATTTTTCTTCAAGTCGGGTGGAACTGTTGGTAGCTGGAGACCGAGCCGCGGCATGATTTGGATGTATTTGAGGCATCGAGAGTGATCTCAAACGGTCATTAGACCGTTGTAAACGGGAGATGCTGTGTTATTACAGCGTGTCACCACGCCACCCAAAATACAACACGATACAATTTTTCCCAGACCCTGCCGGTAGCCGCCGGCTCAATTAACGAACTCCCGAAGTGGAGTTGTTTTCAACTCCGCCCAGTCACTAGAGGGTCGTTTGTTGTGTGGTGGGTTGATGAAAAAAAAGGGGGGGGATGGAAAGGGGTCGTTCGAAGGGGTGGAAACGACCGTTAAACGGCAGCGCCGGGGCCAGGTGGCAGCCCTGCGCTTTGCGTGTCGCCGAAGTTGGTAACACTAGACGCCCGGCTGGCTCGCTCCTCCCTCCCTCCTTCACCACCCCGCGGTGGGAAAGATTCCCCTCCCTCCAGGGCTGATGAATATTTCATGCATTTCACACGAGAAATAAAAGAGGGATAACACGTCCTGGAGCTTGCTCGACTTTTCGGTGGTTCCTTCGGAACACATGTATGACCTTCATTGTCGGTAGCGTGTGTGTGGGGAGGTGGGGTAGTCAGTTTTCAAGTTCCCATGGCCAAGTCCAACGTCTAGACGACAATAACTCAAGGAAACTGCCGTTCCGAGGACGCAACTACAAACTGCAGCGACATTATACTTGGTCGGGGCTACGTGGACAATTTTTTACACCGGGGCATGCGGCTTTCGCTCGGGAAAACAAAGTGCGGTATTATTCAGCCCTTCAAAGACCTACACGCATTTTTCTAGATGTTGTAGATGTCACTTATTGCTACACGCTTAAATTTCATGTACCGTGACATTAACTACAGTCCATTTGTAGAGTCGGTCATGCACTGTGGGATTTGACGTAACTTTAGGCTTATTATGTGGTGCGCTGTTTGAAATTATTTATCATTGCACATTAATCATATGGGAGAAATTTTCAATGTAATTATATGACACAAGGATGCTGCTACGTTGCGTTTTGAACATTACTGTGAGATATTTATGACTAATTAGTTTGTAAATTGTTCTTAATAATTGTCAAAGGAGCGGGAGACTCAGGAAATAGGTTCTTATAGCTGTGGTAATAGTTCTGGCTGTGTACATAAATGTACATTTCTTATTTGGCCAATCAGTCCTTCAATATTAGTTCGCAAAGAAAATGTCTGCAGATATCTGCCGACATTTTCTTTTTTAGTATTCACAAAACTCTACTAAATTTGCGGAATACTACAACTATTTTTATTCATTTGCCGAGTTCATCTTATTAATTAATGACTTATTGTGTAATCTTTCTTACTTCTGATTCCAGTGTAAAAATTTTCCACCGCTTCTGGGTATAACCATATCCTTTATAGGACGGAGCTCAAAATTAAATTAAAAAGCTAATACGAATTATGTAATTCATTTATAATAAATAAAATATTCGAAACTTAATATTTCGGTACTACTGGCTATCTCACTTGAGATTTAGGCCTACAGCTAATATTTACATAATCGTCCGTCATCTCACAGAAATTTAAACAAACAAATAGTAGAAATCAGTTTCTATAAACAGTTTAATAGCATCGATGGGGGCGAATGACTAGATGGAGATTTTTGGAAATTCGCCATTGCGATGCAGAAGTCTGTCAAGAGAAAACAGGACTGAACACGAAAAAATCTTAAAAAAGACAAGTAACCTATGGGCGAGAAAATAAATATATGTTTAGACCACTGGACAATTCCAAGAGGGAATAGAGTCAGAAAAATATGTGTATGTATACACCACCAAAATATAACCCATAGAAAACAACAAAAGCTAGAAACCTGTTTGAAAAAATGTCTTGTTCAGTCCTGCTTTCCCATGACAGACATCTGCATCGCAGTGGCGAATGTCCAAAAATCTCCATCTAGTCACCTATCGAATCACTATTAAAAATTATATATTTGATGACTAGCAGTCCATTAGGCCTATGCACAATCAAGTTTGTAGCAATAGTTTCTTTCAGTCTTAAAGGCTATTTCACTGCTCTTACCTGCATATATTTTAATGGGCGCACTGAGTGACTTGCGTCCAGTAAAGTCGGTAACGATGGAGGGGAAAGTAGTTCCGTATCTTAACGTCGAATTAAAAATGTTAGGTAACTATTTGAGATGATTAGAAATCTTTCTTTTTCTTTCTGTTTTTTTTTTTGCATCGAAGTGTAAAGCTTAGCAGATCCGGAAAATATTTACTTTTCTAATATTTCATAGTTTCACTTGACCGACATATGACTAAAGCGATGAAGCCCATGGCAATATTAATTTTACAGAAGAAAGTTCGTGCAATATCCCGCGGCCACCGACTCCTCTAGATAAAAAAGGGGGTGGTAAGGTCAGTTCAGACCAGCTGTCAATCATCCCCTTTTGGAGGTCTGGGGATACATGGTGGTGGCCAGGTCACCCCCCTCCCCTCCCCCCGCCTCAAGTCGCGAATGGCCGCGTGTGTCCGGTGCGAGGATCCGCGCCTAACTTTGGGAGCAAATATTTTTACCAGCAGCGTGATTCATCACTTTCTTACGGCGTAAATTTTGCTCGTTTTAGTGCGGCGTGAGATACTGCGATAAACTAATGTATAATTCCGTCAAAATATTCGTTCATATAGTAGGTACAAACTTTTATTTAGGATTGTCCTTTGTTCATTTCTTTATATCGGCTCCCAGAAACGTGCACATTAATTAACGTGTTTAGCGTCAAATTCCGTAAGGCACGCCCTCTTAAGAGGCAGAGAAAAAAAAAATACAGAGTGACTTGTGGAACTCACTCCGCTAGCTTCTGTCGCGTGTAATAATATTCCATGGTCGCAGGTGTAATTTGCGAGGAATTCAACTGCAGCGAATGCATTGTCGAAGTTTTTGAAGGCCATAGCAAATGTCGCTTTTCAACAGCCTGGCGTGACCTTTTGGCATTTGAAATTTTATAACTGGTCGCCTTAAGTTAAAAACATATTTTTATAAATTATAAATAATAAATTAATATTTATCCTAAACTAAAATTCACGTTTGTTATTAAATATTTTCAAATTCTAGAACAGGAAAACAGTTAGAAGTTGTCTCTCGTGAAAACTGTAATGGAAACAAACACTTATCACTGTTGACCACGTTATTCTGACAGATGTTTTGGCCTTGGGTTAGTCAGTTGTCTCACATAACATAAGCAAATTTTTTGTTAAATACAGCTTACGGCCGAATCGGAAGATTATGAATAGTTAGATTTATTTTATGAAAATCTTAACTACCCAATTTGTTTACGCACAAAACGGAAAAATACGGCATAGGTTCCACGCGGTTTTTTTTAATCAGACTTTTGAAAAAAAATCACCAAGTCTATGACGTGCTACGTTGTTTCCTGAATACGCCATGTTTTATAAACATTTTGCACATTTGTTAACACAAAAGTACCTTTTTTTTTAGTTTTATTGTTATAATACTTCATTTATAATTAATACGAATAAAACAGAGAGAAAATAGGTATGTTGGTAACGCCCAGTAAGAAATAGTTCTTATACCAAATAGTATTACATTGAGTGCGCACGAATCCGGTTATTTGTCCCTTTGATGTAATTATTCAGACATAAGCGAATATCCCACATTGGAAGATTCCTTGGACGATTCTATGCAAGTCTGCATGGCCGCTTGTATGGATGGGTCTGTTTGAAGATTTGGCCGACTGCTGGCCGTTTGCATGGACGTTTTTGTAAGTGGTCGCGTGCAATTTTCGATGGAAGGTTTCCTACAAGGTTGAAATTGTAGCCGATCCGAGAGAGGTTCGTAGAATCATTTTGTTTATTTTGTTTTTAAAAAGAGCGTAAAACTATTAAACACGAATAAATAGTGTATAAAAATACCACGAAAATGTCTACTGAAACTTTTGTCTTTAAATTAAGATACCAAACATTCGGGTTTATTTAACAAAATGTTCCTGTTGTAATTACAAAACTCTGTGCATAAACATATATGCTTAATTCGGAAGTGAAGATTGTACCTGAACCACAACTGCATAAGCAAGTTCATAACAAATGCACTCGTCGTTACTCGCGCGGTAAAAGTATTGTCATTCGTAGGATAGGTTATCCCAAACAACTCTCCATAATTGCCTGCATGCAAGCTCTTGTACCAGGTCTCGTAGAAGTTTCCGCCCCGAGTTTGTACGGATTTATCGTGGCATGCAGGCTTTAGTTAAGCTTTGCTAGCATGAGGCGGAGGAATATCTTGGAAGAAGAACTTCAGCAGGGCGTCAGAAAAGTTGGAAAAAACTGTGAACATCTACTATACACATGCAACCCCAGTGGCAGTGGATATTTTTAGTTGTCAATCTATTATAGGCAGTTCAGGGTAAAGTGAGCACTTTTGAGGCCCTAGTTTCTTTTCTCATATCAGCCATTTTTATCCTTCCACCATTAAAAAAATAGATTTGCCATGTAAGTAATAAAGAAAGTGCATATATTTCACCAGACTCGAAAGTTAACATCTAAGGCTACAATAAAATACATTTATTGACTATTATTCCAAATTAGAGGGCTTCAGAAATTGCTCACTTGGTTGTGAATAGCCTATAGCAGTAAGCTTCGCAACGTGAGACAAATTGTTTGTAATGTTGAGCGGCCATTTTATGTTGTATAGTCGGTATCAAGAGATGTAGTGCACCTCAGTCTTTTTAGTGTTTTTTAATTGTCGGATCGTTGAAATAAAAACGCAGAGATTTAACCCGACGATGAGTGGTACGTGACGCATGTAAAGCTGCCGGTAGATGGCGCGCTTGTAAGCGAGTATGAAAAGGTGAGAGAGGGTTGAAGAAGGATGAGGAAGGGGGGGGGGGGAGGGTGGCCTTTGTACCGGGCGCGCCTGGCTGTCGGGAAGGCAGGCTAGGCTGGCACAGGAGATAGCAAGCAGCAGGATGCGCGCAGTCCAGTCAGACAGGATTCCAGCACGCAGCGGCCGCGCCGGACCCTCGGCTGTACCTCCCCTCCCTTCTCCATCTTGCCGGCGGCGAGGCCCCTGGCTACACTAGCGCTCCCAGCGGCCGCCGCCGTGCGATTGCATCATGCGCGTCCCTACAGGTGACAGACAACCTCCAGGCGGAGGTGAGGCGCGTCGTCGTTTAGAGCCGCAACCCGGCTAGAGAGTGTGACGAACCTGCTTCGAGCCATTCACCAGCGAGTAGCCCATTCATACTTGGCCAGGCCAGACACTCGTCTTGTTTGTCCTCGCCATGGCCTCGTAGACTGGTGGTGGTCACCAGGGAGCATGTTAGTCTATTCGCGGTTCAATGTAAAGTGAGCACTTTTGAAAGCCCCCTCATTTGGAATAAGTCAATAAATATATTTTATTTCAGTTTTAGACGTTAAATTCCAAGTGATGTGGAATATAAGCATTGTGTATATTACTTACAGGGAAGCATTTCTTTTTAAAAGGCGGCTAAAGGATTAAATATGGCCGAAAGAAAAATGTAACCAGGGCCTCAGAAGTGCTCACTTTACCGTGAACAGCCTGCAAAAGTGAGTGAAGAGATTTGGGCGGCTCCTAAAATCGAGGTCTTGAGAGCCTTGAGTGCCTTCTTTTGAATAACTTAAACTTTTATCGATATTTTATTTATAAATTATAACTAGGGATGATGGTTTATCGCGGGAAAAGTTGACTGTTTGCTAAGATTTAACGTAATGTACACATTTACGACATTTTTCTTTCCTTATTGTCTGTCATGCATGTATGAAGCTACTTTCCCATTTCAATGGCTCAATGAGGATTCTGATCCTAGAAGGCAGAACGTTCGTGATTGGTCTGCATACAACTTAGCCAAGTCGAAAGTTTCTTCACCCAATCATGAAAGAATATATTAATTAGAGTTTTTTAGAAGATACGTTGGCTCAAAAAATTTGCGCGATTTTCCATCATCTCCAATTATAACTACAGACATACAAAATTCGCGTTATTATTTGGCATCAGGCTGAAATTCACAATACTGCATATACCGGAGCCGGCGTCGTTTTCCCATTGATCGTTTCGTAGATGTCGAGCTATGCCCTTTCTAAATGAACTGCACGTGATTGGGGGACACAATTGTGAAGTGTTCAATGATTGGCGCAGTGTTACCCAACATGTGTCATATACAGTACGGTCCAATGAAAAAAGGATTGCAAAGGTAGGCGTGTTTAAAGGTTTACGTGTCCCCAAATAATAACGGGAATTTTGCAGGTCTCTAGTTATAACATTTAATTTAGAATTAATATAAATGGAAACAGGAAGGAAGTAATGGTGTTTGTAATACCTGGTAAGAAATACCTCTTAACTTATGCAAAAGATTATAACACTGAGTGCGCACGAATGCGGTACATTGCACAAGGCGGAGAAATGGCCTTCAGAAATGTTGGCAGGAACCGTGAATATATACTATACAACTGTTGGTTAACAGTGACGAATGTGTTTGTTTACATTTTGAATTTTCAACAGGAACATCCTTTTATATGAATTAAATCATTTGTCTACATGAATTAAATAATTCTTCTATGATTTTATTCTAGTTGCAATAAAAACATGGCTGCCACTCATCTGGAAAACAGGGAAACGTCAGGGAATTCGAAAACTGTCAGGAAAATTACTGGGATGTTACGGAATTTTTTGGACACAGCAGCTAAACGTCTGGGAATTCTGTAATGCAAGCTATATTTTGCAGTTATATCATCAATAATTGTATCAAATCGTTTTGTGGACGAAATGTTTAGATGTTTTTCCTTTGCTATATACCGTACGTAGGGAGGTTTCTTGTAAGATCACGAAAGTATTTTGTCGTAAATGTGCGCTACACTGCAAATGCATCTATCTTTACATGAGAATGAGAGAAATGTCAGCGAATTGTCAAATGAGAAAAAGTGACAACCCTGTAAAACAAGATTGGAGGAAGTGTACAAACATCTGAAAACACTTACTTACATAGAAACTCGAATCCTATCCATGTTGTTATCGATAGTGCAGAGAAGTAGTTCAATGTTGAACCACCACAGGAGTGAGCCCTCACGGGCAGTCTACCTCATTTCCTCTCTACGCTTCTCAGTATGCCCTCAATCTACTGTTGTACAACTCATTACGTATCCGTACGCCACGCGTAAATAGAACGCAAACAAATCTTGAAGAACATTCCAATAAGAAGCCAACATACCACATTTCTTTTGCGCGCTGGACAGTCAGAAAGAAATATTTTTAGACGTAATAACTGCAAGCCTCAAAACTTAAATGTGTTAGACGCGTTTATAAATACCGTTTTAAAAAACTCAATTTGACAATATATTACATAAGAAATATTTTTCCTAGCCATTACAAGCATATATCCTTTCTCGCTGTTGTAATTCGTATTGAAAATTGAAAATATAATAATGTCTAGGCGAAGTAAGTAAAGTTTTATTTAACTAAAAAAATAAGTTAATTTAGTGCTAACGGAAGTATAAAACGTTTGTGGAAAACGACTTGTTTAGCAAACAACTAAAAATGTCATACTGGGTGATATTTTCAAGTGGATTTCTTTTTTTAATTATGAAGATGCCGTGAGTAGGCTACGCCAGCAGTAGGTACTATCAAAATAGTGTGATCAATCAGTGACGTGAAAGTTTGCTTACATCTAGTTTCCTACCCAACACGTACTTTTATAAAATTAATTATTTAAACGTATTTTTTGTTTTTAACCTACTCAGATTCAATGTACACAATTGTGTACATGAAGTGCCGGAAAGTTGATTTTTGGCCAGTATTGTCCAGCAGGATACTCAAGGCCTAATTATGTCCCCATTTATTGCCACTCCTTGCCCCCTATTTTTTTTTTTGCGTTTGTTAGACGTGGGAAAGGCTTATCACCGGTAACAGGCAAAAAACTAGACGTAACAAGAATATTTATGTCATTAACTAGAATTGAGGCACTAAGTGAGCGAATGAAGAAATTTGAACCGCTCTCAACATCGAGGTCTTGAGAGCCGATGAGGGTGATTGAGGTGAGAATGGAGCAGCACCGAAATGAACGGGCGGGGGAAATGGGAGATCCTCAAGAAAACCCGCCGACCAACGGCATCGTCCGGCACGATTCCCACATGCTAAAATCCGGAGTGACCGGGCCGGGGATTGAGGTTCTAAGACCATGCGCCATACGTTTATGTCAATAATTTAAAATGTGCGAACCCTGAAATTTATATTTGCTATTAAATTAAGTATTTCTGGGCATTTATTTATGCCACATAACTCTGCGAATCCTGAACGAAATTAAAGAAAGTGATTTAAAAAATGCTCTTTTCCACGTAGCTATATACATCCACGCGTTGCCATTTTCAGAAGAAGCAACAAACCGTACACTTGTCCACACAATGAAGCAGGAAATGAAACCGTCATTCAAATGAGCGAGGGAGAATACACGAGAGCTGTAAGCACGTCACGATGCAGAGCGGGGAACTACTAATTTGGCTGCAGAATAACTCTCGTAATGTTGACTTAAAAATTAGCGAGGATAGAAGATGGGGAGGATACACAAGAGGTAGAGCACTTATCCCAACGGTAAAGGGCATTATGGACTGATGAACCCGCCAGGCCTGGCCTGCCTGCCTGCCTATCTGCTGGGTCAGCCGTTCCGGGTATAAACTTGACGGCAACGCCTGTTTAATAATATCTGGTTTCACATCTACTTCGATGGTGGTTACCCTCGTTAGGTCCGAGAGTATACGTCTACTCCCGGTTGTGCCTGTGCGAGTAGATGTTGGCATTACTGACTACACAAATAAATGTAGGTACTGCAGGAAATTGGAAGAATTTGTCGTGCAGTCCAGCAGGTATAGTCTGTTCGCGCGGTTTATTCACACTTTTCGAATCAAACCTTCGAAAAAAAAAATCACCCCATGTATGACGTGCGATTGCTAAAATAGAGTAACTAATTTGTGGTTAAATTGCACTTAAACGTATATTTCGTCTATAAATTGTAATATTTCATTAATGATCAAAACGAATAAAACAGGGAGAAAATATGAATATGTGTATCGGTAATGCCAAGCAAGAAATAATTCTTAAAGGCTGTTCGCGGTAAAATGAGCACTTTTGAAAGCCCTGCTTAAGATCTACGTGTGTGAACATTGTGTATTCTACCGTCATATGTAAAATTAGCATTTTCATGGGCCTCATCTTTTTATTCATGCGTTGGTCAAGTGAAACTGTGAAATTATTAAAAAAGAAAATCTTTTACAAATCTGCTCATTTGAAGAACAAGATGCATTAAATAAAACAGAAAGCGAAAGAAATAATTTAAGTTTTCACAAATTGTTACCTAACATTTTTATTCGACTTTAAGATATGGAACTACTTTTCCTCCATCGTTACGAACTTTACTGTGCGCATGTCACTCAGTGCGCCAGATAAAATATGTGCAGGCAGGGGCGGTGACTGTTCTCTAAGGTTGATTTCCAAAGTGCCCACTTTATCGTGAATAGCCTTTTTGCAAAATATTGTTACATACACGCATGAATGCGGTGCGGTAATTTTCTAGACTTGGTTAAGCTTCGTTTACAGGAAGCGGATAAATATCCTGGAATTAGAACCTAAGCGGGGCTTCAGAAAAGTTGTCAGCAAGCGTGAATAGACTATAAAGGAAATTGGCTTTGACTGCTGGATTTTATCAAAGTACCTACTCCAGTTTTACCAACACCCACAAGATATTTAGTTTCGACATCGGAACATTCCCATAGACGTACAAAACGTGACTGCTTCAGTCTCTTTCCAATTGTGATTGCTACCAAATAAACGAAACAAATTAGTCTGAACCTCGACCGGATCGAGTTATTTACGAGTCGTAAAATATGTTCTGAGAAACTCGGTATTTCGCCTTTATTGGATCTGATCGAAAATCTAAACCGGAATATTACACTTCTGCGGTGATTCGGAAAAAAAAAAAAAAAAAAAAAAAAAAATCTCTCACCGCCTCTTGAATACGTTTCGCTCGGTCGGTCTTCGCAGGAATTAAAATGCACGGGTACAGTACATTCCGCTGTGTGATTTAAGAGGGCATGGAATCAACTCCATATACGTAATTTAAAATATACAGATTTTTGGCAGCTAAATTAGAGAAATTAAAAATTGTAACCCTAAATTACTGTTTTTGCCAACTATTTCGCCACAGTGGCACGATTATTTTTTATAGTATATCTCGCAGCAATCATATACAAAAATTTATGGCGTCATCCAAACAGCAACTAAGCATAGACATCGCTCTGATGAAATACTTGCTTACAAAATTAGTAAAAACCGTTATCAAGGACTGCTGTTTATTGGGTTTTATGCGTCGGCATCCATAAAATTGTAAGATGCCATCGAGTTGTATGGTTTTAATTTATATTCCACGCACATTTAAAAACGTATTTATGTTGACGTTCTAATAGCCTAAACCAATTATTTTGAGCTGTGGCGTAATGTAAAAATTGAAATTCCTACAGCCAGGTTAATTATTTGCTGAGAAGTCACTTTTCTCAATTGCCATAAGACTATTGTCTCACATTTCAACGCGAAACAATGTAATATGCTAAAAATATTAAAATTAATTTTAGACTCTTGAACGTCTTCAAAGAGTAGATATTTCACTTACTAGTATTGTACAAAACGTGTCAGCGAAACCAAAGAAATAGCGAGAACATGGCGAACACTTAACGGCAATTATTTAAATCACGTAAATATTTAGCTCCGATAAAAAATGAACCTCATAATATTCGGCCTTATTCGTCAATCCACAAAATACTTTTAAACACTTTTCAAATGGTGGCCGCTTTAAATTAACTTACGATTTCTATTCCGGTTACTATATGTTCTCTGTAAGAGTTTTTTTTCTCAGTAATGAGTTATAAAGGCATGGCTTGTGAATTTTCAACACTACGTGTGTCTGGAGTCTTGAAATTCTAGCTAACGAGAGGTTTTAGAAAATGTGGTAACTGACTTTTTCAAGCATATAAATATCCTTTATTGAGTTGCCTGCACGTATTTCATTAAGCGATTTTTTCTACAGGTTGGTTTCCAAATCTGTGAATTTTTGCCGTCTCCATTGTCAATTATATAGGCGTCTAGTCCTACGTATCTGTTTGCGTATAAATCGCTAAAGGCTGTTCACGGTAAACTGAGCACTTTTGAAAGCCCTGCTTAAGATCTATACTTGTATGAACACTGTGTATTCTCCCACCACATGTAAAATTACATTGCCATGGTTCTTATCACTTTATTCATGTGCCGGTCAAATGAAACAGTGAAATTATTAAGAAAGGCTTTACAAACCTGGTCATCTTTACACTTCGATGCATTAAAGAAACAGAAATCGAATTTAATAATTTTAACTTATCACAAATGGTTACCTAACACATTTTATTCGACGTTAAAATGGTGGAACTACTTTCTATCTATCGTTACCAGGTTTACTGAGCGAATTTCACTGAATGCTCCCATTAAAATATATGCATGCAGGAGCAGTGACTTTTTTCTAAGGTTCATACCTAAAGTGCCTACTTTATCGTGAACAGCCTTTACACACACACACGCACACGCACACATATATACACATACATATATATATACATACACACATGGGATGTTGGGTAATAAACCGCCCAAACTGCGTCACGGTGGCTGAGCAGCCTCCCGCCAAGGCGATCCGGGTTCAATCCCAGCCGGGTCACTCCGTATTTTCGCATATGGTAATCGTGCGGGACGATGCCTTTATTCGGCGGGTTGGGGATCTCCCGTTTCCCCCGCCCTTTCATTCCGGCGCTGCTCCATACTCACCTCAATCACCCTCGTCGGATCTCAAGACCTCGATGTTAAGAGCCGTCCTCCAAATCTCTTCACTCATTCACCCAAACTGCGGCAGGTGCTCTCCTTATGAAAAATATAAAGACGAAAATTTACAGGACACCATATACCTAAACGTAATATTGAAGGGAATATGATCTTATGAAAATTGGATTTTAAAAACGTGTTTTTGCCGAATGCCTTGTACAACGCCTACAAAGTCCGCAGCAAAAAAAGAAAAGGTGACTTAAGCTTCCCATGTTGCAGAGGCACATGCATAATGTTGGCCGTCCCTGGTCTGTGCGCACTGTACAGCTTGAGGATGTGATACGTCAGGACATCAACGAAATGCCATCCACTACTACACACGCTCCATAGCGCGTCAAAATGGGCGCGACCCGTTCAACCGTGTGGGACATACTGTTGTGTAAATCGCCACCATCCCTACCGCTGGCAGAAACTACAAGGTATTCAGCGAAAATATGTTTTCAGAACGCAATTTTCACAGGCGCATGTCTCCTTTAAGATTCTGTTTAGGTATATGGTGTCCTATATATTTTATACTTTATTTTTCATAAGTAAACACTTCCCGCAGTTTGGGCGTTCAGTTTCCAAACATCGTATATATAATAAGGTAACTCGGGGGGAAAAGGTCATTTGGGGGAAGACGCCAGAAAGCTTGTACTTGCGAAGCAAAACAACGGATAGCAGCTCTAGGCATAACGAAGACGGTCACGTAGTTTTGTTTTCTATCTTTTTATGGTGAATTATTCGAAGATATTACCAGGTAAGTACCAATTTTTATAATATTTTATTATGTTCTCGTAAGACCTGCAAAAATAAATTTATGTTTATGCGCCAAACTTTTGATACACGAAGTAGAAACACTTTTTAACGCAAAAAATGGCAGTGTGACGATTCCCACCCAAGAATATTCGGATAAAATAAATGTGAGTGGCATCATCCCCAATATGTGGAGTAAGATGCCATTGTTAAGTGGCATCTTCCCCCACTATGTAGAATATTATTTCATATTGATAAAGACAAACATTATTATTGTTCATTATTTTTTCTTAGCAAGGGTATTAATCCACATCCCTTTTTTCAACAGATTGTGCCCCGTACCTATGAGAGGAAAAAGGATCGGCCGTAATGGTCCGGAGGGGGGTGGGGGGGGGACTATTCCTTGCTCCAGAAGATGTGAAAAACGGGAAAATGACAATATGGAATGCATCCCAGTTGTATCACATACCCTGCAGGACCCTGAAAAGATCAATTGAAGCTGGGAATATTACTAAAGGAGCACCTGGACCTACAGGTAAGTTTATATCGTAATAAGTTATTTTGTATTTATGACGTGTACAAGCCTACCTACATCAGAACGTTACTTGTTCTAGGTTGCCTGGGAGAAGAACACGAAACAGCCTTAGTGAAGTATGTGCAACGCCTAGAAGAAGCTGGCTTTCCACCAACACCAAAAACTGTTCGGCAAATAGCTTTCCGTTTCGCTGAGAAGAATGTTACCTTCTTAGCACCCCTAGAAAAATCTATAACGTGGACGAGTGTGGTCTTCAAACTAACAATAATCCAGGTAAGGTGATTTCTACCAAGGGCAGCAAAGATGTTCACCATATTACTTCTGCGGAAAAAGGTGAGACGATCTGTGTAATTGCTTACTGTAATCGTGAAGGTAATTTCATGCCCCCGCTTAGTATTTTTAAAGGAAAACCAATGAAGCCCGAATTTGAAGATGGTATGCCACCTGGCTCGCACGTCAGAATGAATGAAATGTCTGGTTATGCAAGTGCTGAGGTCTTTTTAGACTGGCTACAAATTCATTTTGTACCTCGTCAGGAAGCAGGAATGTGTGTGCATATTTTATACGGCCACAGTTCCCACTGTTCTGACGTTGATGTACTGGACTTTGCCGCAGACAATGACGCAATACTGCTCTGCCTTCCAAGCCACACAACCCAATACTTGCAACCCTTGGGTCTGTCTTTTTTTTTTTTTTTAACCTTTGAAGACTTTTTGTCAGCAAGCTGTAAACACTTGGATACACAGCAACCCCGGAAGAAAACTGACATGACTCCAGTTAGGAATGTTGTTGGATACAGCTTGGAGCGCAGCCGCGACAGTGGGAAATTGTAATGCAGGATTGGCTGCTTGTGGCATCTATCCTTACAATCCACAGAAAATTCCAGCTCACGCATTCGCTGTATCAGGAAATGCTTTTGGAAGCCACGAAAATACAACAGAGAGCGTTGCTAATGTTGTTGCAAGTGAAATATCTGCCACTCTTTGATACAATGGCCAGACACATAGGCCTACTGCATCGATAAGAGCGTCTTGTACAAATACTCCCGTAAACGAGACTTATAATCCTGCTAATGATGTGTCAAAGCGCTCACTATGGGAGGATGGTAGTAAGAGTTCCTTCGAAGAAATAACGCCTGTCCCTGTCTTTAGGATGCCTAAGCCAACTGGTTGGAAGAAGCAGACAGCAGTAGTCCAGAACACATCACAAAGACTAACGGACATGCGGAAATCAAAACATGACAAGGAAAGTAAGATGAAAAGCAAGAATAAAGGAAAGAAAAACTATGAAAAATGACCAAGCTTGTTCCCCAAAAGAATAGAAATAGGAAAGTGAGCTCATCGACTTCGTGTAGATGCATCTTGCCCGGATAATAACACTGACGATGAACTAGATGACATGCATGGTAGTGACAACTTTTGTGCTGTGTATTACATGTAGGAAATCGCTTCACGTAGATTGTGGTTCAGACCAGTTACATTGCGATAAGTGTTAGGCGTGTCATGATGATATTGAACTGGATTTTATAACCCAAACAATTTTTTTGTCATTGTGTATGTGATCTTTACTCTACAATTTAATACAGCTTCTTTTTGTAATGCATTCACCATTTATTTAATACTACTTTTTTATCTATAGATGGTGGCATTTCCCCCCCATCTTACCCGCATTACTGGGGGGAAATGCCACTCGTGCAGGTTTTGACATTTCGTTCATTTTTGATATATGGCTACCGAAAATAGTACCTTATAGCTATATTTTTGTATGCACATGTTTTCAAATGTTATGGCCATAAAACCCCTTAAGTGTTGCATCTTCGCCCGAGTTACCTTATATATATATATATATCTGTGTGCGTGTGCGTGTGTGTGCGCGCGCGCGCGAGCAGTGATATTTTCCAAAAGTTGAATCCAAAAGTGCTCACTTTATCGTGAACCGCCTCTACCTTAGTGTCCACCGACTTTCAGGTCTCCCCTTATTGTAAATTAAAAGCGTTTCTTGATTAATATCCAGTGGCCCTTTACCAGCCGAAGCTCTTCAATAAACACGCCACTCGCAAGAATTTTTTCATCCGGAAAAGCACGGGTTACAGGGCGTAACCGTGTCGTAAATCTCGACTCTATAGCCGTACGAAATCAATGGTCTGGCGCAATTTGAAAACCGGCTGTGAGCGGGTAACTGTTCTTACCCGACAATGCGGTCCCTGTAATTACTGTGTGTTACCAACGTAAAAGCGCCTCCACTCACTTTTAAGGAGGAGTTGCCGGTAATTAATTATCGGAACACTCCTCTCCTTAATGCAGCGATTATGAAACACGAACAAAACAGATGCCGCGTCTTGCGTCGTTAGAATTGGTTTTATAAATAGAAGTTTAGGACGCTCGCCGCCTGGCTGGCGTGGTGCGTCGCAAACTTTTTTTTTGTTGTAGAAAACTCTCCATTCAAAATAAGTTGCATATTTCGTAGTGACGTCAGGGTCACGTGCACCAATCAGCGTATCCTTACACCGAGAGAAACATCTGTTTTCGCCAACAATACACTAGTTTTGTACGGCCAAACAAATGTATACAGTTGATACAGACAAATATTTGATTGTCAGGCAGATTTTTTTGTCGATCCAAACGGTTTTGTCAATTCAAGGGTACATCTAGCTAAGCGAACAAAATCTGTTTTTTTGCATCTCATATATTGTTTAGTCAACAAAACATTTTGTTTGTTGTATGGCCATATACAAGCAAACATGTTGTTTCAAACAAACCTTTTTTCTCAGTGTAAGAAGCCCGAACTTATTTCTTGTACATTCGTTGTTTGCGCGTCTCAACAAATAAATGTCTTGGAAATACGACAAGAAAGATAAAAAAAAAAATCATCTAGGCAGTATTACATATTCCAATTCTAAAAAAAATCGAGAAAATTGTCATAAACCGTATTTTTACAATTTTCCTGCGCTGTTTTCTTAATAGGCAGGCGAAAAATATAACAGTACAGCCGTAGTTTAATCTACGGGTTTTCATCGCGTGTAATGAAATCCCACTGTTTCAGATCTCATTTACACAGGAAAGCGCGGAACAGCGGAAGCACTTCACGTAGGTTCAGCGCCATGCGCGTAGGAGCGACGGGGCGCTGGTCGCGCGGGTTATTGTCGCCCGTATCGCTGTGCCCCGTGGAAAAAAAACTCGGGGCCATATATTTTTCAAAAAAGGTTTCGTGCCCCAAAGACAAGTCTAGTTCTCATTTCAACTCGGAAGATTAATTTTTTTATGCTTGAAAATGGCTAAAACGAGTATTCTAGCTGCTAAATTTTTTGCACTTAAAAGTAGCAGTCGTTAGACGTGCATCATACTTTTATATTTATTAGCGTGTTATAAAATATACATGGTTACCGTTTAGAGCCACGTTCAGTTGAGTCGCTGACGGAAGACTGGATGCTAGTAGAGGCGATGAAGCAAGTGGTGCGTGTGCAAAAGTCGGCCTTACGAAGAATCGAACGCACACTTGAGGTTTATTTAAAGTATATTTCTTATGGGAGAGTTTGTTGCGGGGAATATTTCCATCGCTAGATGCGCAGTCTTCCAAAGGGTAACTTTTAATTAGATTTTAATCTAAGTGAATGATAAAAGGGAAAGGTTTTACTTAGTTACGAAGTTATTTTATATTCGATGTATAATTGTTGCAATTATCCTGTTTTTTAATGTAGGGAATAGAGACAAATCTGTTACACGCGCGACATTAGCGCTTACCTAGTGGCGAAAATTTTTGGTTTGCCAACTTTTAACATAGATCTTCCCAACCTGAGTAGTATAGACTGTTCACGGTAAAGTGAGCACTTCTGAGATCCTAGTTATTTTTTCTTCTTTCAGCCATTTTTTATTCTGAAACCAACTTTTTAAATAAATATTGCCACGTAAGTCATAAGCACAATATTAATATTCCTCAGCACTCGCTCGAAGTTAACGTCTATGACTACAATATGTTTATTGACTTTTGTTCCGAATGAGAGGGCTTTCAAAAGTGCTCACTTTACTGTGAATAGCCTATAGTAACGTTAACGCAGTATAGCTGCAAGCAGGTGGAACCGTCAAGTTTCGCTAATTGTCAATGGTGGAAATTAGGATGTCTTCAAGGGTTGATTCCAAACTATTCATATTACTGTGAATGCACTATGAACAAGAATTTACATCACAGTACCGGACATTGTTAATTTAGCATGACGAAATTTGTGAAAACTATTTTCACTAGCGCATTGTAGGGTGAGTAAACCTGTGTGGAAACGTGAGATATAATTCTAATTCCGTACTGTACTTTATCGTGCATTACCCTGTCCCTTCTTTAATTATGTGATACTAATATTAGGGATATTTCTTCTTGATTTTACAATAAAAGAAAATGCTCTAAACAAATACAGTTTCACGTAAGTGCTGCGAGGTTCGCTAATTCCGTTGTGTCTACCGAGTGGCCTGTACTAGGATATAAGGTGTTTGGTTTGCTATTACTAAGAGCTTCCGTAGCTGCATTGAATCTGTAACCGTTGGAAGGCCAGTTCGGTAATAGTACCTATCATCCGCCATACTGGATGCTTTGATTTCATGGTGATTTGACGTGTTTAAAAGAAAAAAAAATACCCCTTTCGAAAATGCGACATCTTCTCTTTAACTGTTTTATTTACGCGAGATTACGTCATGTACTGTAATATAGAATTTAAAATATCAGTTTGTTTTTACAATTTTTCTCGTATGAAATAAAGTTAAATAGAGGTCGGGCGAAAGAAAAATTATTAAAACTCGTTAGCAACTTCCTTTAAAAAAATATGTTAAAATGCAAAAACGAAAAGAAAACCCGTTAAGAGGCAATAGATGCCTGCTTTAAACAAATTGCGGTAATCTTAATGTTTCTAGGTGATGATTACTAGAAAAAAACTATTGATGCACATTATGAATAGTATTCTCTCTTTTCACCTATAAGTAAGTGTGTTGTTTCACAAACGAGTGCACTTTTCTGACAGTTCTGAAGTGTCCTGTTTACAGCAGTTTTCACGGATATAGTTGTCTCCCCACACCACATACGATGTTTACATGAACACACTCAGCTGACTGTCAACCTGCTCAGTGTGTTAACAGAGAATGTTTTGCCGTGGCAATAATTGTACGTAAGACTATTTTCAGAGTTGTCTTGTGTGAGATAGGCCTTACTGTCTACGTCAAACATTTTTTATACTTCCTTCCGTGTTCCACGCCACTGCTATGCTGCTATAGGCTATTAAATAAACTTCACTAATTAAGTCTAGAGTATCTGTACTGAGAATAAGTTAAAATACACACAGTGTGATGTGGCTAGTGGGGGTAGGTGCTAACGGCAATAAAATAAGGGAGGACAAGGATATAAGGGGCTCTATGCTTGCGCTCTCACCCCAGCGTGAATACACTTACCCCCCAATGGACTATATGAATATATTATCCGTGGGTGCGGTTTTACGTTAAGAGACAGTATCTTCTCCTTTGCTCCGAAAAAAAACGTAAACCCATGCAAATGTACGTCCAGTGAAAGTAGGGGGGAAAAGAACGCTGGGTACAGTTGAGAGAATTAAACGTTAAAATAAGACATAGCTTTTTAATGCGGCGTTTTTAGCCTAATAGAAATTACAAATGCATTAACGTGCACTGCTGCTGCTAAATTTATTCAGCGAAATACTGTAGTTCAGAAACATTTCGCTTTGTTGGTCACTAGAAATAAGTTTAACTTTGAACGTAGCCAAATGGTAAAACTGTAGGCTTTTAAGGTCTATTTGTTAGGCGGCAAGTTTAAGAGATTGCAGAAGCGAGTTTTGTGTCAAGACCTGAAACATAAATCATGGCTCGATACGGAGATGAATGGCCGCAGGTTGCGACTTCCGAGAGGGCAAGAAGTCTGCAGGCACGTTGTGTATGTCGCTGGCAAACTCAAATAAGCATTCTTATCCACAAAAGTCGATTGGCAATCTTCGCGCGGCCGTGAAATCAATCATTGCAAGCGATGACTTCAGTGCCGAAAGGTCACTTGCTCTTTATCAACAGCGCAGGGATGTTGGGACGTGTTTTCTTTTACGGTGTTGGAGAAACGCAGTCGTCACGGCGAAACCAACAGTAAATCAACAAGTGACTACGTCGAGTGTTCTGCAGCAAGTGGTTAGCCCAGGGATGTACAAAACGGCGCCACACAACTTGTATCTAGCTTTACGCTCCCATTTGGGGATCCATCTGGCTGGCGCATGAAGTGCGCTAGCAGAGGTCGGGTTCAACGCACACGATTCCAAAACGGTTCGATATTTTGTAGCAGTGCGTAAACGCTAAAACATTTAAGAAACGTTTTGTCCCCAAATACAATTGTCAATTTCTTATTTCATCCCCAAGGGTACATTTTTGTTGGGCGTGAAAACGTGTAAACGAGTGTTTTCAGACTCAGTTTTAGCTGCTAAATTTTTCTGTACAGAATCTTCAGAGTCGTTCTTAGACACGCATCTTATTTTTTTTTATCTTTATTAGCGTGTCATAATATTGTAGAGTCGCCGTTTAAAGTCACGTTCAGGCCGTCAGACGAGTCGCCGACGGAAAATTTGCACGCTAGTTGAACGCCTTGTTCGTAGAGGCGATGAGGCAGTGTGGTGAGCGAGCAAGGGTCGGCCTTACAGCCCACGCGTTTCGAAGCCTCAAACGCGTAGCTGCAGGCAGTTGGAGCCCTTTTAAGGTGGATCAGTTCCTGCCATCTTGGATTTGTAGAATTTTCGAAAAAAACCTGCAATATAGATATTGCATTGGATTTTACGTAACAGGGCACAGGGCATTCCTTTGTGCACTTTATGAAGTTGGTATTGCTTGACTACTATGGCTAGTTTAACTGTTATAGTCGCCCGCAAGGATAAAACCACTTACTTCTCCCCACATGTTACTAGTTAAGAATGGATAAAGCTAGAGAAAACGTGACTACTTGATAAAGCCTGAGAAGTTACTATTTATGCTGTGTCGTTCGAAAAATTCCGTTAAACCAACTTAAATGTAAGTTCTAACGAATGGTGGATAAATCCAAGATGGCGGGGACTAATCCCTCTTAAGGCTAAATTGAGGCACGGAAGATGGTGAAATGGTGTCGACCCTACGAAATGTCAGTAAGTTCTACATATAGTCAATTCGCGGTTTCTTCACACTGTTTGAATCAAACCTTTGAAAAGTCACCCCACGCATTAGGCCTACGTATTTAGTTATTTCCTAAGTATGCCATGTATCGCAAGCGTTTTATACTTGTGTTAACATGAAATACACCTTTTTTGGTTAAATTTAAATGTTATTTGAATTTTATTTATAAATTATAATGCTTCATTTATAAATAATATGAATAAAATATAGGTAGAGGAAGATGTTAGTTGGTAACGCCTAATAATAAATAGTTCTCATGCAAAATATCATTACAACTGAGTGCGCACGAATGCGGTGAGTTGTCCTTTGTTGTAATTTTCGAGACTTAGTGCTTAGTTTGCCCGAGGCGGAGGAATATCCGGGAAGTAGGACTACATCTTTGGCGAGACTTCAGGAAAGTGTGAATGAAGTAACCGTGAATGGATTATAGAAGACAGTTGTTTTATAGACTATGCCAAAGTAGGTGTACTTTGTTGATGATGGTCATGTTAATTTATCTTTTATAATCGAGTTTATCAAGAAAATTCCGAGTATTAACGGAAAAAAAATTGCAACGTGTAGCTGCGAGTGTTCGTGTGATGAAGAACCTGGCATGTTCCCAGCTTTCGACATGACTTATATTTCCTACCAAGTAGCTTGTCACCCTGCATGGAGGTCCTGTCGTCGTTAGACTCTTTATGTATAGCGGTGAAACGTAAACCTCAAACTTAAAAATTATCTTACCTTAAGATCGCTTTATAGTTCCATTAAAAAAAACCGCATTTCAAACTTGTGCTATGCATTTCGAACTTAGCTACAGTATTGCAACTTACCAGCTATCATGTCTGATTTTTTTTTATGTTAAAACGAAAGTAAGGTAAGAAAAATAAATGAAGCTTTCGAAGAGAAACAGAATACTACTTTATTTCATCTTGATATATTCGTTGTACGTCTGGCAGCGCATTAAAATGCGGGCAGGTAAAACTTGCGAACGATACAATCAGTGTCGGCGGAAATTGACTTCCCTCGATTCCCGCAGACGTTCTTTTTATTTCCCCGACTGTCGGATACCGGAGGAGCAATAAACACGAGCCCGTTTCCTTCCAGCAAGAAAGGCAATAGCTGGAAACCAATCGGATGTCTCACAGGTTTTCTGACATCCCATGAATATCAATAATTATCCCAAACACTGTCGTCACCTGAGTTCATATCGAAGCGGGCAACCTTCTCGATTTCCAAAAGGCAAAATGAAATATAACTCTATTTGTGGTAAAAGCTTCTAATTTACGCTAACTTATCACTTCAATTTTACGCGAGTTTATGCCACGATACGTCATCTTTGTAGTTCTGCAATATTTTCGGTAGACATATTGTTGCGGTTCTTTCAGGTGCCTTATGGGCTACCGCACAAAGTATGAGCTGGGGATGCGTCACTCAGATGTAGAAATGAGAAGAGCACAAATACTCTACAACGACACATACTTTATTGCTAGAGGCCTGCAAAATTCGCGTTATTATTTTGGGACACGATAAAATCGAAACACGTGTACCTTTGCAATACGCTTGTCATTGGACCATACTTCATCATGACACGCCCTGGGTAACTTTGCACCAATAAATGAACATTTCACAGTAGTGTACCCCAATCAAGTGCAGCTCACTCAGAAAGGGCGTGGCTTCATATCTATGCAGCAACCAATGGAGGAACGACGCCGGCTTCAGTACAGACAGTACTGCGAAGTTTAGCCTGATGCCGAATAATAACGTGAATTTGGCGTGTCTCTATTTATTGCACACTAATTATACAATATATTTGCCTCAAGCAAACTAAAACATACACTGTTGCAGAAGGCACTATCTTCATGCTGAAAGTAGTACTGAAGTCAAAAGGCTAACCTGAGCAATTAACCAATCAATGAAACCGTCGCGGCCTATCATTAGAGATAGGAACATTTCGTGAGTTCATCTCAGGACAAGATAGACGTCAAACACGTGTACACTGAAGTTGACTTTTAGACACGCCCTGGACGACTCTGAGCCAATAACAGACTTGCAGGGAAACAAGCAGCGAGTGCCATACTGGCAGGTGTGAAGTAACACTGGCTACTCTATGGAGCAGCAGCCAATCAACAAACATCTGAGGCTCGAGTATACACTTGCCAATTTTTCTTATCCTTACCAATCATTAACTCGACGTACCCGCCTAGCGTCTAAGGAGCGCTATGCTCACCAATGTATCGTAGTCGTCTGTAGATTCAGGTAGCTCAGCGGTCTACAGGGGCTCCCGCCGACACCGCCGAACTATAGCAGCACCACGACGTCGTGATGTCTTGCAATCAAGCGGCCGGGGGGGGGGGGGGACCTACGCGTTCTCGGCACACGCTTATTAACCCGCCTAGCCGCCTGGCCTCCTTCTTCTTGCCACCCCCGCTTACGCTATTCTCCCAAACACCGCCTATTGCACCTGGGCCGCCGCCCTTGCTCTCGCCTTGCTTGGCACGCCTCGTTAAAGGCTGTTCGCCATAAATTGAGCTCTTTCGAAATGAACCCTGGAAAAAAATCACTGCCCCTGCCTGCACGTTTTTTAACGGGCGCACCGAGTGACATGCGCCCAGTAAAGTTGGTAACGATGGATGGGAAAGTAGTTCCATATCTTAACGTCGAATAAAAAGTGTTAGGTAACCATTTCTGATAACTTAAAATTATTCCTTTCGCTTTTTTTTTTTTTTTTTTTTTAATCGAAGAGTAAAAATTAGCAGATTTCGAAAATATTTACTTTTATAATAATTTCGCGGTTTCACTTGACCGACGCATGAATAAAGTTATGAGGCCCATGACAATGTTCATCTTACATATGGCGGAAGAATACACAATGTGCATGCAAGTGGATCTTAAGCAGGGCTTTCAAAAGTGCTCATTTTACCGTGAACAGCTTATATCCAAGTTACGTCCGCGACAATATGTACAACTTCTAAGTAGGCTTCTGCCATTTGTATCGTACACAAAGTACTGAATACGATCCAAACTGATTAGAGCAGTCTGATATGACGCAGGTTCATTTGCGGCCCGGTAATCCTCACACCGTCAGACGTCTTACATCAGAATTTTTATAGTAAAGACAAGTATAGGCTGTTCACGTTAAAGTGAGTACTTTAGCAAATTTCTCTCTTTTTACCATTTTTAATTAAAAACACTGCTATGTTACTAATAATAATAAAAACCACAACCTATAAATTTCACGAAACCCAAAAGTCAACGTCTGAAGCAGCCACAAAATATATTTATTAGTGTTTAAAGCCATTTGGAAGGGCCTCCTTAAAAAGTGCCCACTTTATCGTGAACAGCCTTTACATATGTGAAACAGTCCTTACAATGCCAATTCCAGACGCACACGCCAGGAACACTTGGGTTTGACTGTGTTGGGGACACGGCCGTTTGTTTTGAGTGAATACATCTACGTTGACGCGCTCGGACGCCTTTGCGTTTTTTTTTTATGTTCCCGGCACCGCTTCACTCGATGATATGGGGTTTTATGGGTATCACTAAGATTGCCTTTCAGACGCTCTTTCCAACCGTATACGATTTCTGTATTTCGACTTGACTTTTCGACGAGTACAGGGGACATTGTGTTAAATTTTCTTAATTGTTTACATTAAACTCATACAATTTCACCATAACCACACTACACAAATGCTTTTATATGCGCAATCGTTCGATCTTGAGAAGAGCTGTCGATTGAAACCTAAACGATCGTCGTAGCTTCTTCTAGTCAAAAGTTATACTGCGCGGAAGTTATGAGACGCGGCGAAACGAACTCAAAATTTGCCCCCCCCCCCCCCCCCCAATTCAAAGTAACATATTCTTTGATCCTTTGGCAATCGAGTGGTGTGATTGCATTTTGAATGTAGAAGATAGATACGGAGCTGCAATGCCAAACTGTATCCCCCGATTTTGTTATCATAGGATTTTCTGGATTGCCTCCCACTATGGTTGCAAATATAAAGACGTATTCACGTGAAAATGGCGTCACTGGCGGGCAAAACATTGAAACGCCCCTCGTCGTTTGCCAGTCGGCGCCTGGCAATTCACTTGTCAGCAGGCAGCCAGCCAATGAGAAACACTTCGCACCACGCAGTGGCCAGTTAGACGCGGACCTGTTCCCGGAGCCTCGCGCAGTCAATAATAGAATGGAAACGCCAACATAGAAGGAACCGAAACTGCATTTCGTATCTGTGAACTCAACTATAGTCTCTTCACGGTTTCTTCACACTTTTTGAATCAAACATGTGAAAACTCGCCCCATATATGACGTGTTTAGTTCTTTTCTAAATATGCCATGTATCATAAGTGTTTTATATCTCTGTTAACATGAAATTATTTTATCTTTCATTAAATTTAAGTTTTATCTGTATTTTATTTACAACAGATGATATTTAATTTATAATAAATATGAATAGAAACAGTTAGATAATATGTGTGTTGGTATTGCTTAGTAATAAATAATTGTCATGCAAAACATCATTACTACTAAGTGCGCACGAATTCAGTGCGTTGTTCTTTGGTGTCATTTTACTAAGCGAGACGCCTGCCGTGATACAGAATGCGCAGTAATCAGCGGCGCGGATGAGGCGTGGCCTGCGGGCGGAGAAAGCAACAGCTAGCCAGAGAAGAGGCTGCGGCGTCGTGACTTCGGCGTGCTCGCTGTGTGCGGAGACGTCCAGTGCCGCCCCATAACGAGGAGCGACGAGTGCGTGCGAGGCTACAACATGCATACTGCATGAGTGAGGCTCACTGCCCCACTTGCCCCGCTTTGGTCATTCCGTGACTCCCCCCCCCCCCCTCCTTTTCTCCTTTACAAACTACCTGGCACTCACCACCATTTTGCTCCTTTGGCGAGAAGTCTGGGCCGGTAATAATTTAATTGAAAAATCATTCTCCCCTACCGGCTGGTAGCCGCGAAATTTAAATAGGAAATTCCATTTTAAGGAAATTTCGTCGACGGTGCGTTAATTTTTAAGATAAACGTTTCAAACAATATACACTCTTTACAAATTTTTTAGGAGAAGATTTCTACTAGCGTATATTTTCAATATGGATAGCCATTATATATATATATATATATATATATATATATATATATGTAAAACATACATTTTAAAATTCCTTGCAAACGGGTTCTACATGTTGTGGAAACATATCTGCCATACTTCTAAAAAATGCGCTTAGAAAAAATTTTGTTTCAAACGCCAATCTTTGAAATTAAAGGACTGAGGCGAAATTTTCTTTAACATGGGATTTCCTGTTTAAATTCCGTAGCTAATATATCATCACCTGCAAAATTCACGTTATTATTTGGACCAGTCTAAAATTCACAGTGATGTATATACTCGAGCCAGTGTCGTTCTCCATTCGTTTCTGCATAGATATGAAATCACTTTCTTTCTAACTCGATTGCACTGCACAATGATTGAACTACGTAATTCAGAAGTGTTCATTTCTTGGCGTATAGTTACTCAGGACGTGCCATCTGAAGTATGGTCCAATGGCAACCTTATTGAAAAGGTACATGTGTTTGATGTTCAACGTGTCCCCAGAAAATAACGCGAATTTCGCAGGTCTCTATTTATCACCCACGTATAGAGGCATGTTGAATTCCGCAAATTATTTCCGTGAGTGAGTGAAGAGATTTGGACGACTCTCAACATCGAGGTCTTGAGAGCCGATGAGGATGATTGAGGTGAGTATGGAGCAGCGCCAAAATGAAAGGGCGGGGGAAACGGGAGAATCCCGAGAAAACCCGCCGACTGACGGCATCGTCAAGTACGATTCTCACATGCGGAAATCCGGAGTGACCCGGCCGGGAATTATACCCGAACCACCTTGGTAGGAGGCGAGCAGGCTAACCGCTCAGCCACCATGGCCCCCGAATTCTTTCCGTGGCAGGCCAGACTTCAAGCATGTATCCTCGGAGCTCAGGTATAAGCTGTTCACGCTAAAGTGAGTACTTTTAAGACCCTAGTTACTTTTTAATGTCAGCCATATTTTATCCTTTAAAAACATTTAAAAATAAATATGGCTGTGTAAGCAATAAACACAGTGTGTTTATTGCTTACACAACACTCGGAAGTTAATGTCTGAAGCTAAAGTAACATATATTTATTGACTATAATTACAAATGAGAGGGCTAACAGAAGTGCTCACTTTACACTGGATAGCGTGTATTATGTTGCCTGGGTTGCACACGGAAATGTTGCGCTCGCCCCAGCCGTCAGATGAACTCGAGAAGTTAACGGGTGTGCTCGTATCAGTATTTCTATCGCTAATTAACGGCGGCCGGCGATACGGGGCGCCAACTACACTGGACTACCCTACCTAGTGAAGAGGAGCGGCCGCCGGTGGAGCAGGCAGTACATATCGGGAAGCGCTCGCACGACCCGGGCCGTGACAAGTGTGTTTCCCCCGGGCGCCGCCCCCGCGCCGTATCGAGGCGCTGCATCTGCCGCCTTCGTTAGCGGCGGCGGCGTTGTGCTTCACCGGGTGCCGAGGCGTCATTAATTGGGGCGTAACGAGTGTTCCTCCCGCCCGGGGCAGCGGCTGCTTTCCAAAGTAGTCGAACAAACCTCGCCTTTCTCGTGGTCCACGGTGGCTGAGCGATTAGACTGCTCGCCTCCTACCAAGGCGAACCGGGTTCAACTCCCCGAACGGTGTCACTCCCGGATTTTCGCAAGTGGGAATCGTGCACGACGATGCTGCTGGTCAGCGGGTTTTCTCGGGGATCTCCCGTCACCCCTCCCCGCTACACTCCGGCGCTACTTCATTCTCACCTCATTTCGCCCTAATTGGCTCTGAAAACCTCGAAGTGGGATGGACCCCGCGTTTGGAGTGAAATAGTTGTTTGCGCGAAAACGCGTATCTCGATAAATAAATGTTCTGGAAATAATACTTTTTGTTAGAGAAGATAAAAAACAATAATGCTATTTCTTTTTACTTTTGTCATATTAAGTGCATTCTTGGAGAAAAAAATTGCGAACATGGTCAAATATCACATATTTAAAGCTTACCTGTGCAGTTTTCTTAAGCGGCAAGGGAAAAGTTCAAAAGATACGGGCGTAGTTTAATCTGTGGCCTTTCATCACGTGTAATAAAACCCCTATGTTACAGATCTAATTTTCAGAGTACAGCGTTAAGACGGAAACACTGCACGCCTTGCGTGTAGGAGCGATGAGGCGCTAGGCGTGCGTGTAACTGTCGCCCGTATCGCTCCCTCACTTCTCGACCTTGGACGCAGGGTTAAGAGCCGCCCAAATCTCTCAACTCAACAAACTCACCTCACATTTTTCCTCGTGGCTCGCCTGGTGAACACTTGGTGACCAAGTTCCTGCTTCTGTGGTCTTCGGCTACCCTTCCACCGAGCGAGGCATGAGACACAGCAGTCTCATGCCCTGTAATTTTGCTCCTATGAAAAACTGAGCAAAATTTTCCCGCTTGTCTGTCCACCTGCCCGTCATCGCCGTTAAAATTTTACGTGAGGCAAATAAAATAATCCACCCAGAAGAATCCTACCTTGCGTTTATTCAGCGGACTCGTCTGCTGTTTTTGGCCACTCGCTGGCTGAGCACAACAAATTGAACTGCTTTTCTGCCAATACGACTAACAAAAATGGCGTGTATTGGATTTGACGTTCGAAAACTGTTAAGTAAACAAGTGCTTTGAAATGTTTGCATGACTTCTTCTAACCAATTTGGAATGCAGTTATATTAAATTCAAATTGGTATTTCATTACTAGATAAGTTCTTGTCTGAACGCTGTTCGCCAGTCGGCAGGAATATTTCGCAACTTGAAGAACCCAATCAGACACAATACTAAGTAATAATATCCCTGCATCTAATTAATTTCACCCTGAGAGGGTTCCAATCCCTACTTGGGGCGCTTCATATCCTAGTAGGTAAATGTAGGTTGACGGCCAAAGGATTGGGGATTCGAAGCCTCGGAGCCGGATCGGTCGCCATGTTGTGACTTCGACCATAAACTTTGACCTGTGACCTTGACCTTGAGCCCGGTGACCTCTTCCCCAAAAACCCAAAAATCGTTAAAAATTTATAAAAAATTTTTTTATTAAAACATTTACTTAAAAATAGTTTAAAAATTAATTTAAAAATGTTATTAAAATTTATTTTAAAAACCGAAAAAAAAATATAAAAAAATTATTTAAAAAACTTCCTGCTACAACCGCCATATTGATTTTTCGTTCGTCATTTGTTTATACATCACTGGTAGGCGGCATATTTGATTTTTTTGTCTGTTCTTTGTTCATATATTGCTGAAGGCAACCATAATAAATTTTGCTTGTCTCTCATTTGTTTATACGTTACTGGTTGCCGCCATATTGGTTTTTTCAATCATCGTATGCTACCTTACAGCACTTTAATATGCTTACTTAAAAATGAAAGCTTCAAACCAATTAAAACGGAATAATACTCAGTTCAATTTAAATGTCAGAAAAGCTTACTTTTCAAAAAGGATGAACTCCAAGAAACCATTAAACGCCAAGAAAATGTTAAGGCTCGCGAGAATATAAAAAATATTAAAGTGTATGACTGGTTAAACTGTAGAAAGGAATAAAGTGTAGAAGATGTTAAAGGTAAGAAAATGTCAGATTTTTAAGGTTAGAAAAACAAAATTTCCAAATACTCAGTCCAGAAGTATAAAGACGTAACTACAAGTTGTCATGCACGCCGACATGACTGTAGTCATTGTTTGTTCAGTCCAATATATAGCACTCGTTCCACTGTGATAAGTGCGCTACTGATCAGAAAATGGGTACGTAACTCCAAGTCATTTCACTTCTGATACTAAACTATTGCGTTGTAGAGGCGCGTGTAACACTAGCGCTGATTTCTCTTCTCTAAACTTTGGCTGCTCTGCAGTTTTGCGTACCTCTGCAAGTGTAACTATACAAGAGGAAAAACTACTTCGGAATTTTTTTTTTTAACCCTTTCACTTACACATTAATTTTTTCGTTCCAGGTGATGCAAAAGATGATATTTTTGGTATGACGAGTACTTACGGATTTCTTGTAAACGCTATTCACGCTAAAGTGAGCACTTTTGAAATCAGCCTTAGATAATTGTCACCGTTCCTACCTGCATATATTTCACGGTAGCACTGAGTGACATAAGCCCAGTAAAATTAGTAACGATGAAAGGGAAGTAATTCCATATCTTAACGTCGAATAAAAAGTGTTAGGCAACCATTTGTGTTAACTTGAATGATTTAATTGGTTCTCTGTTTTCTTTAATGCATCGAAGCATAAAAATGAGCATATCTGTAAAATATTTACTTTTCTAATAATTTCAAAGTTTCACTTGACCTACCCATGAATAAAGTGATGAGGCATATGGCAATGTTAATTTTACATCAAGTGGAATAATACACAACGTGCATACAAGTAGATCTTAAGCAGGGCTTTCAAAAGTACTCATTTTATCGCGAACAGCCTATAATTACGTAACGATGGAAGTTATGAGAAGAATTTCTATTGGCCTATGGCTCTGGTAGCAACCAATGATAAAATGTTGGTGTGCCCGCAGAGGCCAATATCAATAACCAGGAAAAATACTCTGTATCTTTTGGGTGCTAGCTTCTGACCTTGTACAGGACTCACCACGGTGTTTTATATTTTGCAACATATCATACGTGAACGAATCTACTCGGGATAATATGTTCAGGCGTTATGGACAACGTGAGCCCAAATGTGCTTTCATTGGGGGCACCCGATCTTCGCGAAATGATTTCATGACTAGTTGAATTTCATAACCGTTTAATCCATGGATTACATTTTATACGTCTTAGCGACTGCCCACGAATCTCAGATATAACAGTTTCAGAGTAACTTAATTCTAATCGCGCTCTCGGGTTAGAAAAATGTTTTCCGACGAAGACACGTGGTCAGTAAGAAAAAGGAAACTGCGGATGCACCAGTTAGAGTATTGAAATGTAGCGCGCGCGGAAATCTTTTCGCGAAAATCGGATCTAGGTATCAGTACGTGGGATGTAAGTATTTATACAGAATGTTGCAAAATTGCATATCAATACTTTTAGGAAACGTTCCTCACATCAGGAGGATAAAAAAAAAATGTTATGTGAGAATAGGTCCGCAAACGCTTCCTTTACTTCACTACCGCTCGTAATACGTAAGGTATAGTAGTGTATGGCCCACGGGCAGGATCATGTTACTGTGGAAAGCCATCGCAGCTGTAATTGGCATCTCCATACCAGCCCCCAAGGAGCCCTGGTTTGAATCCACTAGACTTTTATTTGTCGGGGCATTTAAAGGCGCTTGTGTACGCAACCCCAGTGGACGATGTGGGCACCCTCCGTAACCACAATTGTAGTGAGTTGCGAAACAATCAGGAATCATCCAGGGATTCATCAACGTATCCGGGTGTTCATGTAACGGTGGGTTGATCCATGTATCTATGTAGAGCATATTGAACATTTCCTTTAGTGCCGACCATAAGCTTTCACGTAAGTGCAACTAACTCCTGTGCAGCTCCTACTGTTCTAGATGTAGTATCATAGTGTGAGGTTTCGTGTATCACGCAAACGATGGTATTTCACAGTAACGTGATCCAGCCTGCGGGCCATACACTGTACGTTATGTAATACGGGCTGTAGAGAAGAAACGAAGCGTCTGCAGACCTCAACATTTTTTCATCTTGCCGATGTGAGGAATGTTTCCCCGAAGTATTGACATGCAATTTTGCCACATTCTGTAGTGCTGCATACGGCTTTTAAACAACTGGTTGCCGTCCACGTTAATATTCTTTTGGGTAGCGGCATTTCGACATCACGGGAATCCGCTCTGCAGTGTGTTCCGCCAGGGATAGATTTAAATCACGCCGTTTAGTTAGACTTCGGGAAGCGAAAATTAATATCGTTTTGTGAGTGTGGAGTCTTCAACTTCGTCGATTAATTCTCACGCTTTACATAATATCACAAGCAAGGTATTTTTTTTTTTCTGAATAAAGAAATGTAATTTACTAAACGGTTCATGCATTATTCATGACAATAAAACAACGGCAGTTAAAATGTTATCCTCTTTCCTCTGACTGAAGGGGACGGCATAAAGTGTAAAAGCAGAAAGAAATTGTACAACGTATGCATATGTATTAGATTTTTAAAATGGACTTGTTGCTTGCGCACCGAGATTTACGTGAGCTGGCGAAACATGTGCAAAATTCGATTAGACAGATATAGTCGGAGCTGAAACTAGCTGCCACCTACTGCTTGGCGGTGTTGAAAGATGACCCAGTGTTTAGGCCCGGTGCATAACTACGCAAACACGCAAGAGACACAAGGCAAAAGTTGGTCAGCACTCAACTTCTTGCGATTTTTTTTGTGTTTTATGCCTTCTCGAATAGCTACGATGTATTGCAAAATCGTTTTTTCACTCGTACAGAAGGCTATGACTTCCAGTTTAAGATTCTTTTTAGTATGTTACTTGTTTGTAAAATTAATTTATGTCAACTTATTCTAGTATCGCTGTCTTGCTTTAAAAATTAAATAGTATTCCCAGAAATTCGTTATAGAGGCACTAAAAACTGTATGTAATTATCTTATCAAAGTTCAAAACGTTGGTAAAAAGCAACTTCGTATTCAAGAAGGTAATATGATCTACAGTTTTGCAAGATAGAATAATTTGAAACCATTGAGAATACAGGCTGTCATGCAACTAACTTTTTTAGTGCAGTGGAAATATATTCTTACCAAATAAGTGATTATAATATTTGTTATATTTTCGTTCCAGAAATAAGAGTGAATCATGGTCGGAATTCATATATTACGTTGGTCGTTTTCATAAAACTCCTCACGCCTATAATATAAGAAAAATTATATTTTCTGGTAAAATAGATTATTTGGAAATATTAGTTTTATTAGTAAGATTCTTTATGGGCGGGGACTTGCGAAATTCGCTTTATTATTTGGCATCAGGCAAAAATTTCACAGTACTGTATGCACTGTTGCCGACGTCGTTTCTCCATTGGCTAGCTGCTGCATAGACATGAATTCACGGCATTTCTGACTGACCTGCAAGTCATTGGGGCACATAATTGCGAAGCGTTCATTTATTGGCGCAAATTTATCCAGGGCGTGTCAAATTAAAGTATGGTCCAATGACAGAGGTATTACAAAGGTAGGGAAGTTTAACATGTCCCCGAATAATAACGCGAATGTTGTAGGTCTAATTATGAGCAATGGATAGAGATGGTGGTTATTTATGGGCAATGGATAGTGATGGTGGCTTATCGCGGGAAAAGCTGACTGTTTGCTATAATTGAACATACTGTACAAATGTCTGGCAGTTTTCTTTCCTTATTGGCTGTCATGCATGTATGAAGATACTACCCCTTTTCCCACGAACAATGAGGATGCTGAAACTACTAAGGTAGGACGATCGTGATTGGTCTGCAGAAAACTTAGCTGAGTCAAAACCTTGTTCATCCAATCATGAAAGGATAAACTAGTTAGAGTGTTACAGAAGATATGTTGGTTCGGGACATTTTCGCGATTTTCTACCATCTCTAGTAATGGATTTGGTCCGCAGTGGTTGCGCTCTATATTGGTCTTCAGTAGGGACACCCGAATTTCGCGAAAAGATCCGCACATGCTAGATTTCAATACCCTATCTGCATACCAGCAGTATTCTTTTGCTTATTGGCGGCGTGTGTTTGTGAGAACGCATGTTCTTTCTTAATTGGCCAATCAGAATTAGGTTACTCCGATACTGTACATCTGTGATTCGCGGATAGACACCTACGACGCGTAACACCTAAATCTGCCAATCGCTGAAATGTATCTCAGCTAAAGTCGTATGAAACACAACAGGTCGTGAAATCTTTTCACGAAATTCGGGTGGCCCTAGTCTTCAGTAATAAATAGCCACCCGGAAATATCGTAAATTCATTTAAACACGCATGCATTAGACGTCCTTTTCCACTGGCCCGCAGTTTTTAAGCCACGTCCTGGAGGAATTTAAGCCAATAACTAACCTGCAGGAAAACATGGACCGAATCCCGTTGTTACCTGATCCTGGGTAGAACTGGATCATCAGCTAATAACCAATTAACTGAGGCTCGAGTGCACGCAAGGTTGTGGATTCTAGCTTGTTGCCAAATGAATCCGCGAAATTTCCGTGTCTCTAGTAACAAAGTGTGCATAGGCTGTTTACGGTAAAATAAGCACTTTTGAAAGCCCTGCTTAAGATCTGCTTGAATGCATGTTGTGTAGTCCTCCGCCTTATGCAAAATTAACATTATCACGGTTCTCATCACTTTATTCGTGTGTTGGTCAAGTGAAACTGTGAAATTATTAGAAAAGGAAATACTTCACAAATGTGCTACTTTTTACACTCCTGCACTCTAAATTTGAACCAGTGGAAAACCACTGATTCGCAGTGAAAATGGCTCCATTTAGAATCAGTGGAATTTTTCGCATCACTAATTTAATCAGCGTAGTTTTTCCACTGAAATAATCAGTGTGTGTGTGTGTTTTTTTTTTTTTTATTTCTCTTTCAGTGTTGCCATTTTCACTGCGAGCAGTGGTTTTCCACTTATTAGAATTTTGAGTGTGTGCATCAAAATAAACAAAATGGAAAGAACAATTTTAAGTTATCACAAATAGTTACCAAACATTTTTTATTCAACGTTAAGATACAGAACTACTTTCCATCCATCGTTGCCAACTTTACTGATCAAATGTCACTCAGTGTGCCCATTAAAACGTTGAGGATGGCACACATTTACTAACATGTAAGAGGAATTAGAAGTCACCTGTATCCACTACTGTAATAACACTGGTTCTGTTGGTGTCTGTGTTCGAAATCACCATCGTCCTATTGGTCTGCACCACAACGCACACTACCCTGTACTTTACAGCTTTTATTATTGGCCGGTCATCGACCAATGGAGAGTCGAAAGCTGATACTGACCCAATCATATGTCCTTTATCGTACAAAAGTATTTACAATATATTATGTCCCTTTGAATGGCTATAAAAAAATAAATTCTATCGGTACCAATATCATCGTAACTGGGCTGTTGTGTTCTTGCGAGGTAGTGTTAAACATTAACCGAACAAAGACTGCACATCCATGCGAGTTTTGTTCTGAACAACAAAGAAATTTTCAAATTATCTTTGCTCGAGATACACTCGAGCATAGTCTACAAAGTGTTAAAATATATGCATGCAGGGGCAGTGACTTTTGCTATGGTTCATTTCAAAAGTGCTCACTTGATCGTGAACAGCCTTTAAAAATAATGTAGTGAAGCGGTTCGATATGGAAGGTTTGTGTTATAGTCGAGGTGGTTGTTGTGTTGTCAGGCGGCGCAGGCGTCCGGCTACTTCGAGCTGCAGATCCTGGAGATCGCCAACTACAGAGGCGAGCTGGCGACGGGCGAGTGCTGCGGCGCCGTGCCGCGGGCCGACGCCTCTCTCGCCTGCCCTCGAGCCTGCACCACCTTCTTCCGCGTCTGCCTCAAGGAGTACCAGAACAACGTGTCGTCGGCGGGGCCTTGCTCCTTCGGCAACACGTCCAGCCCCGTACTCGGTGGCGCCTCCTTCAGCATACCCAACCCCGACAGCAGCGACGCCAAGATGGTGCTGCCCTTCACCTTCCGCTGGACCGTGAGTATACCTCTCATCTACCTCTTCCTCGCTCTGCTCTGCTCGTGACTCGCACAGGGAAAACGAAGATACCTCAAGTCGAGACTCTTCTTACAACTTCGCCATTGAAAAAATATATTATATATAGAGCCACGAGTATTTCGTGAATTCATTCTTAGAGGTGGTAGACTCCAAACACTTGTCCTTTCCTTCTACTGTTCTAATTGGACGACAATTCTTTAGGCACGCCCCGTTTAACTGTGAGCCAGTGATAAGCTGGAAGCAGTAGTGTGAGTGTTTAACAGTCCTGTACAGACGCCTCAGTTGATCACAGCAACCAATAAGTAAACGATAATATCTCGAGGGGTACAGAGGACTGTCCAGCCTAGCTTGCTGCCAACTCAATCTGCGAAATACTCGGGGCTCTAATTATATATTTAAACAAATTATATACTATGTTCGTATAGCTTAAATACACAATAAATAATCACGTAATTCCTCTCTTAAGATATTATATTAACTCATGATTGATTTGCATATTTTAATTTTGATGGTGGTAGCACAGACTGCTTTGTGTAAGCGTTCTGCACTTTTTTTTTATTCGCGTCGCGTGTATTTTCTTGAATTAAATGTGAATAAGAGAAGCATCAACAATATTGCCTAGAAAACATAGGCATATCACAATTAAAAAAAAAAAAAAAAAAAAATCAGTTGCCTAGGTTTTTACAATATCACCATCACAAAGTGAGAATGTGTCTTTTACTCGGTGTTCTAAAGTTCATAGTACCGCAGAGCCAACTTCGGCTTGTTTCGGCAAACAAATTAATTGGATTAGGATCTCTTTGTTATACCCTTGAGTCACAAACTCTCTACTACTTATATGGCACTTGGTCTGGAGCGTAGAATGAACACGGGGTACAGCGATCTCGCTGGATGCGCACAACCAGTCTCCGTGTTACAACACTGAACTACTTTTCTGCCAACACGACTAGCATAAACGACGTGAATGGGATTTGAGGTTTAAAAACACTGTTTAGTAAACAAGTGCGTTGAGGTGTTTTTAGACTGCCTCAAACCAATTTGTAATGCAGTTTGACCAAATTCAAACCGGTAAATGCACTTTACTCAAACAAACGTGCTTGTCTTCTTTCAAATTAGGATACAAACAAACACATTCCTCGCTGTTAACCGCGTGACTTTGAGAGTTATGTTGGTTTGGGCCAGGTCAGTGTTGGGTAGATGCGCAGAAGACGAAGATCGTTCTACCTCATCTTTAGTCTATGGTACGCACTTTTAAACTCACCCTCTCCTGAGTACACTAAAGATGATCGTTAGTCTGTGCTTTCCTCCTGGGATGGGATATCTGCTAATTTCCTCTACAAGTATTTCGAAGCCCGTTCAACAGATTGCAGCACTGTTTGTGCCACCACGGCTGCAATATAAATTGTTATTGTAATGGCTGCCGAGCTTGAACGTGATTTTCTGTTGCACGCTGATATTCCCTAGGCTATGATGTGTTATTGTCGGTTATTTTTGTATATCGTTTTCTTACACATGAAATATTTTATTACATATTGTAAAATAAAAACTTGTGTACCGGCTTGTGAAACTCATGAAAATATTCGTCATATTTGTAATAGAATTCCGATCTCCTCTGACAAGCCCTATTATATTTTAATAATATCTTGTGGTCGGTGCCAAAATATCTTCCAAACAGTTGTTTGGAATGTACAGTACCTATATTCAAAAAAGTCTAGAATTTAAGTTCTGTCTGGGTTGGATTCAACTACCCGCAAATCTGCGTTTAGAAATCTAAGAAATTATCGGTATACTACGAAATTAATTTGCCAACCGAATTATTTTGAATGTGACGCGTTAGACTAATGAAGCCAGACGAGTTTATACCTTGACGTAACGTGAAATTATTTTGACGTTTTCCTTTTTATCTATTGTAAGTCAGTCTTATCACCAGACTGGATAAAGGAACGTCATAATAACTAAAGAAATTTCAATATGCTTCAGCTTTTGATTTGCTAGCTAATGCTTTGACACTTTTGTATAAAATGGCTCTCATAATACCGCTTTGACAATCATTGATAGATGGTTTAGGCATTAAGTTCTAATTTAAAATATCTACAAAAATGACCTTATAAATGTGGCTATCGTCGTGAAAACTTGCTGATTTCTATGTTTAATACGCACCTCTTACAGATAATTACTGATACGATTTGCATTCATTATGAGTTTTTAGAAGTAAGGTGAATATTGTGCGTAAAATTTCCGACACGACACGCCTTTGATACAGCCAGTTGACATCAAGCATACCAGAATGTAAATACATTTGTGTGTCAAATATTAGCTGTGTAAATCAGCAGATACATGGTACGTTGAATATTAATTTAGGCTGAGATCACAATAGAGACGTGACATCATGACGCAATGTAAATTACCAGGAAAAAAGCGCATTGATATTCCTTCAGAATCAGCTACTTTATTTGCTTGATGGTTTTGGCACGCCGAAATTCAATCATTTCTTTTTTTGCAAATCATTTGCGCCCTATTTTCCGCGCATCAAACACACGATGCAGCTATTTATAGCCCGGCCAGTCTCGTGCAACGCCATCTGCACGAGTGTGATTTTAATACAACTTATGTAGGCTGTTCACGGCAAAGTGAGCACTTTTGAGGCCCTGGTTACTTTTTCTCCTCAGCCATTTTTTTAAATCCTTGAACCACCTTTTTAAATAAATATTAATATGTAAGTAATAAACACTGCGTGTATATTCCACCGTACTCAAATTAACGTGTAAGGCTACAATGAAAATATATATTGACTATTATTCCATATGAGAGGGCTTTCAAAAGTGCTCACTTTACCGTGAACAGCCTATACATACAAAGTGTGAATTTCTATCTGCGTGGTTTATACTAACCGAGATGCCACATACCTGCAATGCCTCCTATATGTGTGCTATGTGTGCTATTAATGCACATACAGTAAATGTGGATAAAGTATAATAAGTAGGCCTACATTGTTTTACTGAGGTTTGTGTTTTTGCACGTTTTAGTGCTAAGAATGCCAGTGGAATGAATACAGCGGCGTCTATAGAGCAGAATATTTTCTTACAGATACTTAAATGCGTAATGCACACCAAAAGGAACGTATGGGGCAGTTGGAAGGGGGGGGGGGAGGGTTCAGTCTTAAGTAAATATAGTCACTCATATGAAGGTACAGACATAAAAACTTGCAGCGACGTCTATATGTGTGTTTTTGTAACAATAACTTTCGCTTGTTCATCTTCCTTTACAATAGTTGGGATCAGCAAGAAATCGAAATTGAATTATTTTTCCTGCAAGACTTCATTTGTGTAGTCACATAATTTTAATAAGAAATAAGAAAAAAGAAAAAGCGAGCATTCAAAATCTCGTATACAATCATTTTTCAGAAGATGGGATAAGAAAGTAATCATTTACGCAAACATTGCAAAATTATGTAGACGATTTTACAAAATTGTCTTTGAACTGATTACAGTAAAATGTAATTGTTTCATTTGACAAAAAATTCGAGTTATTGTTACTGAAAAAAATTTCTCATGACTAATTATCGAAATTAGCATTTAAAATTTTTTAGTTTTATGTTTTTTTTTTTCATCTGGCTGTTGATTTTGGTAATCTATTTTGTATATAGGCAACCAAAATAAAGTGCTGTGTTATTGGGATTTTGATGGTTGGTTTTATACAGTTTTGTGCCATGGATAGTGAAAGCGATTTACTACGAGTGAAAGAAACGTGCTTATATTTTTTACACACTTTGCACTTGTATGCGCTTCTCCTATATATATTGCTTACGTATGCAGAAAGTTATTTCCTCATTTGAGTGGAATACTAAGATATTTCGCAACTCCAGCGTTGAATGTCTATATTGTCTTACAACTAGGCTGGGGTAAAACAAAGTATAATGTATTCATGTGAACTGGAATAACCTACCGAGTCCCAAGAAGTATAGAGACCTGAAAGACATAAAATTTGTCATGACAACGTAGATCTTTATCAGTTGTGCACGTGTATTGATTTTACAACTAGACTAACGTTTATTGGCCAAGGGTCAATATTTCACCAGTACTGTAATCTGCGAGGCTCGCTGCCCCAATAACCTTCCCTTTGGCTAACTGATTTTTAAACCGCGCTACTGCTTAACGTTATTATTGGTTCATATCACTGTCGCCAAACACAAAGCCTACAGCTTAATGATAGAGACGCGCAAAATTCGCGTTATTATTTGGTGCCATGCTAGACACTTCACTGCCCTATTCCTACACGAGAACAATTCGTATTTTCATTGGCTACTGCCAACTGTGCGGTTCCATCAACCTGCGTGTTCTCTCCGCTGTAGATTGGTTGTTCAACTGTTGAGCCGGTAACTACTGGGTGAAAGCGTCGATGGGCGTCCCACACAAGTTCTCGGTCAATGGCAGAAGACAAGCAAGCGTACAACGTCTTGGAGTTTAGTCTGCAGCAACAAAATAACGCAATTTTGCAGGTCTCTACTTATAGGGCTATGACGTCTAGCTTGTCGGGAAGTAATAACGCGAATCATGCAGGTCTCTAGTTATCTGTTTTGAGCGTGCATAAAAAAAATGTATAGTTTGCAACACAAGATATAGTAAGTTCATGTGAGGATGAAAGTGTTAATGACGCGAGGAGGCGAATACCGGAGCCGCAGTGGGTCGGCTGCGAAGGACGCATGCGCGGGTACAACGGCCCCGGGAGGAGCGGACGGCGGAATCACTTGTGGGATCGTTGACTTGGGGGCCGGCCACATGCCCAGGTGTGTTGGAGCAGGCGACCAGGAAGTGTGCGTGTCTCGAGAGGCACGGGCGATGCACACTGGCCAGCGTCTCATCATCTGGGCGAGGTGTACGTCCCTCTGCGGCGACTCACATTCGTCCATCATTAGTTAAGACAGGCGTTTTTCGCGAAAAGATTTCAAGACCAGTTGTACTCCAAAGCACTTTTGTTCATATGCACTTTCGTGGTTGTATGATTTTAAATGTCACTAGCCTCAAGTATCTGCCCGTGAATCATAGACGTTCAGTATCGGACTACTTTACTACGGTTGGCCCATCATATAAGAACATGTTTTTTTCCACGTAGACATGCGACCAATAACCAAAGGAAGTTGTGGTTGTAGACGTAGAATATTGAAGTCTAGCATGGCAATAAATATTTTCGCGTAAAACACCTGTATCTAATCATTAGTAGACACTTGCAAAATCCGCGTTATCGTTATAGGATAAGATAGACTTCACTGCCCTATGCGCACCTGGGCACAATGCGTAATTTCATTGGTTGATGACTGTTCATGACGAGTTCATGTAAGTATGTGGTCAAGTTGAGTACGGGGCCTTAACAACGAGGCCTTGGGAGCCGATGAAGTTGAAAATAAGTGAGAACGAAGCAGCGCCGGAATTCAAAATCGGGGGAAAACCGGGAGATCGTCCGGCGGCAAGATTCTCACTTGCGAAACCGGGAGTGACCCGGCCGGGGATCGAACCCGGCTCGCCTAGTTGGGAGGCGAGTAGTCTAACCGCTCAACCACCGCGGCCGCTTGAGTTACTGGTCACTGTACCTGTTATTTGTCTTAAAAAAAAAAATCTTCACGCCATGTCACACAAATTACAGCCTAGCAACTTGGAGTCTAGTCTGTTGTCTGATAACAACGCAAAATTTGTAGGGATCTATTCACTAATTCATTTTATTGCAAGCTAGACTTCAGACATATACATAAATATTGTGTTTTGCAATTATACCACTGTTTATTAGACACGCTCAGGTGAACTCTGAGCCAATACCAGACCTGCAAGGTAACAAGCAACGAATCCGGCGCAGCCTGGTCTGGAGTTAAACTGGAGCAACAGCCAATGAACAACTAACTGACTCGAGTACACAAGAGACCGTGGAGTCTATCTTGATGCCGAATGAATCCGCGAAATTCCAGGGCCTCCTATCGTGTTTCATTTATAATTTACATGAATAAAAACAGCCATGTTGTTAATACCGCGTAAGGCATGGTTGGCATTGAAAATGTTATTAAACGGAGGGAACACAAACGTTGTACGTTGACCCTTTGCGTGTAATTTTCTAGACTCGGTGTCCCGGCCGGGTCACACTCGGATTTACGCAAGTGGAAATCGTGCCAGACAATGCCGTTTCCCTTGTCCTTGCATTTCAGCGCTACTCCATTCTCACCTCGTTTCACCCTCATCGGCTGTCAAGACCTCGTTGTAGAGCTCCACCCTTATCCCTCAACTCAACTCTAGACTCGGTTTAGCTTTATTTGCGTGAAGCAAAGGAACAGCCTGAAAGAACTTGAGCAAGGCTTCAGAAAAGTTGGAAGTAACCTTGAATGGTATAATGTGATGTGCGTGTAGAGAAAAGTTGGAAGTAACCTTGAATGGTATAATGTGATGTGCGTGTAGAGGATGTTCATAGTAAAATGAGCATTTTTGAAAGCCCTGCTTAGTATCTTCTTGTATGCACGTTGTGTATTCTTCCGCCTTATGAAAAATTAACATTGCAATGGGCCTCAACAACGGTAAAATTATAAAAAAGTAAATCTCTTATGAATTTTATAATTGTAACACTTGTATGCCTTAAATAAAACACAAAGCACGGTTAATAATTTCGCTTTACACAAATGTTTACGTAACACTTTTAATTCAACGTTAAGATATGTAACTACTTTCCCTCCATCGTTACCAACTTTGCTGGACGCATGCCACTCAATGCGCCCACTGAAATATATGCATTCCGGGAGCAGTGAGTTTATTTCCTAGGGTTCATTTCAAAAGTGCTCACTATATCGTTAACAGCCTTTAACGCCCGGGAGCCTTGCATCTGCAGCGGCAGAAACGCCAGGGCGACTCGCGCTCGCACACACCTGTTACGACAAACAGGTTCGGACCAACAGGCCAGCAGGCAGCAGCAGACTCCTCTGGCAAGCGTGGGAACAGTCCCCGGCCTGCAACTGTACCGCGCATGCCCCGCGCGCTAAGGTAGACGAGGGAGGGGGGGCAGGCTCAGCTCTCATAACGCATGCGCAGCGAGCCCGCCACCGCGCATGACGCGCATGCGCGACACAGCCACCATTGTTGCTGCCAACGGATCCCCAACTTTTTAAACAGTCCACCCGTTGATGGGGCGGGGAGGGGGGAGGGTATATTGTCGGAAGTCGGGAGGGGAAGAACGGGCTTATTACGCGCACAAACTCGCACGAAAACGAATCGTTTCTTTTCGCCTAACGGCTACGGGTGTGGGGGGGGGGGGGGGGGGAGGAAATTGGGTGGGCGGGGGAGTGGGCTGCATTTCATCTGTTGTAGGGCCAGACCACAAAGCAGATAAATGGATTGGATAGGACTTATTACGTTGCCCGTTGTTATGCCTGAAGGCTTATCAGGGGACGGCTTACAAAATAACTTATAACCTAACTTAAACTAACACCCATGCCTTACCTGGGATTCGAACCCACAACCTCCTGCGCCGCAGACCAGCGGCGCACAGACTGACTGCGCCACGGGAGGTCGGCTTGTTTCGAAGAGAATGTGTCCGTCCTCTGAGTGACTACTGCACACTGGGCTGCAGGCTGGCACTTACAGACTCCGTCCATACGTACCGGAAATGTTCCTGAAAATAAATCGGAGACCATAATTCGAGTATGCAGCGAAGGGGAGTTGAGAGTACTCTTAGTTCGCGAGGAACAAGTGGCAACACAATATGCCTTTGAAACGAGACAGAATTACTAGGCGTTTTACAAAACAAAATTGGTTACAACTCAGCTTTGTAACTACGTATACCATTTTTGAAAGGTTATATTTAGAACATTACGGCCGCCATTACTGTCGTTTCATTTGCACGTGCTTGTTCTATAGGAAACTGAAAATTCGCAAAATCTGAGACTTGTCTACTGTTTTATTCGTGTCATGCATCGCTAAAATGATAATATGATAACGTTATCCCGATATATTAGAATTTATACTTGTCTAGTGGTCGATTGTGTAAGTGTAATACTTGCGGAATTACTGCACCAATACTGTGTTTTTCTCGTCTTGTATAGGACTAAGGTAACCCTTCAGATTCCCCATACTATTTTATGATCGTGGAGGGCGGTGAGTCGACTGTGAGTTGAGTCGGGAAAATTCGTTACAAACGAAAAGACGCAGTTCAAAATTCTACTTGCCAACAAAATTTCTCAACGTTTGTAAAGATTCCCATAGCTGAAGAATTCGCGGAGTCATTTTGGGACAAGCTAGAATTCAAAACACGTGTGTTTATATAACTTCAGCCATTGGTACACACGGTGTTTGACACCTTCTGGAAAACGCTGGCCCAATCGTCGCCTTCCACTGTGACAGCAGACAACCAATGCACAGTTGACATCGGCATAACTGTACATAAGACTCTAGAGTCTAGCCTGCAGGTCGCTGAACTCGCGAATTTTTCAGATCTCTATTCATATCAAATACTGAATTTCATAACGCAGTATCTCACGTTTATCAATAGAAGTTATTTTGCGAGAGATTCGGCGATATCTATTTGCTCCTCTCTTTGTCTATTTGACCCATGGAGGTAGTCGTCAGTGAGGAGGAAGGTCAGCATTTCCATAGCTTAATAACTTAATTACGGCCGGTCACTGTTACGTCGTGTTCTGATCTTCCCGTCGAGACAGGAATTCAATTTAACGGCGGCCGCTTTCATACTTAACTATCTTGCGGTAATCTCGTACGCAGCCGGGGTTGGGGGTGGGCAGGGGGGGGGACATTACATATGTCGTAACGTGTCTCGTAAATTCCCATTCCCCAGTTGGCATTTATTCTGCTCAGGTTGGGAAGCTCCGTGTTATTAGTGTGGCAACTGGAATTTTTTCTCCGCCAGATAGCACTGTGATGTCGCATGCGTACACACCTGGTTTTTCAGTATTTGTATGTGAACAAATGGGAGAATTGAAATTTGCGTATGATGATAATTAAAGAATTTTTTTTCCCGAACCGGGTTCAATCCCCGGGCCGGGTCACCGGATTTTCGCAATTAGGGAATCGTGCTGGACGATGCCGTTGGTCGGCGGGTTTTCTCGGGATTCTCCCGTTTCCCCCGCCCCTTCATATTCACTTCAATCACCCTCATCGGCTCTCAAGACCTCGCTGTTAAGAGCCGCCCAAATCTCTTCACTCACTCAGTTTTTTTTATGTTAACATAAAAATAGCTCTATTGCATTTTCCTGCTAACAGGGCACATTAAACTTATGATCAAATACTTATTATCCCCTGTTAGCTGAAAATAATTGTACTGAATAGTTGAAATTTATTATTTTAACTATGTTTCATGTGATAGAAAAATAAATTAATAAGGAATTACACAATTAATAATTTTGCCTTTTTCTTGCCAATCCATTTTGCAAGTATGCTATAATCACCTTTTTAATCCACACAGTAACTGCAGCTGCAGACTGTTTGTTTTTCAATTGTATGTTGAGTGTGAAATTTGAAAAAAATAGTAATGCAATATTGAAACTTATTGCGTTTGACATTCGTTTGCTTAATAGATAGTGTCAAGTGTTAAATGGTGACTGACGTTATTAATGGCCACCTCCACTGTTCAAGGTTACCTAATCAAAGTGACATAACCTAACTTAACCTAACCTAACGTAATCCATGTGTAGTATAATTTCAGATTCCAAAATGAGTGCCAGAAAGCACTTGAAAAATAAACTTTGTTCTTCGCACTAAAAATGGAAATAAATACAATGAAACATATAGCCACATCGTTCAATAAGTATTTTGTCGTAAAATTGAAATTTGCAAAACATTGTATTACACAGTTACTTTATTTTAATGTGACATAATTGAAAAGTTGCCCTTTAATGATACAAAGGCATATCTTTGTTTTGCCTTAAATTCGTAACTAGTTTACACTGAAATCAGCTTGTTTATGAATGCTCAATGCGAACCATATGTGTGTTGGCTCTTGTAAACAGCATTGGAGAGCGTGAATAATATGTATAGGCTGTTCACGGTAAAATGAGCACTTTTGAAAGCCCTGCTTAAGATCTACTTGTATACACGTGTATACATACGCTTTATATAAAATTAACATTGTCATGAGCCTCATCGCCTTATTCATGCGTCGATTAAATGAAACTGTGAAATTATCAAGGATGTAAATACTTTACAAAAATCTGTACATTTTGACACTTCAGTGAATTTAAAAAAAAAAAAAAAAAAAAAAAAAAACCCAGAAAGTGAAAGAAATAATTTTAAGTTATCACAAATGGTTGCCTAACACTGTTCAGTCGACGTTAAGATATGGAAGTACTTTCCCTCCATCGTTACCAACTTTACAGGGTCACTGTCACTCAGTGCGCCCATTAAAATATATGCTTGCAGGGGCAGTAGCTTTTTTCTAAGGTTCATTTCTAAAGTGCTCACTTTATCGTGAACATCCTTTAGTTACAAAATTAAGTTAATACTCAATATTTTGGCTGGGGTAAGCGTAAATTACAATGTGAACCAAAATTTGTACACACAAATATAAGTTCTCCAATTAACACGGGGGCCACGGTTGTGTAGTGGTTAGACTATTCGCCTCTTACTTATGTAAACCAGGTGAGATTCCCGTGGATTTTCGCATGTGGGAATCGTGCGGCAGGTCGGCGGGTTTTCTCGGTGATCTCTCGTTTCCTTCGCCCTTTCATTCCGGTGCTGCTCCAAACTCACCCTCATCGTCGGCATTCAATACCTCTATGTTAAGAGCCCCCTCCCCTCAATCTCTTCACTCACTCACTCATTCTGTACTTGCACACCACCGACAATGGTTATGATTAGAGACCCGTAAATTTCGCGTGTTCATTTGAAGACAAGTTAAACTTCAACAACTTGTACGTATGTACTTGTGCTTCTATTGGATTATAGTTTTCTATACACACCCCGGACAGCTTTCACCTATAACGAACCTGCAAGGAAAACAAGGAAGGAATCCAGCGCTGCCTGATGCCTTGATGCCGAATGAATCCGCGATATTTCCGGGCCTATAGTAATAATTAGGGACAGGTAGAGACAGGAACATTTCGCGAGTTCATTTCAGGACAAGATAGACATCAAACACGTGTACACTGAAGTTGAATTTGCAATTGGATTGCAGTTTATTAGACACACCCTGCACGACTCTGATCCAATAGCAGACTTCCAAGGAAACAAGTTGCGAGTGCCATACTGCCAGGTGTGAAGTAACAATGACTACTTTATGGGGCAGCAGCCAATGAACCAACATCTGAGGCTCGATTATACAGACAACTGTAGAGTCTAGCCTACAGGTAATTGAACTCGCGAATTTTTGTTATCCCTAGGGACAGGAGAATCTCGCGAGTTCAATAACCTGTAGGCCAGACTCCTCAGTCATCTGCATACAGGAGCCTCATCTGTGTGTTCATTGGCTGTTGCCCCACATCTGGCTGTTATGGTATTCGCAAGGTGTTTTCTTGCAAGTCTGCTGTTGGCTCAGAGTCGTGCAGGGCGGGTCTAATAAACTGCGATCCAATTGCGAAGGTGACTTCACTGTATATGTGTTTGACGTCTATCTTGTCTCGAAATGAATTCGTGAAATTTTCCTATCCCTAGTTATAATCTTTTGTGTAACAAGTCAGACGTGAATGAGTGTATTCGAGATGACAACCGGGAGGGTTGGAGCCTCCCGTAAGGAATGTGATATTGTTGCCAACCTGAGGAGGATAAAGCTTGATCCCTCGTGCCCCCCGGGGGCGATATCGTGCTCGTCCCCCCGGGGCACGGAACATTCCTCGGGGAGGTGTACGACGTCTGGCCGGCCGACGGCGCATACCGCGCGTGGTCGTGTCTCCGGGCCCCCGCTCCTCGATCACTGATGACGTAGTCGGCCTTGTAATAGTCGCGGCGACAGATCGTGAGATGCTTTTCTTACCGCCCGCCCAGTCCAATAAACTACCGTCCTTCCCTCGTTCGCTCCACCCCCCCCCCCCCCCCCAACTTATCGTTCTTCTCTAGCGTTCCACCTGCCCGACTCGCGCAGCGCAGCGCCGGTTGTCACGTCGACGGCCCTTCGTGCTCGTCTTGGAGGACAGCGCCGACCTTCTCGGCAGCGCTTCGCTCATCTCGACCCCGCTACAAAGGAAAGAAACTATGACGAGGACCAACTTCCGCAAGGTCATGTTTCTGATTTTTAGGGAATTTGGTTATCTGAGAAAGGTTTCGAAAAATCCCCCCTTAATGCAGTTGTTAGTTGTCACATCATTATAGTTTTCATAATATAACACTCAAATTCTGACACAAGAGTGTTACAGTTAGGGATAGGAACATTTCGCGAGTTCATTTCAGGACAAGATAGACGTCAAACGCGTGTACACTGAAGTTGACTTTGCAATTGGACTGAAGTTTATTAGACACGCTCTGGACGACTCTGAGCCAATAGCAGACTTGCAAGGAAACAAGTAGCGAGTGCCATACTGCCAGGTGTGAAGTAACACTGGCTACTCTATGGGGCAGCAGCCAATGAACAAACATCTGAGGCTCGAGTATACACATGACTGTGGAGTATAGCCTACGGGTAATTGAATTGGCGAATTTTTCCTATCCCTAGTTATAGGCAGGTTCAAAAAGTTGAATTAGAGTCTAAAGCTGCATACTACATTTGTGTTACAAGCTACAAAAGGAACAAAAACAACTTTTCATCTACGGTTTATGGTTTAAACTACTTATTAAATGAATGCCAACAGTTTCGCTTGAATGAACAAAAATATATCTACAAGTCTGACCCCTATTTTCAACCAAATTCAGAGTGTCAATACTCGTTCACCTGTTTATAAATGGTACTAATACTGAAACAGTATGTTCTGCATACCGATTGCATTAAATGCTATTTGACTGGAAAAAATATCTAGAAGCAAAGCCTAGTATGCTGCAGAATTCGGGAAATTGAGACTTTTGAATGTTATATTCTTGAAACTATAATGATTTTACAACTAATAACTGCTTTAAGGAGCACTTTAAGAACGCTCTTTCAGATAACCAAATGAAAAACATCTGAAATATGACCTTAATACATTGAGGTTTGCACACATTTACTGGCACTTAAGACAAATTACAAGAGAGTCACCTATATCCACTACTGCAAGAAAACCAGTTCTGTTGGTGTCTATTATAGAACTCACCATCGTCCTATTGGTCCATACCTAGAGACCTGTAAAAATCGTGAGTTTAATGACCTGCACGCTAGATTATACATTCTTATGTACAAATATGCCGATATCAACTGCACAGTCGTTGTCTGCTGTCAATTGGACACCGTTCTCCAGGTGGTGTCATACCCAGCGTGGACCAGTGGCTAAAGTTACATATAGAATTCTCGTTATTATGAGGTGACACCTTATACTTCAAGCACTTGTACATTTGCGATATTTTTATCATTGGACCGTATTTCATTGACACGCCCTGGGGTAACTCAGCGCCAGCGAATAGGCACTTCATAATGAAGTGCGCGAATCAAGCGCAGTCCTGGCAGAAAAGGGGTGGCTTCGCAGCTAGGATCAGCCAATTAACAAGTGACGCAGGCTCGACTGTATACATCACTGCGGAGTCTATCGTGATGCCAAATAATAACGCGAATTTCGCAGTTCTCTACCCTTCACTCGCCTATTTTCAATTAAGCTCCTTTGGGCAAGTTTAAGACGGGCGACTATTCGCAATTTACAAAATTCAAATTAAATGCGTAGTTGCTAACTTACCACCAAAAAGAATGTGCAAATCAACGTTATATATTAGCTTTTAAAATATGGTTTTTAATAAAAATATTATAACTGAATTTAAAGCTTTTTTAAGAAAGTTAGTGGAATTTTTGTTTTATCAGTTTATTCTTGACCTCAAATTTCTTTCTGTATTCCCGCCCCCCCCCCCTTTTCTTTTCGACTGCCTTTAACAATTTTGAGTTCTGCTAACGTAACATCGCGTCGCCTGAATTTAACTGAGTTTTGCTGAGTTTGCCATAACGTTACGAAACCCACATTATTAAAAGACAGACGAAGAAACACTACTTCGCCAGCAGTCAGGCACATATAAGTAGTGTTGGAATAATCGCTTGTAAAATAATCGATTATTAGATTATTTAATTACAATCGATTCCCTGATTATTGTAAAACAATTCGCTTATTCACGATTTTCAGTTGTTTATATTTCAGCAAAAGAAAACATTGCAGAAACCTACATGTTTCGCATTCATTAAAAATATAAACTATAATTTTGAAACAACAAATTTTCAAAATAGCAGAAATTATTAAAAATAAACAAAACATTTTTGGTGAGAATAGTTTTAAACGAATTTATAGAAATGTGCAGTATTTGCGGTCAATTTTTATGTATGGTTTAGAACAAGACAATCGATTATATTTACCGATTATTTACTCAATTAAAAATTATCGTAATCGTTTGATTTTAATCATACAATTATGCGATCATCTCACCATCAACTCAAAGTGTAAACAGTTCAAATTAAAGGGCTGGACTGTGTATTATTTTCCGTAGGAAAGAACATGTGATTGGGTGACTCGGTATTATGTTGGCAAAGACCCGGCCAGCAATGAACTCCATTCAGTATTGTAAGCGTGTCCGGTGTTGTTGAAATCAGTAGGACAGTTGCAAACGGAAATACAGAGACCAAAAGAACTTAGGATCTTGCAGTCGCGAGTATAGGCGACCAGTGAATGTGTATGGCACTCAAAAGTGTTCCTGGACCGTTATAATAACTAGAGCTAGTGATTTTCCACGAAAATATGTGAGTACAATGGCAGACATCAACACAATCAGCAGCCAACTGTAGTTCGTCTATTGCCATTCGTTGTTGCCTGCTTGAGAAGGCGTTCTCATACCTGACCAGGCTACTCGGAATTCGGCAACATCGGCCCGGATCCTACTTAATTCGTGTACAGACAGTTAACACCTGCCAAAAAGTAATTCAACCAATAGAGATGGGTATCACGGTAAAATGAGCACTTTTCATAGCCCTGCGTAAGATCTACTTGTATGCACGTTCTGTCTTCTTCCGCCTTACGTAAAATTAACGTTACCATGGCCCTCGTCACTTTATTCATGCGTCGGTCAAGTGAATAGTCGAAATTATTACAAAAGTAAATATGTAGAAAATCTTCTCATTCTTACAGTTCAATACATTAAAATAAAAAAAAAACCCAAAGTGATAATTTAGGTTATCATAAATGGTTACGTGACACTTTTTATTGGACGTTAAGATATGCAACAACTTTCCATCCATCGTTACCAACTTTAATTGGGCGCGTGTCACTCAGTGCGCCCGTTAAAATTTATGCAGGCAAGGGAGTGCATTTTTTCTAAGGTTGATTTCAAAAGTGTTCACCTTATCGAGAACAGCCTTTAAAACGACCTTACAATGTCTTAAAATGTAACTTGTGAAACCTTTTCACAAAAATTTCACTACCCCTAATAATAACATCATCCATCCACCGAGAACCCCTAGGAGACTAGCCCCACTTGCCAGCAATGTGGCAGGACGTTATTCATCAATCAGAAGAGAGAGATCAATTTGCCGTGCGCTCTACAGACCTCTAGAGAACCTTCCGCAGCAGGACGTAGCCAATCAAACGCGAGGGCCTCTTCCAAAGCGCGCACGCGGCCAATCAGTGTATGTGTACGCGTTTATCAAAGGGACCGACACGCTATTTCGTTTCTGCTTAGGTATATGTGCTCGTTGCGTGCTTGAGTGCGTCAGTCCGCTAGTGGGGCGTTCTGTGTTGTAAGGTACGTACAAGGTGCAACTTTTGTACTATAGTACAAACATTCGCGGTTTTTTCACATTTTTTTAATCTAACCGTTGAAAAATCACCCGATATAGTAAGTGTTTGGTCATTTCCTAAATACGCCATGTATCACAAGCGTTTTATACTTATGTTAACGTAAAAGTGCCTTATTTTTGGTTAGCCATTTTAGAACAACTTTAATTTCCGTTTTCAGGCGTTGCAAACAAACAATTTTACTATGCGTGCTTTACAAGTCGACACAACACTTGTTGTTTCGTTGTCACAGGCAATGAACTGTAGGCTGTATGTTCGGCTACAGTAATATGAACCAATTACGTCCTATACCAGTAAGACGGTTTGCGGATCATTTACCCACAGGTTAGATAATTGGTAATTGAGCTTCGCAGTGTGCAGTACGGACCAAAAATTTACCTTCACGTGCCTAATGTACACAACTGTGTACACTGGGTCTGAATGGGTTGAAATTAACTTTTACTTATATTTTATATATAAATTATGAGACTTCATCTTGAATAAAACACTGAGAAAGCAGGTGTGTAAGAAATAGTTATTATGCAAAATACTATTACACCGAGGGCGCACGAATGTGGCGCGCTGTCCCTTTAGCGTAATTTCCTAGACACTGTTAAGCTTAGTTTACACAAGGCGGAGGAATATATTGAAAGTAGAACTTCTAGAAGGGCTTGAGAAAATTGTGAAGTAGCCGTGAATGAGCTTTACTCGATTGCGGTAAAAGAGTGCGAGCAGCATGTGGCTCTCGACCTCGTGACACATTAAGCGAGATAAAAAAAAAATAAAGAGCCGTCTCGGTCGTAACAGAATTATCATAGCGGTCGCCGGCTCGCGATTGCGCACTTCCTGGTGGGATGCACAGGTCGCGGTGTCCTCGAGAGACGGGCCTCCACAGGGGCGTTTTCAGAAGAGCGCTGTGTGCACGACTGGTTTCGTCGGCGACGGGAGGCTGTGTGGAGACTCCCCCCTCCAGCCAACCTCCCGAGGGGAGGTCCAGGGCGGAGAGGATGGCCCGTCGACCTTCGGGTCGCACCTGGCGCATCTCGCGGTCACATTGTCCCACTGGAGGCATCTCCCCGCTCCCCTGCCGGTGTTGCCATACCTACAGGCTGTTTACGGTAAACTGAGCTCTTTGTGAAGCCCTATAATTAGGGATAGGAACATTAAGCGAGATCATTTCAGGACAAGATAGACGTCAAACACGTGTACACTGAGGTTGACTTTACAATTGGATTGCAGTTCATTAGACACGCCCTGGACGACTCTGAGTCAATAGCAGACTTGCAAGGAAACAAATAGTGAGCGCCATACTGCCAGGTGTGAAGTAACACTGGCTACTCTATGGGGCAGCAGCCAATCAACAAACATCTAAGGTTCGGGGAATATAGTCTACAGGTCATTGAACTCGCGAATTTTTCCTATCCCTACCTATCATTTGTAGAGATTATGGTTTATCGCGGGTAAAGTGTACTGTTTGCTAGGATTCAACGAACTGTACGCATGTCCGACAGTTTTCTTTCCTTATTGGCTGTCATGCATGTATGAAGCTACTACCCCATTTCACTGGGCCAATGAGGATACTGATACTATAAGGCAGAACGTTCGTGTTTGGCCTGGAAACAACTTATCATAGTCAACACCTTGTTCATCCAATCATGAAATAATAACTAGTTAGGGTGTCACAGAAGATATGTCGGCTCAAATTTTTTTCGCGATTTCCCATCATCTTTAATTATTTGGAATAATAGATAGGGACAGAAAAAATTCTCGACTTCAATGACCTGTAGGCTAGACTCCACAGTCGTGTGTATACTCGAGCCTTAGATTTTTGTTGATTGGCTGCTGCCCCATAAAGAAGCCAGTGTTATTTCATACCTGGCAGTATGGCACTCGCTACTTGTTTCCTTGGAAGTCTGCTATTGGATCAGAGTCGTCCAGGGCGTGTCTAATAAACTGCAATCCAATTGCAACGTGAACTTCAGTGTGCACATGTTTGACATCTATCTTTTCCTGAAATGATCGCGCGAAATGTTTCTATCTCTACATATAGACGATACATGTATTTTATTTCAGCTTTAGACGTTAACTTTCAAGTGCGGTGGAATACACACACTCTGTTTATTGCTTATCTGGCAATATTTATTTTAAAAAGTTGGTTAATAATTGGATGGACCCCCGTGGGAACCCCGCGTCCAAGGTCAAGAAGCGAGGGAGCAATACGGGCGACACTAACACGCACGCCTAGTGCCTCGTCGCTCCTACGCGCAAGGCGTGCAGTGTTTCCGTCGTGACGCTGTACGGTGCAAATTAGATATATAACTGTGGGGTTTTATTACACGCGATGAAAGACAACAGATTAAACTAAGCCCGCATATTTGTACATTTCTCTTGCCGGTTAAGAGAACTGCATAGGCAAGCTTTAAAAAATGCGATATTTGACCATTTTCGCGAATTTTTTTCTCTCCAAGAATACACTTACTATGACAAAAGTAAAAAAATATGGGCATAGATATTTGTTTTTTATCTTTTCTGTCATAAGGTTGTATTTTCAGAACATTTATTTACGGAGATACGCGTATTCGCGCAAAAAACTACTTCGCAAAAATGCGGGGTCCGTCCCACTCAAGGATGTCACATTTTTATACGTCTGAAAGAAAATAATATTATCAGATTATCTTGGACGAATAAAAATGTGTTGGCAAAACATTAAAACCTGTATTAAATGATATTAAGGATACCATTGCCCAAATACCGATTTTAAACATCCTTGATAATTAACATGTTGTGTATATGATATAGAGCACATGACATGGGATTGTGATGACAATAGGATCATAGAAACCTGGGCTCCTGTTTTCCGAAATTTTCGATTTCTCGGTTTTTAATTTTAAAAACCTCTAATCGTTTGAATACAAATATCAACATTTACGTGATCCTCATAGAAATCTCTTTCAGATAGTGAAATAAAGAATTATCGTGAAATATAGCCATAAGTAAGCAATGTATATTATGCTCCAAACTTTATGTACACTTAAAAGCTCTTCGCGATAAAGTGAGTACTTTGGAAACAAATCGTTGAAAAAAAAAAAACCAATCACTGCCTATAAATGCGTGTATGGTGCACTATACACTGGACTGTAAGCTCTCAGATAAGTTGACAGCGAACTAGTGAAAATTGTTTCAATATTTTACGTACGAGGGGCCGCGGGGGCATAGTGGTCAGACTACTAGCCTCCCATCTGGGCGAACCGGATTCGATTCCCAGCGGAGTCGCTCTCGGATTCTCGCGCGTGAGAACCGTGCCGGACGATGCCGGTGGTCGGCGGGTTTTCTCGGGGATCTCCCGTTTCCTCCACCGTTTTATTTCGGCGCTGCTCCATACACACCGCACTTCACCCTAATCGGCTCTCAAGACCTCGCTGTTAAGAGCCGCCCAAATCTCTTCACTCACTCACTTTACGTACCGATTATGTCCTGTGCCCAAACCAACACAACTGTCAAAGTCACGTGGTAAACAGTGATGAACGTGTTTGTTTACATCTTAATTTTCAAAAGACAAGCCAAATATACGTTTCCCAATTTTAAATTAATCAAACAGCACTAACCATTTAACCCGTTCGGTCCCGAATTAATTGCGGAGCTCAAGTGTTGCAATTGTAAATTTTTTTGATGGGCCATGTACGCGTGTCAAGTGTGTTTCTCGCAACCAGTAAAAAACGTGCTGCGTATTCGTTGACGTCAGCAGTAACCATTCACGAATAAGAGATCCAGTAGATTCAACAAATTATATTACTAGGAAAGAAGCCGCTCAAAACACAGGCCACTGTTCCTTTGTTTTGTAAAGAGTCGACCATAAATATCGTTCACTTGCAACATGTCCTCGATCGTGTTCATGGGGACTGAACGGGTCATCTCACACATTAATTTTTCATTCCAGACGATGCAAAAGAGTACAGTTTTGGTCTGACAAGTACTTACGAATTCCTTGTAATTACGTATATGATGGAAGCTATGAGAAGAATTTCTATTGGCCTATGGCTCTGGTAGAAACCAATGAAAAATTGTTGGTGTGCCCGCAGAAGCCAATACCAATTACCAGGAAAAATACTCTGTCTCTATTGGTGCTAGCTTCTGACCTTGTACAGCACTCACCACGATGTTATATATTTCACAACATATACGTGAACGAATATACTCGGGGTAATATGTTAACCCGTTCGTTCACACATTAATTTCCGAGTCAAAAGTGTTGCAAACACGTAATTTTTCGATATTAGCTGTACTTGTATTCTGCATCATACTCGGAGCCAATGAACACTGGGCTGCTTGTTCAGTGATATGAACATGAAATATTCATGTCAAATAGGTGTAGAAAATTCCACAAATCAGATTAGCAACAAGGTAGACTCTCAGTGTGTTCTTTACTGACGCCTTGGTATGTACAGTCTCGCCATAAGTATCATTCATTTGGAACGTGTCCACGATCGTGGACGCAGTGACAGAACGGGTTAAGGTGTTAAAAATAGGTTAGAGGAAGAATACAAACTTCTCAAAGCACTTGTTTATAAAACAAGTGTTTTAACCTCAAATACTATCCACGTGGTTTATGAGAGTCGTATTGGGTTATAAGCTGTTCACGGTAAAATGAGCACTTTTGAAAGTCCTACTCAAGATCTACTTGAACGCACGTTGTGAATTCCTCCACCTTATGTAAAATTAACATTGCCATGGGCAACATCAGTTGATTCGTGCGTTGGTCAAGTAAAACTGTTGAATTATTAGAAAAGTAAATATGTTAGAAATCTGCTAATTCTTATACTTAGACGCATTAACTATAACAAAGCGGGAAATAAATAATTTCAGTTTGCAAAAATGATTATCTAAGACTATTTATGTGACGTTAAGATGTGGAACTATTTCCCATCCATCATTACCAACTTTACTGGGCGCATGTCACTCAGTGCGCCCGTTAAAATATATGCAGACAGGAACAGTGATGTTTTTCTAAGGTTGGTTTCAAAAGTGCTCACTTTAACGTGAACAGCTTTTACATTAGCGGTCCTGTCTTGGACACGGATACTGGTCTTGGGCAGCCAGCGTGATCGCTCTACGCGTAGACCTGGAAGCCGATGGAAAGGAGAGGCAAGCTGCGCGGCTATTAAGCAATCAGTTCGTAGTGACCGTGCAGGGGTGGGAGGGGGGTCGCCCATTCAAGCCGCGACCAATCAATGAGTGACCCGGCGATGCCGCGGACATCAGGCCACCCGCCCGAGGAGGGCTCAAGTGGAGCGGGCAGGAAGCCTTCACAACTGGCCAGTCTCCTCTTTTACTTTACATATCCGCCGCCTCATGCACGCAGTTGTCTCGTGTCTTCCGGTTCAGTACTCGTGCCCATCAACGGAGAACACTGAATTCACGCCAGGACAAGTTAAAAGTAGGGAAAGGAACATTTCGCGAGTTCATTTCAGGACAAGATAGACGTCAAACACGTGTACACTGAAGTTGACTTTGCAATTGGATCGCAGTTTATTAGACACGCCCTGGACGACTCTGAGCCAATAGCACACTTGCAAGGAAACAATTAGCGAGTGCCATGCTGCCAGGTGTGAAGTAACACTGGCTACTCTATGGGGCAGCAGCCAATGAACAAACATCTGAGGCTCGAGTATACACATGACTGTGGAGTTTAGCCTACCGGTCATTGAACTCGCGAATTTTTCCTATCCCTAGTTATAGGTAGAGAACTGCAAAATTCGCGAGTTCAATGACTAAGGGTAGTGATATTTCAAGAAAAGATCTCGAGACCAGATAAAGTTCAAAACACTGTAGAATCTTGTAGCTTTTTTGATTGGCTGAAGCATGTTCTGGTCGATGTTAACAGTTTTCGCGCGAATTGCGAAGGTACAGTGTCGGAGTCGTGCGCGGAATTTTGAGTGGCTCGGTCAAATACGGAAACGACACGAGCAGCCAATGAAGGTATGACAACAGCTGAGGTGTATATGTAGTATTGATGTCTACTGGGTGCTCCGATTTATTCGCGAAAAATCACTGGCCCTATCAATGCCCTGCAGTCTAGATTCCATAGAGTCTTGTGTACAGTCATACCGATGTCAGCTGCACATTGGTTGTCTGTTGTCACAGTGGAAGATGACTATTGGGCCAGCGTTCTCCAGGAGGTGTCAAACACCGTGTGGACCAATGACTGAAGTTATATAAACACACGTGTTTTGAATTCTAGTTTGTGCCAAAATGAATCTGCGAATTATTTAGGTCTCTATAGGCTGTTCACGGTAAAGTGAGCACTTTTGAAGCCCTAGTCACTTTTTCCGTTCATCAATTTCTTATCCCTTAACCACGTAAATATTTCCATGAACGTAATAAACACAGAGTGTATATTCCACCGCATTTGGAAGCTAACGTATAAGGCTAAAACAAAATATATTTGTTGACTATTATTCAAGATGGGAGGGCTTTCGAAAGTACCATGGATAGCGTAAACCAATGCGGCTCTGTATTATCTAGCAATCTGCGCTCAGGGTCATTCTGCGACGGGGACAGAAGTGCAGCGAGCAGGATGAGCAGACGTGATTTGTTTATCTTCCCCAAGGACGTCGAGGAAAGGAACGTTCGAGCACACAGCCACGTTCGTGCTGGAGAACCGGTCATTTGTTTATCGTGTGCCACTTGTGCTACGAGTTGTTTCCCTGTTTGGCGTTGGCCGTGCCACTCGACTAAACGTCGTTTTACCGTTGCTCCGTCGTCATCCACGCCACGGCATAATCATGTTGACAGAAGTGAGGTTTCAGAGAGAATCCCGAATACCGTACGAAAGAGTCAGGGAAATGATTTTAGCAAGATGTGAGGACGTCGATGGTAGGTAATGAGTAGCGACCCGGAAATTTCGCGGGTTCATTTGAGGACAAGTTAAACTTCAACAACATGTACGTATGTGCTTGTGCTTCTATTGGATTATAGTTTTCTATACACACCCCGGACAGCTTTCACCTATAACGAACCTGCAAGGAAAACAAGGAACGAATCCAGCGTTGCCTGGTCTGGAGTTAAACTGGAGAAACAGCCAATTAACAACTAACTGACTCTCGAATACACAAGCGATTGTACAATCTATCTTGATGCCCAATGAATCCGCGAAATGTCCGGGTCTATAGTAATGAGTAGGGATAAGAAAAATTCGGGAGTTCAACGACCTATAGGCTAGACTCCACAGTCATGTGTATACTTGAGCGTCAGATGTTAGTTCATTGGCTGCTGCCGCACAAAGTAGCCTGTATTACTCCACACCTGGCAGTATGGAACTCGCTACTTGTTTCCTTGCAAGTCTGCTATTGTCTCAGAGTCGTCCAGGGCGTGTCTAATAAACTACGATTAATTTGCAAAGTCAACTTCTCAGTGTACACGTGTTTGACGTCTATCTTGTCCTGAAATGAACTCGCTAAATTTTCCTCTCTCTAGTAATGAGCTTCCCCGCGTTATATGCCCCCCCCCCCCCCCTCTTCGCACAGAAATCATAGTGTGTTCAGCTCCTGTGATTACTGTTTACTTAACCCTCTCTGTACCCACTCTCTTTTCCTATACAGACTGTTCGCGATGAATTGAACACTTTTGAAACTCCTGCTTAAGATCAAATTTTCACCACAACCTTTATTCATGCACCTGACACGTGAAAACATAAAAAAAAATTCGGAATTGAAACGTAACTAAACTGCCAATTCGCACTCTAATGTGTCAAATAAAGAAATACCAACTTTATGAGACATAAATTTAAACATCATACTCGCACTCGCTATGCTAACGCCAAGACTAATAACAGTTTTTCTTGATTCGTAGCCAACTTAACAGGGAGTCTGTTCGCCAGTGTGTTCGGTAGCATAGAATTCATTTAACAGCCAGTAATTCTTTTTTCAAATGTTGATACAGATTGCTTACGTTAACGTGATTCCCGATGTCTTAATAGTTCGTGAGCTTTGGCTGTACACAAATGAAAATAGACGACACAAAACTTTGTGAACTGAAAGTTAAGTAAACGTCTGATATGTCGACAGTGATGGTTAAATGAAGCTTAAGTAGTTGCATAAATAATAGGCGGAATAGTTCTGGTATTTCTTTAGTTTATAACTTCAAGTTAACAAACATCCTGGGAAGAGCATGAGACAGCACGCCTTGCGGCAATTGTCAACATATACTTGAGGTAAAAGTATTGCGCCAGCAGTATGTTAAAAGCTGTTCATGATAAAGTGAGCAGTTTTGAAATGAACCTTAGAAAAAGTCACTGCCCCTGCCTGCATATATTTTAATGGGTGCACCGAGTGACATTCGTCCAGTAAGTTGGTAATGATGGATGTAATGTATTTCCGTATCTCAACGTCGAATAAAAAGGCGATTTTTGATAACTTAAACGATTTCTTTTTTTTTTAATGCGGGGAAGTGTAAAATCGAGCGGATTTGTAAAATATTAATTTTCCTAATAATCTCACAGTTTCACTCGACCGAAACATGGACAAAGTGATGAGGCCCACGTCAGTATTAATTTTACATAAGAGCGGAAGAATACTCAACGTGTATACAAGCAGATCATAAGCAGGGCTTTCAAAAGTGCTCATTTTACCATGAACAGCCTATACGTATTATTGTCAAATACAGTGCGACTCGGGCGCCTCTTCGTGGCAAGCTGGGGTGGGGGGGGAGGGGGAATTGCTGCGTTGTCTCTACATCGGGACAAAACACCGGCCCTGTAATTTCTCTAATGTTATAATTCGAGGGACCGGGGGGGGGGGGGGGGCAACACGACGCGGTTTAATTTCGCTCCGGGGACACCTCGTGTTTGCCCGGGATAAAAATCTCGCCCTCTCCTCGCTGGAGGGGGTAATGACGATATTAGAGGCGCGTTGACTAGAAAGGAAAAAGGTGAATAAGTCGCGCGGGAGGATTGTGGTTGCTAGGGGGGGAGATGTTAGGTAGTTGCAGGTTGATCACTCGCCCAAGGCCGCCCAGTGCTGGATCTGGGAGCGGGCAGGGCTGTACTGACGCAGGGTGGTTGTTTGTGGTCCTTACTTTTCATTGCCGGAATGCTAACAGCCTTTATTTGCGAAGCGACATTCCTGCGGGTCTCCTGTTCACATGAGTTGCGTCGGGACCCTCGCCTCGGTTTCCACGTTGCATCTCTCCACAGGGGGCCGTGGTTGCAGAGCGGTTAGCACACTCGGCTCCCACCAAGGCGATCCGGGTTCAATCCCCTGCCGGATCACCGGATTCTCGTATGTGGGAATCGTGCCGAACGATGCCGTTGTTCGGTGGGTTTTCTCGGGCGTCTCCCGTTTCCCCCCGCCCTTTCATTCCGGTGCCGCTCCATACTCACCGCAATCACCCTCATCGGCCCTCAAGACCACGCTGTTAAGAGCCGCCCAAATCTCTTCACTAACCCCCTATCTCCAACCCCTACATAAGTTAATTTGAATGCACCGTGATAATTTTGTTTTCTCGATGCCCAATAGTAATATAATTACTGTTTGAAATACGTATGAAATATAGTTATAAGGTTTGTTATTTAAAAATTCTCTTTTCTTTGCATAATATTCCCTTATACCGTTCACGTGAAAAATAGTGACAATATTTCACTACTCATGGAACCTGTGAATATCTCGAAATGTGTTTTGCGTGGACAAGAAATGTTTACGACTTATGGGGGCCACGGTGTAGTGGTTAGACTAATCGCCTCCTACCTTTGCGAACAGGGCTCGATTACGGGCGGGGTAGCTCCCGGATTTTCGCACGTAGGAATAGTGCCGGACGATGCCACTGGTCAGTGCGTTTTCTCGAGGATCTCCCGTTTCCCCCCGCCCTTTCATTCCGGCGCTGCTCCGTACTCACCCGCATCGGCTCTCAAGACCACGATGTTAAGAGCCGCCCTAATCTGTTGACGCACTCTACGACTTATGGTCAACAGTGATTCTTAAAGACGATAATGGACCTTTGACGTCAAACCTGAAACATTAGTTTATTACTAATGTTACCGGAAGTGTGTTTGAGGGTACACCGAGTGTTAAGATAATTGGTATAATATCCGCGATCACTGCAAAACCGGTCCCTCTTATAATTCATGGAAATAAGTAAGGTTGATACTTATTTTCGTTTCCCACCAAAATTCTTGATGCGGAAACATAACTTGTTTTTAACGAGGAGTGGAGCATCATAAATTAGCATTTCTAAATGTGCCTGTGTAATTAACCTAAACCCCACCGTTTTCGAGGAATTTACGGGAAACTTATAGAATGATAAGTAGAATGCCTGTTGGCAATACTGATTATAACCGAGAATCATTTTGGGCGCGCACGTATGCGTCAGGTACTGCAGATCGCCCAATTCAGTTAGGTCTACAAGCTGTGCGCAACATGGCGCGTGACCTTCGAGCAGGGCTTTTAAAAGTGCTCAGTTTACCGTGAACAGTAGGTAGTAAAAGACGGGATCGGATGCGCGCTTTGCAGGGCGCCGGACTTCTCGCGCCTGCAGTACAGATGAGCCCACCAGTAGTGTGGGAAATACGTGCTGGGTGAAGGATAACTGCTGCCACCAGGTTTCGCCTTCTAATTGGCCGGACGTTGTTCACACTCCAAATCGCCCTGTTTTCTGCCGCTCCATGTCTAGTTTTCGGATCGCGCCGCGACGACGGCGGCCGTCTAGGACGTCCTCGGCGTCTCCGGACAAGTCGCGTTCCGAGTTCGCACACGTAGGGGGTAATCCCCCCCCCCCCCCGGTCAGCTTGTCGGGCGACGGCACCAGTTTTTTTCCCCCACCCGTCTTGTGATTCCTCTGGGAAACGACGCGCCGAGCTATACTTCTCTGACGGAAATGGCCTTACAACAGGTTTTACGCGACGCAAGATACATGCGAAACCCGTGTAACATGGCACCACTCAGCGTGAGTGAAGAGATTAACATCGAGGTCTTGAGAGCCGATGAGGGTGAAGCGAGGTGAGTATGGAGCAGCGTCGGGATGAAAGGGCGGGGGAAACGCGAGATCCCCGGAAAAAAACCCCCCACCGACCGGCGGCATGGTCCGGCACGATTCCCACATGCGAAAACTGGATCGCCTAGGCGGGAGTCGAGTAGTGTGACCACTGCACCACCGCAGCCTCAAGTAAACGGAGGCAAAACAGCCACTTACGTTTCAGGACGCCGTTCGCCAATCAACCAGTAGTGAACGTTCCGCAGCACGCAGTAGCCAATTAGACGCAAGGTACGTTCCCAGAACCTCATGCAGCCAATCATAGAATGCGTACGCTTTCATTACCTGAACCGCCTCGGCTACCTGCTCTGTGCTGCACTGAGAAAAAGGCTTTGTTGAATCAAACAAGATTTGTTTTATGCAACCAAATTATTTGTTTGTGTAGGGCCAATGAAATATTTTGTTGTTGAAACCAAATTATTTTGTTGTTTTCATTTGGTTGCCCCAAACTGTAAGATTTGGTTGTTGCAACTAAAGATTTATTTGACTACACGTAAGTTAAACAGTTTGGGCGGATATAAAAAAATTTAACTAGTTCGACCGAATTTCTAACCTAGATCGCCTGCATCCGAGCGCTACGCCTTAGTAATCTCTGCTAAGGTGACTACTGTTGACACGGCAAGTTTTTTAATAGATATACTGCAAACAGTGAGTAACGTGTGCAAACAAATATTTCAAGTTTTCCAGCTTTAGTTGTCAGTTTCTTGTTGCATTGTTTTATTAATGTGTTTATGCGATTGTTAAGCATCAATACATGCACCAACAAACACGGTTACTATCCTATATGTCACGAAAAGATACAAACAAACTCTCGAGCTGTACTTTCGAACGAAGGCAGTTAAATGAGTGGCCAAACAAATATACAGTTGATTCAACAAAATATTTATTTGACATTCTAATTTTTTTTTGTCCCAACACAGAGATTTTGTTTATTCAAACATATATTTTGTTAGATGAACAAAAGTAAGTTTGTCGCTTTTAAATTTTGTTTGCTCAACAATATATTTTGTTAGGGAAACAAAATATACATTTGGCTCTATACAAACAAATATTTTGTTCGATTTACTCTCAGTGTGGGGCTCTCATACTAAATCTTATGCGAAAATATCTCATGCGAGGCAGATCTCGTACGAGAGCAGAAGATAGAGCTTGTCCTATTTTCAGAAGAGTTTTGCACGAAACGAGCGGTTCTGTTAGTTGATATTTGCTAGTCATGTGACCACCAATACATCAACCAGAGGCGTAGGATAATAACAGAGAACATAGCTGTGCGTAAAGGAATCAGTCGAAATATATTCGTTGTGAAGAACTTTTGAAAAAATTTTATTTTGAAAATGCAATAATGTTCAGACAGTGTTGTGAGATAGTTTTATGAGTACAAGAAATATCCTGTTTTATTTAATAGGAACTACTTTAAAACAGCGCGTTGTTCAAAAGTGGTTAACTTTAAGGTTAGTTAAGGTATTTTGAGCTCATCATCTTTTCTCATGCAGGAAGGTATTTTTGCTGCAACTTTGACCTGTCGACTGTTTTTCATGGGATTTTTTCCTGATATTTCACGTGAAATTTCTCACGCTAGGTCATGGCGTCGACAGCCCCTGAAAGCCTGGGAAGAAATAAAAGTGAATTGGGAAGGGGGTGGGGGGGGAGGGGGGCTACTTTAACGCGCAACTTTTCAAACAATTTACACTCCTTAAAAAAAGGAACATCAAAGACCTTGCAATTTTAGGTATTTCTATATATTATGCGAATAGCTAAACTAATATTTAGGCGAAGAGTGAAGAGTTTTAAGAAAATTATTCCTTTAGTTTCTTCCAAGACAACTGAGTTTCCATCCAACTACGCACAGTAATAATTTTTCAAAGACACGACAACACTGCATATACATACATTTTCAACACAGATATTTTTAAACACAATACCTTTAAAAAAAAAAATTTTTTTACCGAGTTGGAATGCTCGAGAATATTGTTTATTATGTGCTCGGCGTCCTGAAAGCTCGTAAAAGACCTCGACTGAAGTATGTGCTCTTTTCGTAGAACAGCACACTGGACACACGTTTAATACAGTTTGGTGAGAAAACGTCTACCTATATTGCATTCACGGTTAATTCGCACTTTTCTGAAGTCCTGCTTAAGTTCTACTTCCGGGATATTCCTCCGCCTTGTACAAAGTAAGCATAACTAATTCTAGAAAATTACACCAAAGGACAACGCACCGAATTCGTGCGCACTCAGTTGTAATGATAATTTGCTTGAAAACTATTTCTTACTAGGCGGTACCAACACATACGTTTTCTCCCTGTTTTTATTGATATTAGTTATAAACAAAATATTATAATTTTTAAATAAAGCAGAGATAAAACTTCAATGTAACGAAAAATAAGATACTTTCATGTTGACAGAGGTATAAAACGCTGGTGTTACATGGTATGTTTAACCCTTTGAAGACGGCACAAATTTACTGGCTATGAAGACAAGGTTGACGTGAGCTGCCTATATTGGTCCTGACTACACCGGACACGCTTACTGCACTCTGCAACGTTTATTATTGGCTGGCCGTCGGCCAATGAAGTTGCGCCTCGTCTGTGCACCAATTAAAGTGTCGCCATAGATCTAAATTGCTTTAAAATCCATCGTGTTCATTGGATAAATTATATTTAAAAAAAAACATTGTTTTCTTACGAACTGAAATGTCGACTTGTTGTAATATATTTCTTAGACTCCAGTAAAGTCCAGCGAAACAGTGAAACTATAAAAGTGTGCGTTTTGTCTTCAGGAGCAAAGGAATTTCCATATAAACGTGGCCCCGTGTATATACGTGCATGCCCCTCAAAGGGTTAAGAAACATCTGAACACGTCATACACTGGGTGATTTCTCAAAGGTTCGATTCAAAAAGCGCGAAGAAACCGCGAATAGGCTATATTTAAAACATCCTGCAAAGCAGCCGAAGCCCCGGGTAGGCCGGGGAGTTTGAGCAAGTGTCCTCGGCCCTTCTCCCCTCCGAGTCTCAGTTTACCACGCTCGACCACTCTTCGCCGGAACGGAACTGGGGAACTTTACGACCGCGAAGACTTGGACGTGTGCACGTGCGTGCACGCGCGGTCGTGTCTCTTTCTCGGCAATACAAGCCGCGCTCCGGTAGTGCCGCGCTCCCTAATGTGGACCTCGCTTCTCCCCGCAACGTGAGTCCCGTTGCCTGCTGCAACTTTTGGCTTCCGCCGAGGAATGTGTGGTATACCGACCTCTGCATGTTCCACGCGTGCGCGCAGCCAACTGGCAGGCAGCCTGTAGCTGGTTCCACAATAGTGCGATGCGTTGCGTTGCGATGAGCGGTAGCCAATCAGGATTAAGCAGATTCCGTCGCAGTGCGTCGGCGTCGAGTGCGTTGCGCAAAAATTCTCGCGTTGCCATTGTCGGCGTCAGCCTGCGACGGAGAAGAAGTTTTTGTTTACAAGGAAAATAAAACTTTTTTTTTTTTTTTGCAATTTTAAAACGACGATCGTGTTTACGCCGACGTTTTCGTATTTGTATTATTATTATTGCTGCGTAGATGTGCAAACTAGAATATTAGGCTTCACACACACACACACACACACACACATACATATATATATATATATATATATATATATTATATATATATATATATATATATATATATAGGATGTCATAAAATTTGTTAATTAATATCAAAATAATTATCCTTCGTCTTATTATGTAACGTACCCGCAAGTTTTCGTCTCACATCGCGTTCATACCACCCTGTTTGTATCTTCTACCACTTAAAAACACACAGTTTCAACATTTTACGCGTGTCTTTTGCTACATTCGTGAGGTCTGAAAATGTAATTTCCACCCTCAAACTAGATAGCAGCACCATCTCAGACGGCTTCCTTCGCCGACAGATCATCGCATAATTGTGAAACAGCAAGTATAGCTCGTCGCATCGCAATGCAACGCATCGCACTGTTATGGAATAGCTTTAAGGCCCCTCCCCACTTCCCAACTTCGTGGCAGAGCAGTAGAGGAAATATACGGACAAGTGCGTATGTCACCTGCATCGCAACAAACGAACAGCCTTTTAATGCTTACATGGCTTTGATTAACGTACTAACGCCACTGCATTGTTTACATAAACGCGTATTGTAAAGACTTTGTTCCATTTCTCTAACCTTTCTTTTTGCCACTAGGTTGTATTGAAGTCATCGATATGACCGATGTCGACGTCACGGTTTGACCTTGATTGTATATCAGTTTTGGTGGCAATGCGTAAGCCACTCTGGATGGAAGTCGAAATTAGGCTACATACATCATATTTAGGGATAGGAAAAATTCGCGAGTTCGATGACCTGTAGGCTAGACTCCACAGCCATGTGTATACTCGAGCCTCAAATGTTTTTCCATTGGCTGTAGCCAGTGTTACTTCACCCCTGGCAGTATGGCTCTCGCTACTTGTTTCCTTGCAAGTCTGCTATTGGCTTAGAGTCGTCCAAGGCGTGTCTAATAAACTGCGATTTAATTGTAAAGTCAACTTCAGTGTACACGTGTTTGACGTCTATCTTGTCCTGAAATGAACTCGCTAAATGTTCCTATCCCTACGCATATCGTAATCCTATGGACAGTGCCCAAGTTCTTGTGATGTCTAGAACTGCGTTTGGTTCTCTATACGGCGATTTTCATCTTATAGAAGAAAGCTGAACTTCAGTATTACCCCAGTGGTGCGTGGAGAACTGTTGCAATGTAAGCTGGCTTTAGCTGTGTGCTGTACCCTGTTGCTTGCTAGTTTAACACTTCCACCAGTAAAACATAGCTCAGAAGGTAACGTCACAAGACGCGTGTAATGTGTCCCTTTGCTGCTCGCTTGTGAGTGGTCGGAATGCATTCAGTTTCCCTTGGCTGCATTGTGGGATTACCAGCTCCTGCTTCGTGCACCGAGAATGTATATCTGAAAGCAAGCACCAGCTTACCTAAAGGCTGTTCACGATAAAGTGACCACTTTAGAAATGAACCTTAGAAAAAAGTCACTGCCCCTGCCTGAATATATTTTAATGGGCGCACTGAGTGACATTCGTCCAGTAAAGTTGGTGACGATTGAGGGGAAGTAGTTCCATAACTTAACGTCGAATAAAAAGTATTAGGTAGCCATTTATATTCACGTAAATGATTTCTTTCGGTTTCTGTTTTCTAATGCATCGAAGTTAAAAAACGAGCAGATTTGTAAAATATTTACATTCCTAATAATTTCAGAGTTCCACTTGACCGACGCATGAATAAAGTGATGAGACCCATGACAATGTTAATCTTACATAAGGCGGGAGCACACACAACGTACAATATAAAAGTAAAACGTAAGCAGGGCCTTCGAAAGTGCTCATTTTAACGTGAACAGCGTCTGGCAACAGTTCACCACACGCCACTGGATAACCCTAACTGTTTGGGTTCCACGGGCCAAGAGGATCTACAGATGCGTGTGTGTTCCGAATCACGAGATTACCATCTCGGTGTTTATAGATGGTCATTTATGCTAGGGTTGGTTCCGGACCATTGCAACGCGAGCTTGGCGTCTTCGTGTGCACAGCCGCCCGAGAATCGCAAGCCCCGTGTCTAACTGGTGTACAAAATGGGTTTTCAGTTTTCTTGTAATACATGTTTTTAAAACAAACTCGTTCTCGTGTGTACATCCCGCTTCCACGTAAAAAGAAGTAACACTTCACATTAGGGTGTATTACATATTTCAACATATTGAGCATATTGCTATAATCCATTACTTTACACTTTTCTGAAGCCCTGCTAAAGTTCTACTTGCAGGATAGTCCTCCGCCTCGTGCAAACTAAGCAGAACTAAGTCTGGAAAATGACAACACAGGACAACCCACCGAATTCGTGTGCACTCAATGTAACAGTATTTTGTATAAAACTATGTCTTACTAGGTGTTACCGATACACAGGTTTTCTCACTGTTTTTTTCCTTCAAATTTTTTTATAAATGAAGTATTCTAATCTATAGAAAAAATATGAATAGTATTTCAATTTTACAGAAAAAGAAGTAACTTTTATGAACACAAGTATAAAGCGCTTGTGAAATAATGGTGTATGTAGGAAATAACTAAACACGTCATACATGGGGAGATTTTTCAAAGGTTTTATTCAAGAAGGGCGAAGAAACCGCGAAAAGACTTTGGGAGCTCTTTGACATGACCAAAAACGACACCTTCAGATTGTCATAGCTTAAAAATATTTTGTGTAAATTCCTGCGAAATTATACAGGGTCTTATGATGAACATTGCTGCAGATTTACCTCCAATAAAATGATAGGGTCGCCGCTTAAAGTCCCATAGGTACACGCAAATCTAGAGCCTTGTGCTTAGAGGCGATGGCGCATTCGTTACGCGTAACAGTGTCACCCTTATTGCTCCCGCGCTTCGCGACCTCGAACGTAGAATACAGCCCCAGGTAAACGGACAAATTAAGAACAAGTTGGCATTCGGATCCAACTTCTTTTTCTCTCCTTACTTATTTCGCATCTATGTAGTAATCCAATGTTCCCTCAATATTTAATAATTTCTGTTCGCGCATGCGAAAATACGGGTATAGGCTAACTGAAACCGCAGTGAATTAAAAACAAATTATCTTAAATAGTCCTCTATGCTATTTCCTACTTTGGTTTTTAATGTCCGGCCATGAAGTTTGATTACGAATTTTTCTAAAAATATTCTAATTGGATGAGATCCCACCACCTTAACACTTTGACTGTGGTAGACTTCCTACATACTCACAGACATACGAGACAAGTTAGAAGTCCCAGATATATCTCGGTAGAAGCGCCCACTTCAATTCTTCATTCGAAATCTGTCTAACAACCTACATTATAAGTTTCATTGCATCATGTAGATACTTATACGGGATTTATTCCAGCATTATTTACTTAAGTCACTTAGGTGGTTCTTACACGTAAACTAGTAGCAGACAAAAGTATGTTTTGGCACATCGGTGTTCTGCGGCGGAGCTCGGAGCTGTTGATGTTCTGTCATTCCGGTCACCAGGCGGCCATCTTGTGCGCCTTGTTGGATGTCGGTGACCGTGACCTAGACCTTTGACCTTGAAAATCCAAAAAATCCCAAAAACCCCATAACATAAAAAAATCATTAAAAAATTATTTAAATCTTATAATTAAATAATTTATTTTAAAAACTTACATTTCCGGGGGCTTACCTAACACTGGTCAGAACTGTGCGAGGGTGGTCACAGCCCAGGACTGGCCCCTGACCCGGCCCCTCGTGGAGGTCGGCCGGGCGATCCATCAGCGAGCCAGCCAAGTGTCACAACAGTTGCGAGACGCACCGGAGATGTTGGCGATAAGGGCGTCGTGCGACGTGGGTCCCAGACTTGTCCCGGGGGGAGGGGGGGAGGGGTGTGGACCTAGCCACGGCAACAAAGGCTAATTACCGACTGCGGCATCGCATTCCTGGCCGCCCAGGACCGGCCTGCCCTCGGCTTCGTTCACGGGGTTACCCCCATCACGCTCCGAGCTCGCGGGTCGCGCACTCTCTCTTTCTACACCCTTCCTACTATATAGGCTGTTCAAGTTCAACTGAGCACTTTCCAAGACCTGCTTAGAATATACTCGCCTCATTTTGTATCATTCCGCTATATAGAATGTTCCCTAATATGATGGAGTGAGGGAAGAGATTTGGGCGGCTCTTGATATCGACGTCTTGAGAGCCGGTAAGGGTGAAGCGAGGTGAGAATGGAGGAGCTTTGGAATGCAAGGGCGGGGGAAACGGGAGATCTTCGAGAAAACCCGCCGACCAGCGGCATCGTCCGGCACGATTCCCAATGCGAAAATCCGGGGACGACCCAGTCGGAAATCGAATTCGATTCGCCTTGGTGGGAGGCGGGTAGTCTAACCACGACACCACCGCGGCCCCATTCCAAATGCGTGGAAAGTAATTGGGGAGTGGATAGTACACACCAAAAAAAAATGTCCCTGTGAACATATGTCCTAAAGTCGATAGTTTCTGAGTTTCAATCTTTCCAACATTATACCACACGCATTGGTAATAGTCGATCTTTTACGAGGTGTGTGTGTTAATGTGGTCTGCTGAAGTGGTCTGAGTGTTATTATCTGTCTCGTACAGTTTGATAGGCCTGGCTTGTAAAGGCTGTTCACGATAAAGTGAGCACTTTTGAAATCAACCTTAGAAAAAAGTCACTGCCTCTGCCTACATAAATGTAAACGGGCGCACTGAATAACATGCGCCCAGTAAAGTTGGCAACGATGGGTGGAAAATAATTCCATATCTTAAAGTCGAATAAAAAGTGTTAGGTAACCATTTGTGATAACTTAAATTATTTCTTTGGTTTTCTGTTTTTTTTATGCATCGAAATGTAAAAAAAGGGCATATTTGTAAAATATTTACTTTTATAATATTTACTTTTCACAGTTTCACTTGACCGACGCATGTATAAAGTGATGAGGCTCATGGCAATATTAATTATACATAAGGCGGAATAACGCACGACGTGTACACAAGTATATTTTAAGCAGGGCTTTCAAAAGTGCTCATTTTGCCGTGAACAGTCTATACGCTCACCGGATGTTAATCCTATGGGTGCATCTCAAGACCATTGTTAAGCGACTCCAGTTCCGGACGTAGCAGTGCTTCGCCACCAAGTGGAACAAAGGTTCCCAGCAGATACGTGCAATTCCTGGAGTATTTGAACATGTCGGATAATCAACGACGCGGCTTGTTCAGGCGTCCATTCAGGCACAAGGCGGTGGCCATTTCGAGCACGTATCGCTGCTGTTAAACGGACATGGTTACAGCTACTCGAACTGGAATGTGTTAGGAAGGCTATTACAAATACATCCAGTACAACATTTGGAAGGTCTGCGACTCAGAAACTATCGACTTGAACACATAGGGGCATTTTGTGTTGTTTCGGACTGTACTATCCACTTCGCAATTACTTCCTACATACTTGGGAACAGCCTGTAGAGACCTGAAAAATTAAGGGATTCTATGTCCGTGGACAGTTTTCCATATAGTTTCTTCGCGTATCGCAACTCTAAAGAATCGAAATTATGATAACATTTCCATCGACGTATAGGTAACTTTTTGTAACCCTGCACAGTAGTTGTATCTACTTGCAGGAATAGAAATTTATTTTTTGAACATATCTTTGATCTGTGCCCACTCCTTCGTTTCTAGTAATATTTCCACGATGTCAACCAACTCTTTTTTACTTTTACAGATCATTATCGTGTTCCCCTTACGGTTAGATGTTGGTTTTTTTCTTTTCCTCCGTAATTTCATTTCTATTTCAGTCACCATTTCTACAATTATTTTTCAATAAGTTCAAATAAAATGTGGGATGTTTTACGTGTTTGTTTCACATGCAAACTGAAGGATTTTTACTTCTCAGTTGAAACCTAGTGCTCGATTCTCTGGCACACATTTCTGTTACCAGTTTGTCCGCTGTTCGCACTTAAATACACGGAATGGTGAATACATTCGAGGACGAGTTAAAACATCAGCAACATGTACATTTTTTAGTTTCTACTTCTATTGGATTTAAGTTTCTCAGACACGCCCCAGACGATTTTCAACCAATGACGAATCTGCAAGTAAACGAGGACCGACTCCCGTGCTAACTGGTCTAGGGTTGGACTGGAGCAACAGCCAATGAACAAATATCTGAAGCTCTAGTACAAAAAGGGCTGTGGAGTCTATAGCTTGTAACCGAACGAATCCGCGAAATTTTCTTATATGTTTCTATAGGAATAGCATTCCTGCCTGTATTACCGCGGGCGTTTTTAAATCTAAAGATATTCTATGTACTATTGGCTGGATTCCTAACATTCCAACATTTTCTTTTAACATCGAAACTTCTTGAATTTAAGAAGCCGTTATCGTGTTATCTGTGTAAATATCTCGCGTGATGTACACAGCAGTGAGATTCCTCAGCAGCTGAAGGAAAGCAAACATTCGCTTTCTTGTAAATCGAACAGATTACTGCATCTTGCTACTCTTTTGAGACCTCTTCCTGTTCTCCTATCTTTCTGATAAGATGGTTTATTCACCTCCCGCACCAACTCCTTAAATCATGTTTATTTCGATTCCGTCTATATATTTGGAGTTCCTCCCGCTACTTTTTTTTATGATATCTGTTTTCACATCTAGAGTTGATGGTTTTTCCCCCTTGGTCGGGCATTTTGGTGTCTTGATTTTCTGCGACTGTGTCATTATTTTTACTTGACACTTAAGTGTTTTTTAAAGAAACTTATCCATCTTCTGTGACGTTTCCTTTACCCGCTATAATGTCGCTCTCCTTGTGTTGCATTGTACATATTCCTTTACGGTAGTTTTTTTTTAACACAATTAATTTTGTGAAAAAGCACATGAAATCATTCTCAATAAAAATATTAGGCGTTACATGTATACACGATATCGTTTATGATATAGTTAATTTTTATAAACATTACCTAAGTGTTTAGTAACTATATTGAGTGTAGATTACAATTATAGTCCATTCACGACTGGAACAGACTTACGAAAATCAACCTATGAAAATACACCCTAGCCATTAGCTGCATGCATAGCTAGTAAAAAAAAGTGGCGGGTGCGAGTAGTGTAACCTCACCCGCCACTTTTTATACTAGCTATGCATGCAGCTAATGACTAGGATGTTTTTTCAAAGGTTGATTTTCGAGGGTCTGTTCCAGTCGTGAATTGACTATAATCATAACAGAATATGTAATTTTAGGCGAGCAGATTTTCTTTTGTAATTACATTGTAGTAATTCACACACATGGATTTAAGAGTGGGATGGACCCCCGTGGGAACCCCGCGTCCAAGGTCAAGAAGCGAGGGAGCGATACGGGCGACACTAACACGCACGCCTAGTGCCTCATCGCTCCTATCCGCAAGGCGTACAGTGTTTCCGTCGTGACGCTGCACTGTGCAAATTAGATCTGTAACTGTGGAGTTTTATTACACGCGATGAAAGACAACAGATTAAACTACGCCCGCATCTTTGTACTTTCCTCTTTCCGCTTAAGGAAACTGCACAGGCAAGCTTTAAAAATGCGATATTTGACGATTTTCACGATTGTTTTCTCCAAGAATAATACTCTTAATATCACCAAAGTAAAAAATAGTGACATTGGCAATTTTTAAAAATATTTTCCGACAAAAAGTAGTATTTGCAGAACATTTATTTACAGAGATACGCGTATTCGCGCAAACAACTATTTCACAAAACATGCGGTGGTCCATCCCACTCTTAATGGCAGAACCTCTAACTCCAGATCTTAATTCGAACAGACGACTTTCTAATTCATATACGAGTGGGGAATCGAATATGTTTCTTGGCTCTCGAATTGCAGATAGTAATGCTCGCTGCATCTTCTACTTCACTGGTGGATCCACTGGAAAGTTTAACTATTTCGTTTTCAGAGCAGCAGGCTTAAGATTATTTCTCAAGTTTTGCAGTTTCCCCCCAAATTTCGTGACGCAAGTAGCGTTTTTTTTACTACTAATCAGGATACGCGTGTCTCATGCGTGAAGTATGATAGTATGTGTACATCTCAGGCTGGGCACTGTCTTCCTGAAATTAATAATTTTACAACCGATTATTCCATCTCTTTGGAGGTTACCCAGTAATTTTATCCTTGGGGCTTATATATATATTTATATATCTTATAGGTACGCGTAAAACATGTTCATTCCATTGTTTTGTATGCCGTAGGATTTGTTCGCTTATTCTCACAACACGTAGCTGAGCTGTAATTTTTGGTTCAGCTTAGGGTTTTATAATGTGTAGCCTTATAAAAGGTCAGTAGCTTTATTCTATCTGTTACTGTTCTTTGCCGGCGATCTTTCGAAAGTTCAGGTTCCTGAACTGTAAATGTAAAAACTTCCAAGAACTTCCTTTAAAATGTTACGATTGTCTCCATCCTTGTTTCATTCTATACCTATAGTTTTTGTCATGCCAACAGTGCGTTTTAGTGCCCATAGCCAAGGCGTTTCACTGTAAAGTGAGCAGTTTTGATGTCCTAATTACTTTTATCGTATCAGCCAATTTTCATCCTTCCGCCACTTTTAAAATAAATACCACCATGTGGGCAATAAACACAGTATATATATTTCACCGGACTCGAAAGTTAACTTCTAAGTATTCAATAAACTATATTTATTGGCTATTACTCCAAATGAGAGTGCTTCAGAAAATGCTCACTTCACCGTGAATAGCCCATAGTACTAATATATTTATGCACTAGACTACATTACAAGTGCTTTCATCAGTAATGGCTAAGTAAGCGGGTATTGGCTGTTCACGGTAAAATGAGCACTTTTGAAAGCCCTGCTTAAGATCTTCTTGTATGCACGTTGTGTCTTATTCCGCCTTATGTAAAATTAACATTGCCACGGGGGCCTCATCGCTTTATGCATGCGTCGGTCAAGTGAAACTTTAGAATTATTAGAAAAGAAAATATTTAAAAAAATGTGCTAATTTTTACACTTCTATGCAATAAAAACCCAGAAAGGGGGAGAAATAATTTAAGTTATCACAAATGATTACGTAATACTTTTTATTCGACGTTAAGAAATATAACTACTTTCAAGCCTTCATTACCAATTTTTACAGGGCGCATGTCACTCAGTGCGCCCGTTAAAATTTATGCAGTTAGTGCCAGTGACTTTTTTATATGATTGATTTCAAAAGTGCTCACTTTATCGTGAACAGGCTTTAACGTAGCAACTTTATACTAAACACTGCAGAGGTATAGGCTATTCACGGTAAAGTGAGCTCTTTTTAAGGCCCTTAAAAATTTTTCCTTTCATCTAATTTCCATCTTCATGCTGATTTTTAATATAAATAAAATGCAATGTGACCAATAAACACAGCGTGTATATTCCACCACCCTTGAAATTTAATACCTTAAGCTCAATAAGATATATTTATTAGTGGCTAATGCTTGTTAAGAGGGCCTTAAAAAGTGCTCACTTTACTGTGAACAGCCCATAAACGGAACGCGCACGATCAGTGCACTGTTAAATATTTCCGTGTATTTACGGAATGTTTTGAGTAAATGTACAGTGTACATACGAAAAGGCAATCCGTAATGACGAAAAACGGAGTTAGTCCTTAAATACAAAATACGGAAAGTCTCCGTATTCCCTTTGGCTTCGAGTTACGGGGACGAACAATGCCAATTCTACACGAAGCTTTCTTCGCCAATGTAACAAGAAAATATCGTTTCTGCGGCAGTTAAGTTTATCCACGCGACTATGACCTATTCTTTCAAACATTAAAAAATAGCATCAGGCATCTGTAACATTTGGCAACACAAAAAATACTATAAATTTGAAATAAAATGAATTTTTTCTATTGCCTTTAATATGAAATATAAAAGTTATACCGTCATTTTCAAGTGAGAGTTGTAGATAAATGATGACTCGGGTTCAAACCTCACTTAAGTACAAAATATTTTAACTTTTTAAATATAATTTTTATGCACTGTAGAACAATCACATAACAAAAATTAAGACATTTTCATTATCTCTTTTTATTTTAAGCGGAAAATACAGAAAACTAACTTGGAAATTACAGAGAGGTTCCGTGAACTTTGCGGAAAGTCCGTTTCTGAAAATAAATGTGTCCTTAATTTTACGGAGAGTTTACGGACACTTCTGGATAAATTTTTACCAGCTCTTTTCCGTAAAAAGAAGGGAAAATTTTTTAAACAGTGTGGTGAAGGAGCTCGAAGGACTGTTCTCCGGGGTGAGAGAGCGAGGATGCTGCAGTTCGACCGAGGAGAGGCCGGAGGCAGGCAGGCTACCTGGATCCGCCTGACGTATCGACGCAACCACAGCTCCTGACAGCCCTCGCCCCATCCACGTGATGGCTATCGCCGAGGGTCCTGAGGACGCGGTTAATTGGCGTGCCATGCGGCCAGTTACAGACACTACTCAGGTCTGCCGGCGATATGACTCGCTCCGCGCGCAGCCTTACCACTCTTCTACACTCTAAAACATTATTATTATTAATTTTATAAGCTTTAAAATAAATAAACATAATTTTTATAATTCTAGTATAACGTCCCTTGGCAGTGGTAAGCTCTTTAATATATAATGTATGCAAAATGAATTTATAATAAGTCAAAGGTATAATAAGGAAATATATGGAGTGAAATAGGAAAGACCCGGAGAACCAGAAGGGTTAAGAGAGTTCAAGATTTGATTACTGTATATAAAAGTTTTTCTGGTGAACTTCCTAAACTGTAATGTTAGTTTTTAACCTATACACTGTATGGAAACAATACCACACATCACGCTGCAGATATAGGAATATTTAGCGTCGCTACAATACAAATTTGGGAACTTCCCTACGCATTTGACTGTTTCTTGACCAAATGTAGGAACGCTACAAATAATGTATTGGTGGGGGGGGGGGGGGGGAGGTTAACCACTCTCGCTTTCTCATTAAGCGAATACACTAGCATGGTAAATTTCCGAATGATTTCTTAGAGTGTACTAAAGACTGTTTGTTCACAGTAAATTCAATAATTTGGAAATCTACCTCAGAGATAAAAAAAAATAATTTCGCTCATAACTACACATATGCCACAGTACACAATTGGTATGCATGCTTCAGTTTGTTAGCAGCGGATCAAGAAAAAATAGTTCCACTAATTGACGCATTGAAAGTGTAATCTTCGTATTTATAGCTACTGAGATCAGTGTTTCTTATTGAATTTGCATATTATTAACATATTTACTTCCATAAAAATTCCAGGGTTTCACCACGGATAACGCATGAATAAAGTGAGATTGTTTGTGACAGTGTTAATTGCACTTAAGGCGGAATAATGCAAAATGAGAAGTGAAAGTAGATTCTAATCAAGGTTTTCGAAAGTGCATATTAAACATTGAACAGCCTATATAGTCTATTCGTAGTAACTTCACACTTTTGAAATCAAACCTTTGGTGGAAAATCACCCCATGTATGACGAGTTAGGGTCTTCCTAAATATGCCTTGTATCACAATCGTTTTATACTTCTGTTAACAATTAATTATCTTAATATTGATTAAATACAAATTTTACTTGTATTTTATCTATAAGTTATAATATTTCATTTATAATGAATATGAACAAAAACAGAGAGAAAAGAGACACGTTAGCAGTGCCTAGTAAGGCATAGTTCTCATGCAAAATATGATTAAACTGTGTACGTGAGAATGCGGGGCGCTGTCCCTTTGCTGTAATTTTTGAGACTTAGTTAAGCTTTGTTTGCATGAAGGAGAGGAATACCCTAAACCTGTTTAAGGGCCGTCTTCGGGGTGTTGAAGTGCCTAACATGTTCTTTGTAGTATGCTTTTAAGACATTTCACTCATGAATTCTTCTATTGTACAAACTCTTTCTTTAATGTGGATAAAACTAAACGATACCAGTTTCATTAATCAACAATTTAAAACATTACAGTGCTGACAAGATGAAAATACTTTAACAATACATCCCTTACATAACTGTAAATATAAATGTACGGTAGAATAGATGCAGTTACAAGAGGAGATTTCCCAAAGGTTTGTGAAATGACTGTGTCTTTAGCCTTCACCCGAAGCGCAGTGCATTTGTTCACCGCGTGTCCCATAAACCATAGGCGGGCGCAAGGTTGGGTAATGGGGTGTGCAAACCGCAAAATAAAGATTCGCTCTTACGAGACTTAAAATAGAGGCAAGAATATATTTAAACATTCATCACAAATAGTTTACACCAGATTAAACCTATTTTTAGTTCGTTGGTCGTTTCAAATTCGTAGTGTGTCTAGGAAATATACGAAATCGACAAAATTCTTTTTATTTTCCTAATTACATGATGCAACTGGACGCATGGCTGCACCCCTCACTCCCCCCATCAACTTACTCGGGTGCACGACCAATCTTCTTAAACAATAGAAAACTTTAGCATTTGACTTTAGGTTTCGTTTTCTCTGACGAAACCACCAATACACAATACAATTGTAAAGTCAGAGTTCAGACAATTGAACATCGGTTCTGCGAGCTTCGTAAAAAGTGTGTCTTGTTATGAAAATAATTATGATATTATCCAGTAACGCATTTCACGTACCTTTTAAAAAAAAGGCTTAAGATGTATATTAAACGTTTATTTCCAAACAAACTCATTTGTTTACTTTATTAAAATATGTCAACTCATATAGTTCCTCTTCACATTATATTCGTTTGCCAATATCTGTTAGATTCTCGGCAAAATGGCAACTTGACTTTGACTTTAAATTTCAACTTTTCTAAAGTCAAGAGTGCTTGACTTTACCTTTCACAGTTCCATTGTGTCAAGTTCCAAACGAGACAACATGGCGGAACGCAAACGTAAAGTCAAATGTTAAAGTTTTCAAATGTGTAAGGGCCTTAATCCGCAAATCCTGAGGAGCTGGGCTAGTCGACCACACCAGACACGACTGACTGAAGACGAAGACGCTGGATGGCCGCGTGTGTCGGTGCAGGACGGCCGTGTCCGAAAGACAATCGACCAGTCGCAGCTTTATCTTGTCGCGAGTCAGCCCGCGGGTTTTATGAATGGCTCGTGGCAGGCGGCGATAGCCGGCGACTCTCCCCCTCCTGCTCCCGCGCGAGACGAATGGTTGTCTTCCGGTTCCTCCTCGCTTGTTTCCGGGCGGTGCTGATAGCAGCAGCTGTCGCCACAGCTTCCGAGCGCGTCTCCCCTGCGGCGGCCATGCGTTTGGTTCTTGGCCGAGGCACAGAATACAGAGCTGAAACAACTGATAAACAGTAGCTTTGGAAAAATGGGGGGTTGGCCAGGGGGAGCGAGTGAGTGAATGGATTTGGGCGGTTCTTAAGGGGACCGTGTAGCTGCGTGTCCAAGGTCATGAAGCGAGGGAGCGATACGGACGACAGTTACACGCACGCCTAGCGCCTCATCGCTCCTACGTGCATGGCGCGCAGTATTTCCGCCGTAACGCTGTACTGTGCAGTTAGAACTCTAACAGCGAGATTTTATTACACGCGATTAAAGCCCACAGATTAAACTACGCCCTTATCTTTGCACTTTTCCCTCGGAAAAGAACCTGAGACCCAATGTAAGTGTGATTTCGTATCTCACACAAAATCTGAAGACGAGCTAGGAATTCTAAAGTTTGTAGTTTTCGCCTACATCTGCACTGACAAAAAAAAATGTCTAGGAATGTAATTTCTGTGCCCAGAACCTTCCAAGACTGCTCCTGTATGTGTAGTATATAGTAATCAGGTGAGTTGACAGTACCATCAACATATTGTAGAACTATGCTGTAATATCAACGCAACTGTCTGTTGTAATCCTGTCTGTGGTTGTATTTAGAACCATAAATATTATTCCTGCAATTATGCGCCCTGTTTCACTGCACGTAAACGTGCGTTTTAGTCGTGTTTCTTTGCACTTTTCGAAACAAATCTTCGAAAAAATCACCTCATAAATGACGTGTTTGGTTGTTTTATAAATGCCATGTAACACAAACGTTTTATACTTGTAGTAACATGAAAGTACTTGTTTTCTGTTAAATTTAACTTTCACATAATATATTTTAAATATAAATAATAATATTTCATTTACAATTAATATCAATTAAAACGGGGAGAATATAGTGCATTGCTAATGCTTAGTAATAAATAGTTCTTATGCAAAATATTAAAGTGAGTGAGCACGAATGTGGTGCGCTGTCCCTTGGGCGTAATTTTCAAGAATTGGTTAAGCTTTGTTTGCATGAGGCGGAGGAATATGCTGGAAGTAGAACTTTAGCAGGGCTTCAGAAAAGTTAGAAGTAATCGTAAATGGACTATAGTTCCGTACTCTTTCAACACAACAGAGGGCAGTAATGTCAGTGTAAATATTTGGTTGCTTCTACCATGAAAATCAATCGATTCTAAATCTGTTTTGCATATTCTTTTATACGCTAATTTATCTCGATGTGTTAGTTAAGCCATGTAGGCCTAGCTTCGAGGTGCCGAGCCTCTTCCGTCTACTGAGTCATTCTAACGTATTGCATGTATGCTTTTTTTTCGACTTTGAAACACGTACGTACATTTACTGTAAACAACACCCAATGTGTAATTTGTGCCTCAGGATCGGTTGGATGCCTGGGGTGACGTAACTCAGGTGATTTGGGTGAAAGTGGCGTCTGCAGGGGTTCGGCCACAATCAACCAAAGCTCCAACCCGCGCCAGTCTCCAGGATTGCAGCTCCTTTCAAATTAAGTTTCCGAGAAGTTCGGTGAAGTAGCCATTTGTCTTGGAAGGGGCAGTGTTTGTTTCTGTTTTAAACCTTTTTTTTTTGTAGCGAGCCCCGCGTCCTGTATTATTATTATTATCATCCGACCTCTTTGCGGTTAAATCGTGAGTCTTTGTGTAATGAAAACGCCCGTGCGCGGCGGAGCATGCGCGCGCGCTTGTGTGTGTGTGTGTGTGTGGTCGTGGCAGCTCGACAGCGATGTTTCCTGGCGGGTGAGGTGGTGGATGGGGTGTGTTTCAGGCGAGAGTCGCCTGACCCCGGGTGGAGGAGGAGGAAAGTGGGAGGGAGGGTGAAAGGAGTTTAATAACAGTCCTCGCCTCGCCACACCATCCACCCTCATCGGCTCTCGAGGCCAAGATGATTGCTGGGACTGTCCCACGAGCGCCGAGATAGTCCGGCTTGAAAGACGGGACAGACGAAAATAACGCGGCAGTGTGTGCAACGTAAAAATAATCCTTATTTACTTTTATTTTACGCGGCCTTTAAGGCTTTCATAGGCTGTCCACGGTAAAGTGAGCACTTTTGAGACCCTCGTTATTTTTTTACTGTCAACCATTTTTTATTCTTCCACAACTTTTTAAAATAAATATTTTCTTGTAAGTAATAAACACAGTGTATATATTTCACTGGACTAAAGTTAACGTCTGAGCCTATAATAAAATATGTTTATTGATTATTATTCAAAATGAAAGGGCTTCAAAAAGTGCTCGCTTTACAGTGAATAGCCTATAATCGAATATATTAGGACCGGGATGGTTCTTTATTAAACACGCACTTATTTCGTCTAATATTTTGGTGTTCGGTATACATTGTCGAGCTTGTTCCTCTCAGCTATGTGCTCTGTGCTATGTGGCATTGACGTGTACTTGAATATATTAATAATTTACTTAGTATCTTCTATAACTTGTAATATTTATTTAGTATTAAATACTAATCTAAAATCGCGAGAGCAGCGACGTATTGGCAACGGCTAGTAGAAAATAGTTCACAGTGACAATATTTTTTATAATCGTTAATAAGTATACTATTTGTAAATTAAACATTGCCCATTGATATATTTGAATTGTTAGGTAGCACTGAAGGAAACACATTTCATTGCTGCAGTTAAAAATATCAGCGCAAATTATCGTGCGTAGGCTCTAGTGACACTGTGTGTTTTTTCCCGTCCGGAAGAAAGGTTCAGTAAGCAAAGCGGAGCTTGTCGCTCTCTCTCGTCCTCTCTCTCTCTCTCTCTCTCTCTCTCTCTCTCTCTCTCTCTCTCTCTCTCTCCTCTCTCTCTCTCTCTCGGGAACTTTACCACCTGCGTAGCAGGAAAACTATAAATTTTGTTATTTGTAATTTTAGCATATTTCATACTAATTATAGCAACAATAATGATTTTCGAATTTGTAATTTACAACTAAAACTAGATTTTATTGTTTAAATACCTATTATATATTATTTAGATGCGATGGCGCGACGCTTACAAATCCAGCAGGTTGGCAGAAGTGGTGTGGAAATGAGAATCTAGAATTTGATCAGCTTTCCCCTAGCCTAGCCGCCTACTGCCTACTTCCACGTGCTTGTCTCAATATGGCGGGCGAGTATACCCAGTTTGTGCTATATCGTGCGTAACAAATAGTTATAAAGCCGACCCATATATTGTTATACGCCTAAATCGTAAACATTCGTAGAAAATATGACAGCATTCTTTGAGCAGCTGTAAACAGAAACCAACGCAATTTGACAGTTATAAAAGTAGGTCACATGGCAGTGTTTATGTTTACGTGTAGCGGAAGAATACGTAATCAGTAGCCAAAAGGAGATATTTAGCAGGGCTTCAGAAAAGGCCGAAGTTATCGTGAATCAACTGTATGTACTCAGTGGGTTACGGAAATGCACCACCTTTCGCTGGAGTGGTGATAAACCACTTGTACCTCCCCCCCCCCCCCCCAAAAAAAATCTTCCGCCTTCCCTCGCCGCCCAGAATGACAGACGGCCAATATTGAACCCGCGAATTCAACCTAGCACACGATGATAAGTCACTAACTAATACTGTAAGATGGCCTGCGAACATCACGTATTACACAAGATGGCTACAAATATCAAATATACCGCATCAGTTGACTACGAACATAAAATATACCGCATCAGCGGACTACGAACATCAAATATACCGCACCGGCTGGCTATGAACATCTCATATCACACCGACTGTGGCTATGCACATCTCGTATCACACCGACTGTGGCTATGAACATATCGTATCGCGGCTGGCTATGAACGTTTCATACCGCACCGGCTGGCTATGAATATCCCATGTCGTACAGACTGGCTACGAACATCACATGCCGCACGGAATGGTTAGGAACACCACATGCCACACGGAATGGCTACGAACAACACATGCCACACGGAATGGTTGCGAACAACACATGCCACACGGAATGACTACGAACAACACATGCAACACGGAATGGCTACGAACACCACATGCCACACGGAATGGCTACGAACAACACATGCCACACGGAATGGTTGCGAACAACACATGCCACACGGAATGGTTGCGAACATCACATGCCGCACGGAATGGTTACGAACACCACATGCCACACGGAATGGCTACGAACACCACATGCCACACGGAATGGCTACGAACAACACATGCCACACGGAATGGTTGCGAACAACACATGCCACACGGAATGACTACGAACAACACATGCAACACGGAATGGTTGCGAACACATGCCACACGGAATGGCTACGAACAACACATGCCGCATGGAATGGCTACTAACAACACATGCCACACGGAATGGCTACGAGCAACGCATACCACACATACCTCACCAGCTGTCTAGGAATGTATATACCGCACAGGGTGGCTACGAACCTCACATACCGCATTTCCCAGCCCGTGGAGAAGAGAATATATCATAATTCATACAATAAAGACAAACACTAGTATGAAGACGGTAACTGTTTTGTTTTATTACCTCGCAACTTTCGGAGTTTGATAACGTAGTAAAAGCAAGAAATGTAGTTCTTGGGTACGAATACGCAATCGTGGGTTAACGCCGAACAGAGGAAATGGCTAGTGGTTAAAATCTTCCCTTCTTAAATCATATTTTAAAACCTTGCGAATCAAAATAATGTTACTAAAAAGTATTAAGTGCCACAATACGGTATCATACTGTTGCAGAACCGTCGTTTGATGTATGACATTCGGCCACTTCCGTCAGCAGCCCGAGATATGGTGTCAGCCCCTCTTAACAGGGCACACAAGTCGCCAATAGCTCTGTCCTCAATAACTTAAAAAAATTAATAAATGACGTAATTAAGGTTGGTATGTTCTACGCTTTTAATAGTTGTCGAAGCCGAGGATAGTTCTTTTATAGAATGTTCCTTTCAGAAAATAAGATATTGCAATGTGTTCCCTGCACGGTGTATTTTTGCCGTTCTTACAGTATACTACGTGCATCCCACTAATATGGAGCCAGCTCGAAACTATATATGGCCAGTTGCTTAGCCAGTTCCTTAGAAGACCATGTTCAATGTAGTTTTTCAAATCGTTTCCAGACTTTCATAAATATGTCGGTATATATTACGGTATATTAAAAAGTATCAAGTGACTTCGTTTTGCACTAATGACATGAGCTGGTATTCAACGACACCACAATTGTTCACCACATCTCGTCGTTTTCGGTAAAAATAAAGGCAGGTCCATGGCATAAGCTATCTCGTTGCGGTTAACATTCGTTCACCCTAAAAGATATGTGAAAATATCGCCATCTCTTTGCATCGAGTCAATAATCGCTTTGGAACATGGGAACTGTGTCATTAAATCGCCATTTTGAAAGCTCGCATAGGCACCTTTGTTATTCGTACACGAGGATTTGTAATGAAAATAACTGCAAGTCACAAAAAACTTTGGTGGTAGCTGCGTATATTATACACTGTAAAAAATAATGGTAAAATTACCCGACTAGTGTAAGGTAATATTCGAAAACTTGTGTGAGAAACACAGTTTTATTACGTGCAAGGTAAAATTACCGCACTCTGGAGTAAAATTCACGTACATGGAAGTGAAAAATCCCATACATGGATGGAAAAATTACCTTACGACGTGTGGATCGCGTAGTCGAATTGTAACTGTTTGATAATTGTATAATATATATATTTTGACCTTAAAATTTTTTCTGTCTAGTCATACAAGCTGTCCAACATCGCTCTTTATATGTAAGGTATATATTTACCGCACTCTGGAGTAAAATTCACGTACATAGGGGAGGAAAAATCCCATAAATGGATGGTGAAATTACATAATGACACGTGCATCTCTTCAGCTTTGTCTCAACAGCTAAGAGGGAGGACGGGCGGAAGAAAAAAATCTCTAATATAATAACATTAAATTATGCTTTCATGTTGTCGTGGTGTATAGTGCATCGGCCTATCGTAATAGAAGTCCATGGTTCGCGCCCACCCACCAGCAAGTGTCGAGAATTTTAGAGTTAATGTTTCGGTTACTTTTCGTTAGAGGATGTAGGTAATAAAAACAGTACTAATACCACGTGTGTTTTTAATATAATCTTATTGTACAGTACACTTACATTACCTTACTTGTATGGAATTTCCCCCACTTTTGATAGGTGCAATTAGCGAATAGTACCTTACTTGTTATGTAAATTTACTCCACATTTTACAAGTAATTTTACCTTACATGTAGAAGTAAAATTACCTCCCCTTACATGTAAGGGAATTTTACCTCAATTTTTTACAGTTACAGAAATTATTATGGAGGAGCCATAATTAAAGTAACTTGAGCAGTTAATATGGAAAAATTATTCCACACATTACTTCTTATTATAAGTTTAATGCATGAATTGGCGGACTGGTTTATTTCATTTTCATATACGTTTGGTCCAGCACACATGTCAGAACGCAGTTCACTCGCAAGTGAGCAAGCAGCCCAGCCAATTAGGAATCTTTCGCGGCTCTGGGCAGCCAATCAGACGCAAGGCCCATTTACAGAACAACGCGCAGCCAATTAGCGGATCTATAGGCCCCCGTCAAAGGAACCGCTGCGCCATTTACTTCTGTATGCTTACGTGTTCTGTGACGGCGTCAAGAGGCAGAGCGGTAAGTCCTCCGCGCTACGGCGACAAAGGGAGTTGTTACGACTGAGCAGATAAATATTTTGTTTCGCCTCCCTTGGAAGTGAGGGGAGGGTGAGTTCAGAAATAGCGGGTGGGGCAGCCACCTGTGCATCAGACCATCAGCAACTCGAAAGTACAACCACCCCCCCCCCCCCCCCCATCAAGTCTCCGGCTGCCTACTCGCAGATGTGCGGGTTATAGTTCGTGCCGTGTCTACTGTTTTCGGTTCCCCCCCCCCCCCAAAAAAAAAAAATAAACCTCCCCCACGTGTAGGAGCCGGCGACCACGTGGCACGCTCGCGTTTCCCCGGAAATGGTAAAGAACAGGAGAATGCCTCCTCTCCTAGCAAACTGACCCGCGACACGTTTTACTTCCGCCTTTTTTTTGCTCCCTTGCCGCAAAGTCTTTAAAAAGAAACGGCCCATTTCTCCCTCGATCTCCTTTCCCTGCCGATGATCCAGGTCGTGCATATTTTTAGGCGGGTTCGAATCTTGGGGCGCCTCGAGTTTCCTATTTATGGCTCTTTTTTTTGTTTTTTTTTTTTTTTTTTGTTACATGCCTGCGATAGTCTCCCTGTGAAGTCATGGGCCGGCAGACATTTAAATTCGTAAATTTTTCTTATTAAATCTGCTGCCCCTGAGAGGACACAGAGGCAAAATTAATTGAGGCAACGTATCAAAATAATACTAATTATTTGCGCCTTCTGCGTGCAACACCATATGCAATCCGCTGTTATTTTTATACAGGAAAATACTTACAGTGCTGTGCCGTCTTTGCGGTAGCAACTTCGTGATAAATTAGATGTGTTGGTTGTTGCTCTGGGAGTAAAATGTTAACTCCTCAAATCAATTTCTTTAATATAGACATGTATAGGCCTATATATAATAGCATTTTATGGGTACATCGACAAAAATTACAGAAGATCGGTGTAGTAACAGATCGGGGGAGAATCGGTGTGTGTTTTCTGCCATGATCACTTTATTTTACTCGAGATACGTACACTTCTAAGAACTATGTGCAGCTAGTTTTTTTATTTTACAAAAGTGTATGGTGAATTGTAGCCAAATACAATTGTGTTCACAACAATACCACTCACTGGAAATTAGGTTTTCTACGTTTTACCGTATTACCAAGATACGTTTGATTTAGCAAATTTTGGAAATCATGGGTTATTTTTATAAGTAAAAGATATCCTTAACGACTGATAGAGCTTGATGAGTAATTCAGAGAAATAAGCGAAAGCGTCAAATAAGAGCGTCCGTTATGACCATTTTGTTTTACATTTAAACTGACAAAATCACCCGAGAGTATCAGAGCAACGTAGCATATTAAAAAGTACTCATTTAACAACAATATTTTTATCAGATGACGCTATTTTTTCCCACATTGACCAGGGGATTTTGCCTGTGAGTGTTCTCTAGTCTTTTCGGGCGTGTCAAATAATCTGAGAATCAATTATTTATCTATATTACAGCGTTTTCATCTCCAAATGATCACACGAATTTCACATTTTCCATGTTCTAGAGGACAAGGTTACGTGAACTAATGAGATCATTAATTTAAATTATATTGATAAAAATTGAGACTTAATCTAGGGCCACCGCTGCGTCTTAACAAACACGCGATGTGTCTATTTACTCTCTCTCTCAAAGCTAACGATAAATGTTACATATGACGTTTTAGACTAGATGCGGAAGCGTTCAATAAGCAGAATTAGTAATATTCTCACTGCGTAGACGAGCACTAAGTCGATAGTCCGCAATAAGTCGATAGTCCGCAAAGTTCTCCTCGTGTAAAAACGAGCGGCGAGTGCAGCTCTGTACAAAGATATAGCAACTCACATCACAGCTGACACCGTGCTGAGGGGGGGCGGGGGGGCGCAGTGGTGCAGTGGCTAGACTACTCGCCTCCAACCAAGGCGAACCGGGTTCGATTTCCGGCGGGTTCTCGCACAAGGGAATCGTGCCGGATGATGCCGCAGGTTGGTGGGTTTTCTCGCGGATCTCTGGTCTCTCCCGCGCTGCTCCATACTCAACCTCGCTTCACCCCCATCGGTTCTCAAGACGTCGCTATTAAAAGCCGTCCAAAATCTCTTCCCTCTCTCACCGAGTTTAATTCATCGCTGTCTCTGAATTAAATGTTGCCTATTGCCTCAGGCATTCTAGACGCCATCACGTGGTTAGGATGCTCGTCAGCCGCCTGCGCCAACGAAGATGTAGCTTTCTCCGGGAGAGATGCGTGCGGGCAGCAGCGAAGCGAAGATCCGAGACTGGCTCGGCGGCTCGTGACCGGACTGTCGGCACTGGCTGACTTGTTGCTCCGGTGCGAGATCGGATTTCTCTGCAACGGCGCCTTTAATTGGCGCTCCGACGATGTGCCATCGCTAATCACCCGCTCGGCTCCCGCCACACAGCCGAGGGAACGCACATGCCTTTATTAGGCCAGCGAAGACGGCGAGAGGAGATGAGACTCTCATGCGGTGCGCACAGATAGATTTATTACAACTTTCCTGCAACAGAGAGGAGGGCTGATTTCCACCAACACTATTCTCGCTTCATCATCCTCATTTTCACGGCATGTGTCTCCCACAGGGTGTAATTACTGCATTTTTCGCGCCACACAAAAGAAAAAAAAAACGAGTAAAGCATTCCGTACGCAGATTTCGGAGCCGACTATAAATACCACGCCAATAAAACATCCACGGAAAAAGACCTTCAATTGCCACCGACAAAGAAACACATGAGTAAAATTTATTAAGCTGTTATGAATTAATTTACTTGAAATAACATACCGCGGCACTTTACTCAATTTCAACCGACGCCAGTGTTTTACATAACGCTTGACGTATGTTGAGGCGTTCTAAGGCAACTTTAAGTACTCAAGAAACGAGTTCCCTACTCCTATAAACTTTTAATGAGTCCTACACTGCAACCCTTGCCGATTCATTTATATTTTTAATTTGCAATTTAACTGTAAAATACACGCTTGCGCTTTAAATTACCTCCATCGTGTTGGAATTTTCCTTGCTCTTGATTTAATTTACCCACAAGGAAAGTTTTTGAAATGAGCTTATAGACCTTCAAGTATTTACATAACATGCAGTACATTGAAAAAAACTTAAGTCGGCTTATTATAGGCTGTTCACGGTAAAACGATCACTTTTGAAAACCTACTTAACATCTACCTGTATGCACGTTGTGTATTCTTCCGCCGTATGTAAAATTAACATTGCCATGGGCCTCATCACTTTATTCATGCGTCGGTCAAATGAAACTGTGAAATTATTAAGAAAGTAAATACTTTACAAATTGGTCATTTTTACACTTCGATGCATAAAAATAAACAGAAACCGAAAGAAATGATCTTAAGTCATTACGAATGGTTACCTAAAACTTTTTATTCGACGTTAAGATATGGAACTACTTTCCATCCATCGTTACCAACTTTACTGGGCGAATGTCACTCTGTGCGCCCATTAAAATATATAAAATGAGGGGCTGTGGCATTTTTCTAAGGTTCAGTTCTAAAGTGTTAATTTTATTGTGAACAGCCTTTAGTAATAAATAGGGTTACCCGAATTTCGCGAAAAGATTTCACGACCACTTTTATTTCATAACACTTCAGCTCAGATCCAATTTCCTGATTGGATTAACTAGGTATTAGGCGTCTGAGGCGTCTGCCCGCGAATCACAGACGTACAGTATCGGGGTTACCTAATTCTGATTGTCCAGTTAAGTAAGAAATTATTTTCTCACCAAGACACGCAGCCAATAACAAAAGGAAAACTGTTCTTACGCCCATACCGTATTGAAATCTAACATGTGCGAAAATTTTTTCGTGAAATTCGGGTGTCCCTAGTAATAAGTGACACGGTTAGGTAGATAGGTTCGGCTTAACTTCTCGACACCAGCGAGGTCATTAGAAACGGAGCAGATTACTCAGAAAAGCAGGAGCGTGGAAAGAATCTGTCATGGCCTGAGTAAACAGCCATCCCGGCACTCAGCTGGGGTGATTTTCGGAAAACCATGAAAAAAGCGAAATCAGGATATGCGGACCGGGGGTTGAACTCGGATCCTCCCAAATCCGAGTCCAGCGTGTGACCACCACGCCACATTGCTCGATAATCAGCGACGCATCTAACGTAGAATGAAAAATAGTTTAAATAAGCTCACAAGAAAATATCGCTTCGTAAGTCTGTAAGATGTCGCTAAATGTAACTTCTCTCTTCTGTAATGTGCAGTGACCTATTACCTTTACTCCCGGTTACTAGATGGCATAATACTTTTCGAGGAATTAAAACACGCAGATATAATCAATTGTGTATACCTCGCGTAATTTTTGCTTTACAGAAGTCAGGATATTCTTTTGAACCATTTTTGGTCAGGACGTAATTTCACAACTTTCTGTTGGTGTACAAATAAGTTAACGGTTGATAGTTACCGTAACTCGCATTTTTTTTCTTCCCCTACCAAAAGGGGTGCACAGGGGTGTTTGAAGTTCCCTACCGAAAGCAGTTGGCTGCCATAATTTACTAACGGTGTTTTTTTTTAAACCGAGATATTTGTATTACGAGTGTAATCATTTTTTTTAAATTTCACATTTCATGATTGCAGTATGAATACTTGATACATGGCGAAGTTTGTAATAATTCGGGGTGGAAGAATACTTAATTCGGATGAAGAAAGTAAGAAGGGCTGCCGAAAGTATTTAATTATCCTTGAAACAAGTTCTTCCAATAGAACTGTCGAGTTCTATTGGAACTCAACAGTTCCAATAGTCAACTGTGTCAACAATGTCAACAACATTGTTGACATAAATGTGTGGTTTGAAATTTTATTGTATTTCCTCTGACCAATTTTAATGAAACTGGTATATATTTTAGTTATAGTCTGTGACGTGTAGCTGTCGAAAAAAAATGTAAACGAACGTTCATTTGACTGTCGGACAGCGAGATGTTGGTAATTTTGCTGACAGTCCCCAGTCCAATGTCGGGGACAAGCGTAGAAGACGAAAATTTAATAAGGTTGCGCCAGGTCATATTGATATTTCAAATCGCCAACGTAGCGTATAGTTAACATGCACGCCTCAAAAAATGTTTCGCACCTCATGTAATTGGTTACATCATGAAGGATGTCCGCTAAGACTGTCGGCACATTACATAAAAGACAATCGTCAAGTCTGGCGTGGCATAGAACGTGTAAATTTCATGCTAATATTTTCTCTTGGGCCGCGAGTAGCCATGTAATCTCGGGAGTCCTGGTGGCGCAAACCCATTTTTTCGAGGTATGTAGCATATCATTAACATTGTATGCCGTTAAAAGCAATGTCAAATGATGAAATATTTATTGAATTAAATTACTTCAATTAAATTTATTGAACTGAAAAATTCACTTCATTGCCTTTCAATGAATTGTATTCAACTAGTTTCCAAGTCTCCACATAAAAATTTATCGCAAAATTTTAAATAAAACCAGTTAAAAAAAACCAAATTTTTTAAATTTTTATAAGGATCTATGACCCATGCACGGCACAAAAATAATAGGTTGAACCACGAAAAATTCTCTTCATATTATTGTACATTTTATTTTTTAAAAAATATACGACCATATTTCGTAACAACTTTAAATGTGTGCACTCAATTACATTATTATGAGAGTATTCCATTAATATTGTCCGAAAAGCTGTGATCTGCGAAGAAAAACGAGGTATTCAAGAAATTGATAGATAAAATGGCGGTGATTATGAAATTCGTCTCCAGAAGGTGTCGAACACCTCCTGGAGAACGGTGTCCCAATCGTTGCCTTCCACTGTGACAGCAGACAACCAATACGCAGCTGATATCGGCCTATTTGTACATAAGACTGTATAGAGTCTAGCCTGTGGGTCATTGAACTCGTGAATTTTTCAGATCTCTACATATAGCTAGGGACAGGAAAAATTCGCGAGTTCAGTGACCTGTAGGCTAGACTCCACAGTCATGTGTATTCTCGAGCCTCAGATGTTTGTTCATTGGCTGCTGTCCCATAGAGTAGTCAGTGTAATTTCACACCTGGCAGTATGGCACTCGCTACTTGTTTCCTTGGAAGTCTGCTATTGGCTCAGAGTCGTCCAGGGCGTGTCTAATAAACTGCGATCCAATTGCAAAGTCAACTTCAGTGTACACGTGTTTGACGTTTATCTTTGCCTGAAATGAATTCGCGAAATGTTCCTATAGACTACTCACGATAAAATGAGCTCTTTTGAAAGCCCTACTGAAGATCTACTTGCATGCACGTTGTGTATTTCCACCTCATGTAAAATTGACATTGCCATGAGCTTCATCACTTTATTCATGCGTCGGTCAAGTTAAACTGTGAAATCATTAGAAAAGTACATATTTTACAAATATACTCATTTTTACACTTCGATACATTAAAAAAAAAAACAGAAAGCAAAATAAATATTTTTAGTTATCACAGATGGTTACCTAACAGATTTTATTCGACTTTAAGATATAGAACTACTTTCCATCTATCGTTACCAAGTTTACTGGGCGCATGTCACTCAGTGCGCCTATTAAAATATATGCAGGTAGAGACAGTGACAGTTTTCCAAGGTTAATATCAAAAGTGCTCACTTTATCGTGAACAGCCTTTATCCCTACGTATAGCATTCAGTGAATTGGATTCAATAAAATTTGAAGGTAATTTTAAGGATAAATAATTCGATCGTGTGGAATGGCTTTAATGTAAGATGTCGCCAGCATTGCGATATGCGATACATCGCTCTACACTGTTGGGGGACCATGGGTCGATATATCGCCGTGTCACACAACAGTTGTAAAGCAGCGAGGAGCGACAGACGCGGCTCCCCTCCTCGAAGCGGTGTAAAGGAGCTGCGTCGAGCGATGGTGAAGGAAGGACCGCCACAGGGGAACACTACCGTGTCGGCGGCACCTGGACGCCCCCTCCCCCCCCAACCAAGGGTAGGTCACACACCGGTTCTACCTCCGTCGTCACCCGGCCGACATCTGGCCACGTCGCCGCGGGGAGTTTTTTACCAGCACGCAGCATCCCCCTTACCAGCCGCCGTGCGTGGCCTTGCAGCTTCCGGTGAGCTCCCGCCGGCCAACTCCTCCCTCTCTCCGGGCCCCCCACCACCACACCCCCTAGATACTTACTTCCTTCATACAGTCCATTCACTTTTACTTCACACACCTTTGAAGCCCTGATAAAGTTATACACTATCTACCAAAAAGTTATTGGGCGCACGTGAAGATAGGTAATTCTGAACGTCAGTTGACTTGAGTTTCACGGCCTTCGGCGTAGGTCCGTTGGTGTTTGTCCGTGGTAGCATGAACACAGAGGCCTATTGTAACATTCTGGATAATGAAATGCTCCCAACATTGTGGCGTTTTTACGAAGTGGACCCTTGTTACTTCCAGGATGACAATGCCAGGTGCCATGTTTCAAGGGCTACTATGCAGTGGTACGCCGACAGCAATGTTCGCCGATTGGACTGGTCCGACCAGAGCCCCGACATCACCCCTTTAGAACATATTTGGGACGAATGAGATCGCCGGGTGAGGGCTCGTCAGGCGCGGCCAAAAGTCATTGCTCGGAATGGTTGCAAGAGGAATGGCGACGAATACCCGTGGATGTCCTGCACACACTCGTAGAGAGCATGCCATAGAGGGTAGCTGCTGTTGTAGCCGCAAGAGGTGGCCCTACGAGATTCTAACGGGGTGACAACGACCGAGCAAGCATTGTGGATAGGTGCCCAATTACTTTTTGGTAGGTAGTGTATTTTCGAGATATTCCTTTCTCCGACACATACAAGCAAAGCTTAACCCATTCAGTCCCGTGCCCATGATCGAGGACATGTTGCACAAGTATGATATTTATGGTCAACACTGTATTTAAAAAGAAGTCAGTAGCTGGTGTTTTGTGTATCTTACATGTTGGAGATTTGATTCGTCGAAGTTTCTGTTTCTCTCATTTGTGAATGGTTAATTTTTACAGAAACCAATAAACAGTCCACTGTTAATTATGTTAATTGGCTGCAAGAAGCACGCTCGATACAGGTACAGTGTCAGCCAACAAAGATCAACGATCGCAACACACGAGCTTGTAAGTTAACTCGGGACTGAACGGGTTAACCCTTCGAGGAGTATGCACGTATATGCACGAGGCCACGTTTATATGGAAATTCATTTGCTCCTGAAGACAAAACGCACACTTTTATAGTTTCACTGTTTTGCTGGACTTTACTGGAGTCTAAGAAATATATTACTAGTTGTCAACATTTCAGTTTGTAAGAAAAAAAAGTTTTTTTTAATCATTTATCCAATGAACACGGTGGATTGTAAAACGTTCTAGATCAATCGCGCGACACTTTAATTGGTACACAGACAAGGCGCAACTTCATTGGCCGATGGCCAGCCAATAATAAACGTCGCAGAGTACAGTAAGCGTGTCCAGTGTAGCCAGGACCAATAGGAAGATGGTAAGTGGAAATGCAGTGACCAACACAATTGATATTGTTGTAGTGGTGAATATAGGCAGCTCACGTCAACCTTGTCTTCATAGCCAGTAAATATGTGTCATCTGCAAAGGGTTAAAAAAAAAAGTCTAGGGAATTACGCCGAAGAGGGAGCGCACTGTATTCGTGAGCACACTCACTTTAATAATAAGTACTTTCCGTAAGAACTATTTCTTGCTAGGTGTTCGGTATCTGTAAATAGTATATATTCTGTACTAGAAGGCTCTGTGGATGTGTGTGTGTGTGTGTGTATGTACAATGGAAGCACTAGACTACGTGACTTAGCTTTAATTACCTACTCCTACAGCAACCATCGTGACAGTAGCGCCTCCAAGTGGAAGAAAACGGCAGTAGTAATCAAGATGGCGGGCCGGTAAGTTGTGCTATAGTGCACTAGTTCGTTTTTTAGTTGTTTTGTTGAAAGTATACAGTCCGCAAGCGTATCGGCGCTCACACTAGGCATTACCAACACAACATTTTTTCTGCCTGTTTTTAACCGTATCTAATATAAATTAAATAACATAACTTACAAATCAAACTAAAAGTCCAAAATAGCGAAAAATAATATAGTTTTATACTAAAAGAACAATAAAACGCTTGAGTTACATGACACATTTAGGAAACAACCAAACACATAATACACGGGATGTTTTTCAAAGGTTTGATTAAAAAAGTGTGAGGAACAGCGAATAGGCTATAACCGTGCTTTCAGGTGGAGCTTATCGATATTATTTACGCTGGTTATTTATAAAAGTATCGTTTTACAAAACGATGTATCACTAAAGAAGTATCAATTTCTAGTACATCGGAATTCGATATTTTGTGTATTAACGTACTTGGAAAATGAGGCATTGCAGAAAGAGGTGTGGAGCTTGTTTCTGGCGCATGTTGGTAAAGTAACCATAGAAATTTTTAAATTCACTTTTTGTATTTAAAACGGAGCTTATTATTTATTTTCAATACCTGAAAAAATAGACTGATTTAAATAAGACATTGTGGAAATATACAGACGATTTATATTGATATATCGTCATTACGAGATATCAATTTTTTTCAACATCCCTACTATCGATGCCATATCGTGTTTATAGTATGTTCGTGGTTTCTTGTTACACTTTTTTAATCAACCCTTTAAAAATTACCCTAAGTATGTGTAAATTTCCCTGACAGCCCACGTTTTCTAATATTTGATGTGATAAATAAGTTCGGAGATGAATGGAAAAAAAAAATCCAAGATGGAAGGGAAATTGTCCCTAGTCAACAGACAAGTCTGCATGGAACAATTCTCTCTTTCAGGTGGTTGTTTTGTAAATTCATAGATAGTGTTAATGTTTTCATTCAAAACGTATTGTGAAACATTTAAACAGCCCCCATGGACTTCTGCTGCATTTTTGTAACGCTGGAAAACATATTCATCTTTACAGAGAGCTTTGAAAAAGTAACAGTGACTCAGCAAAGATCCTGTAGCTTTGACGGTGCCTTTTTTGAAAGCCCTCCGGAGAAGTGAGCTGCGGTTATCATCACACGATTACAGACAGTCGAAGATGAAATCTGTTCTTCTCGGCGGTTGTTGACTTGGAAATCCAGAGACTGTCGTCTCAGAGAGACAGCCACCGCTCTTACGCGATTGTTTTGACAAGGTAGCGCGTGTTCGTAATCTCTGAGAAGGAAAGTAGTCAGCATGCTCGCCATGTTCGCCATGTTCCTCAGTTACATCGTAAACACTAAGACCATTGTCTCATAATATTTACTATTGGGTGAGTCGTCTTTCTTTTTTACAATAAAATGTTATGAGCTTATAATTTAAACGTGAACAGGAGTATATGAAGTTTTATTTTCAATGGTATGCTATTCCAAGACATATAACGGTGAAATTAATTTTTAAGTGCCAACATTATTCACGATAAAAAATTTACGTTACTGGATGTCTCACGCGGTTTTTGGAAAATAACTATGGTAGGTACACTTGTAATGCAGGCCTGACAAGTGTCGGATGCTTTTACTTAAGTTTATCCCTGGTGCGTATGGAGAAGAACTTACTGTGCGTCGCTAGGCGTGTTGCCATGACAACCGAGAGAAATTGAGGCCGTGTTCCAATTCCAATTCGTTTCGAGTTTTGTTTTTCGTAATCTGTATTAAGCATTTTGTAAGGTAACGCGCCATGCTACTATTATTTTCGTGTTATTATTATTCCAAAATTAAAAGTTCACGAAGTCTTAAAATAAATAGTAATTATTCCCGCAAGTTGTTAGAGGGACACCTAAAATATAAAATAAACAGTATAAAAATATGACGTGAAATTGTTATTTAACACAAAAATTGCGTCATGAGAAAACACATGTTTCATGAATATTTTAGCAACTTGTGAAATAACAAGTGAGTGCAGGACAAATCCTTTTATTCCAATAACCTCGCTTATATGTGTATTTAACCCTTTCATTCACACATTAATTTCTGGTGTTGCAAATTATAATTTTTTTTTGTTCCGTACTGTACTTTAAGTGGGCAAAGAACTTTTTTTGTTATCACAACCACTACGCTGTAGTCTTTGTGCTTGGCGATCAGATATATGAACCTATCATAGCGTAGCACAGTAACATGGTTTAGGAATCAGTTGCCCACAGGGAAGATATTTGGGCACTGAGCCCCGCAGAGTTCAGTATAGGCTGTTCACGATAAAAAGTGTTAGGTAACCATTTAGGCTATAATAATTTTAATGATTCCTTTCGATTTGTTTTTTTTTTTTTTAATGCACCGAAATGTAAAAATTGATCTTATTTGTAACATATTTACTTTTGTAATAATTTCACAGTTTCGCTTAACCGACGCAACAACAAAGTGATGAGGCCCATGGTAATGTTAATTTTACTCAAGGCGGAAGAATACACAAAGTGTATACAAGTAGATCTTAAGCAGGGCTTTCAAAAGTGGTTTTTTTTTTTTACCGTGAACAGCCTATACCGGTCACATATAAGCTTCTTGTGCAACATGTAGACGATTGTCTACGATGGGAATGAAATGGTTAAACGTTTCAGACAGGCAAAACTGATATGGCGGCGATTTGGTGGTATTTTGTATTTAGTAATTTGTTAGCTTCGAAGTTGACAAAACGCAAAACGCAAATTACAATAATACGTCATAGATTTTGTAGACAACACAGATCACGCGACCATTTCGTGAACAAAAAGTGCCGGCCTGAACGCTCTCATCTCCTGGACGTCTCCCTTCAGCTTCGTAAGTGCCACGTCACTTCCTCCTTCAACACCGCATTTCCGGTTATGGAGCGCCCCGAGCGGCTGTGGCGAATACTCGTCGCAACCCTTCATCCCCGTCCAGGGGTGGCTGTCAGTTAGAGCTATGACAGACGAGCGGGTTGGAAATAGCAACCCCCTGAGAGCTACTGCGCAGATGCAGGGGGAAAATAATGCGATACGGTATGCAGCTTAAAATATGGGGTGAGTTATGACGTTGAGCACACCTTGCCTGCTCCCTCGAGGTTGTATTTTTGGAGTAACTTAGGTACTGTTCCTGGTTGGCGAGCGTAGCTGTTTTTATTTAGGAGGTATCCGGCGAGTAAGTGATTATCACAGAAATTTATGTCATCTGAATTAGGAGACTAAAAATACACATGCTACTTGGAATGAAATATAGCCGTATCAGAAGATGCTTCTTTTTCAAACGTCTAACCCGTGAATTTGGACTTTTATAATAGATTAGCCTAACAAGAAATATGATATGCCTGTTTAACTATGGTTATTTCTGTATCAAGGCTGTTCAAGGTAAAATGAGCACTTTTGAAAGCCCTGCTTACTATCTACTTGTATGCACGTTTTGTATTCTTCCATCTTATGTAAAATTAGCATTGTCATTGACCACATCACTTTATTCATACTTCAGTCAAGTTAAACTGTGAAGTCATTCGGAAAGAAAATATTTTGTAAATGTGCTAATTCTTACACTTCTATGTATTAATAAACCAGAAAGGGGAAGAAATGATTTAAGTTTTCACAAATGGCTACCTAACACTTTTTATTTGACGTTAATATATGAAACTACTTTCCATCCATCGTTACCAACTTAACTGGGCGCATGTCACTCAGGGCGCCCGTTAAAATATACGCAGGTTGGAGCTGCAACTTTTTTATAAGGTTCTTTTTAAAAGTGCTCACATTATTGTGAACAGCCTTTATTCATAATTCTTCAATTTGAAAAATACTGCAGGGAGCCCTAAAAATATCTTGGAATAAATTAATATTTAAAAATAACGTACACACACACACACACACACATATATATATATATAAAGATGTATCGTATTAATTATAATTATTATTAGAAGTGCAACAACGTTTGTTTAAAATTATTTGTTTATCAATATTAGCAGATGGTAGCACTTAGACATGTATACTAAACAAACTCGAGGTTGTCAGATAAATGAAAAAAAAAAAAAAAAAAAAAAAATTACTTGTGTCTACACACTATTCCCACAGTAGTTTTAGTCTACTATATAAGTGTTCTATCGTCATCTTCCTATTATATGTATATCATTCCCTTTTTTTTTACTGTCTAGTGTATAAATTAATAGGCCGAGGCAAGTGATCCAGTTGTGGAGGAAACAAAACGGAATTGAATTTTATTAGACAACATTCTTAATTGTCCTTGCGATTGTCTTGTTCCCTCGCCTACTCTCAATACTTATTAAGTTGCGCAGTCGTCAATTACTTCGGAACGTATTCTTGTCAAGTAATGACCACTTAGTTGATTGCCTTACGGAAGTTTGCTGTTTACTTGATGGATTACCTAGCAGTCAGTTTCTTGTTTCAATAAAATACACAACTTCGATCCTACAAAAAATGCCGGTAGTCATACGGAATGAGTCCACACGGAGTATCTGACGGAACTAAAAATGTTCGTATTCTTTAGACGTAGGACCGTTAGAGTTGTTTTCAAGTGCTAGAAGCTTAGGACTTACTAATACACTTGCTTTTATGATAGTATGATAATCGAGAAGGGGTTGGGAATAACTAACTTGAACTTACATGCAAGAATAGTACGCTTGTTCTAGGTTTATCCGGGATTGGAAACCAGATTCTAATGGTCCAAAACTACCTTCTTGGTGCGCATAACCTTGATTGTAGCTTTGAGTGATAGAGTTTCTCATAGAAACTGTTTTAGACTATCAACATTGCAATATTTACTGCTGAAACTTTGCAATATTTAGGGATAGGAACATCTCACGAGTCCATTTCAGGACAAGATAGACGTCAAACAGTTGAATTTACAATTAAATCGTAGTTTATTAGACACGCCCTGGACGACTCCGAGCCAATAGCAGACTTGCAAGGAAACAAGTATCGAGTGCCATACTGCCAGGTGTGAAATGACACTGGCTACTCTATGGGTTAGCAGCCAGTGAACAAACACCTGAGGCTCGAGTATACACATAACTGTGGAATCTAGTCCACAGGTCATTAAACTCGCGAATGTTTCCTGTCCCTAGCAATATTACATGCTACTTTTTTATGCATACGTAAATATTCCATAATAACAAATGCCACTTATTTTTTAACGTAGCGTTTGAGAATTTCATCTTCCGACGGTGTTGTACAGTTTGGCATACCCTAGAAACAAATTTGCGAGACGTCAGATGTCGAAGCAGCAATAGTCACGAAAACATCGAGGACGTGGAATGGCAGAAACAGACGAAGCAGTGAAAATACGCCACCGCAGTAAGTTATCAGCAGTGTGAGGAAACAATGGGAACTTGAAAATATGCGGTATCGCAGTTCTGCCGGTGAAATTAGCTGACGTACGTAGTGTGCTACTTGGTCTGGGTTGTGTAAAACAAATTTTATCCCATGAGCGGCATTACGAAGTCTTCGACCGCTCAAAAATATTCTCGGTGAATTTTCCTACTGCTGCTGGTAGTTTCCTACCGAACGTCCGACCAAAGTAAAACGAGACGCTGAAAAATATCTTCGTATTTCAGCTTCGAACAAAACTTGCTAATCACGCGTGGCTTCCGACCGTCATACGTCTAACCTTAAACAGTGCAATCATACTGCTGAGAAATAAATTTTTTACATCAAAACCTTTACTTCAAACATACTTTAATGAACAGTACTGGAGCAAATTTCTCAAAACTACTTTCTAAATTATATTTTATGTAACATTTTACTTTCCATTCATGTTCTAAAATGTTGACGCAAACAGTTTCAAACGCAGCCCTCATATCTAGTAATATTTTGTGTATTTTAACTTAAATTTTTTGAATACGCTTTCAGAGATAATTGGTTAAGAATTTCTACAAGTGTTTGTCATGATCCTGTTGGTCTTGTATAAAATTAGTATAGAACCACATAGTAATATAAAGTTTTATAAAAGTTTTTTGGGGGTTGAGGAAGGGGGGAGGGATGTTCCTTCATACACCACACTAATTATTTCAAGATCTCAGAGTTTTGTGGACCGCCCCCTGACGGTCTTTTTTCCCTCTGCTATATGTAAAACCGAAAAAGGTCAAGTTTTTGAAAAAACAAACACTGACGCGCCTGTACGACTTATCGCTGTTTCATGCTTCGGAGGCTATCCGTCGCATGTAGACACCCTAATACGAATCATTTCTGTATAAGGGGTGACACAGACCTTTGAGTATTCCGTGGTGAGGCCAGACAGAGAGCCGGCACCCGGCGGCTGGTTGCGTGTGAACCAACGAGCATACAGGCTGTTCACGGTAAAGTGAACCCTCCCAACAGGCAGTAATCACTAATAAATATGTTTTATTGCAGCCTTGGGTGTTAACTTTCGAGATTGGTGAAATGTATGCACTGTCTTTATTAGTCACATTATAATGTTTATATTTAAAAGTTGCGGAAAGACAAAAATATGCTAAATAAATATTTGGTAGGGCCTTAAAAGTGCTCACTTTACTGTGAATAGCATATACAAGTACAAGAGACGTCACTCTAGGTGAAGGAGCGGAACGCAATTTTTTTTGCCTAGTGCAAATGTGCCAATGACAAAACAAAAAAAAAAAAAAATTGTATTCACGGGTTGGCGGTACTACACGTGAAGAGTTTCCTGCATAACATTCCAATCGTCTAATTCTACACATTTGAATAAAGATGTGTTTAATATTCACATGTAAAATATGTAGGATTACATCCAAAAATAAACGGCCACTGTGAGCTGTCCAGTGCCAGTACAGCATTGTAAAAAGAAATATTGGTTTATATAAATAATTGTACTTCAGTTTCTATAATTTAAAGAATATAAGTATATTTTTATTTTCAATTCCGTTGAAAATATTTATAAAACGATAATCAGTTTACGTATATTATACCAAATAATTCAAATAATTCTCCGTTTTTATATTGCCGATATTGGACTGGGCAATTAATCAAAATCAAATTGGAAATAAATTAATAGAGACCTGAAAAGTTCGCGAATTAATTTTAAGACAAGTTAGAGTTGGAAAACTCTTACACTCGAGTCACCTTTTCAATTGGTCCACGCGTTGTTTGACACTTCCTGGAGAGCCCTGGGCCAATGAGGAACAAACAACAAAATCATGTCCAATCGTCGCTCTCTACTGTCGCAGCAAGTAACCAATGGGCAATCGATATCTCCACGATTGCACACAATACCGACCCCTATAAATAGGGATAGGACAAATTCGTGAGTTCAATGACCTGTAGGCTAGACTCCATAATCATGTGTATACTCGAGCCTCAGATGTCTGTTGATTGGCTGCTGCCCCATAGAATAGCCAGTGTTCCTTCACACCTGCCAGTATGGCACTCGCTACTTGTTTCCTTGCAAGTCTGCTATTGGCTCAGAGTCGTCCAGGGCGTGTCTCATAAACTGCGATCCAATTGCAAAGATGACTTCAGTGTAAACGTGTTCGACGTCTACCCTGTCCTGAAATGAACTCGCGAAATGTCCTTATCCCTTCCTATAAATTAAGCGTTCTGTTTACTCGTATCCAGTGTCTAGAGGTTGGTGTGAGCGACACAAGGTGATGGCCGGTGCGGAGGAGCAGGAAGTGTCGAATGCTGGAGCGGGCCACTCCTGACTCGACGAGGACAAGAGGGAAGTACTTCCATTGACGCGTGAGTTTGGCCCGCGGCCAGCGTCGGGAGCCCCGGCCTTCGCGGCCTTCATCGCCGCCACGCGAGACGTCAACACACCCGCGGCTCACGGCTCCAGTTACATTCACGATGGGAAAACGAGGGCATAACGTACGTGGAAGTATAGTCTATCTGCAGTTTCTTCACACTTTTTGAATCAAACCTTTGAGAAATCACCCCATGTATTATGTGCTTGGTTGTATCGTAAATATACATTCTAGCACGAGCGTTTTATACTCGAGTTAATATAATAAACACTTTAAATTTGCGACTAGAAAACTCGATGATAAAATCGGAGGATACAGTTTGGCATTGCAGCTCCAAATCCATCGTCTACATTCAAAATCCAATTACACCACTCGATTGCCAAAGGATCAAAGGATATGTTACGTTGAAAGAGCACTGCAAAACATCGCGCGCGGGAGGGGAGGGGGGAGGGCGCAATTTTGAGTTTGTTTCGCCGCGTCTCATAACTTCGGCGTAGTAATAACTTTTGACTAGGAGAAGCTACCATACTCGTTTAGGTTTCAATCGACAGGTCTCGTCAAAATCAATCGATTTGCGTGTATAAAAAGATTTATGTGCCGTGCTTACGGCGAAATTGTATGAGTTTAATGTGAAAAATTAAGAAAACTTAACACAATGTCGGTGTATACTCGCCAGAAAGCCAAATCGAAATACAGAAATCGTATACGATTGGAAAGAGCAACTCAAAAGCAATCCAGTGATACCCATAAATCCTTATATAATCCCGTAAAGCGGTGCCGGGAACGTAAAAAAAAAAACATCAAGGCCTCCGAGCGCGTCAAAATAGACGTATTCATGCAAAACAAACGGCCGTGTCCCCAACACAGCCACACCCAATTTCTTCATTTAATTGAACTTCTACTTATATTTTATTTATAAATTACAACATGTTATTTAGGATAAATATTAACAAAAACAGAGAGAAACAAGTGTGTTGGCAGTGCCTAGTAATAAATAGTTCTTACGTAAAATGTTATTACACTGAGTGTGTACAAATGTGGTGCGTTGTCCGTTTGGTATAGTTTTCCATACTAGGCTAAGCCTTGTTTGCATGAGGTGGAGGACTATCCTAGAAGTAGAACTTTAGCAGGTCTTCAGAAAGATTGGAAGTAACCATGAATGGACTATATATGTATTCTTGTAGTTAAACACGCTTGTAAAGGCTGTTCACGATAAAGTGAACACTTTAGAAATGAACCTTAGAAAAAATTCACTGCCTATTACATACATATATTTTAATCGACACACTGAGTGACATTAGCCCAGCAAAGTTGGTAACGATGGACGGAAAGTAGTTCCATATCTTAACGTCGAATAAAAAGTGATAGGTAACCATTTGTGATAAATTTAAATTTATTCTTTTGAGTTCTGTTTTTTTTTTTAATGCACCGAAGTGTAAAAATGAGCAGATTTGTAAAGTGCTCATTTTCTTAATAATTACACAGTTTAATTTGACCGACGCATGAATAAAATGATGAGGCCCATGGCAATGTTAATTTTATATAAGGTGTACAAATACACAACGTGTATACATTTCGTTCGCCATCCTCGTATGCAACTTGTTCATGCACGCAGGTGCGTGTAGCTGCACACTCTTTGCGTCGTTTTGCCTCACTTCAGCTTATATTTACAAACATTTTGTTTCTAGAACATTTATGTTTATATTAGTCCATAAGTTCTGAGGTTTGAATCTCAATATGTTATTCAAAACCAACTCGTGTGTACTCAGGCAACGATTGTTTATTCATTGCTTGCTGAGGATTATTTTTAATCAACTTGGTTGCACGGTGATGTGATCTCGTTGTGCCTTCCTATTTATTGCCGATTGCAGAGTTGAACAGGGCGTGTTAATACCACTACGGTACAGTCATCAAAGGGAAACCAGAGCATACACACTTAAAACATATACATCCACTTAAAGAAGTTGCGAAATTCAGGTACCTCTAGTTATGCGGCACTTTTAAAATCGACTCTTGAAAAAAAATAATTTCCTTCCCGGTGACTCTTTCAGGCATGGTGCTAGGAAACTCAGTGCATAATGGTGTCAGCTCTTCAGGGATTGTCAGGGTAGCCGCGTGTAACTGCAAGTGGGCGTTGTTTTCGCGAGGTGTTTGGGAGGTTGAGAATTTGTTTCCCCATGCTGCAATGACGGTGACATTATAAGTGTCAGCTCACTTTCTTAAGAGGTTCTTCTACCAGGTACTTGAAAAGCCCTCTCATTTTGAATAATACTGAATTAATATATTTTATTTTATTCATAGACGTTAATTTCATAAAGCAGTGGAATATACGCACTATGCTTGTTACTTACATAGCAATATTTTTCTTTAAAAAAAGGTGCTTAAATGATAAAAAATAGCTGAAAGGAAAAAGTAACAAGAGCCTCAAAGGTGCTCACTTTACCGTGAAGAGCCTATAAAGGAAAACATACCCCCAGGCGAGGAGCGAATGGTACTTTCAGGATCTTTAGCCTGCTGTAAATATTATGTAGCTCTACAACAAAGTTAAAACGGATTTCTCAGATTGCTGTGTCTCAAAACGCACTTTCCGAACATGAGCGAAACTACGAAACAAACTTCAACTGACCTTTGCTAAAGACTTACCAATAATAAAAAAAGATGATGTTCATCTCCGAAAATCCCACAGTGTACACGCATCTCGAGATCACTGCACATCAGTTCAGAGTCCTGTGCGTGGCGAAGTGGGCGTACTTGATTCGCGTGGCACACTGTAAAAAATAATGGGAAATTTACCTGACAAATGTAAGGTAATATTCACAACAGCTAAGTGGGGTGATGGGCGGAACAAACAATAATTTAACAGACTAATATTCACTGGCACTGTCTCGCTGTCGTCGTGGTGTAATGGATCCAGGATAGCGCATCGACGTGTCGTGATAGAAAACCATTATTCGCGCCCGCGCGCCAGCAAGTGTCGAGGATTTTAGTGTTGAGGTTTTAGTTACTATTCGTCAGCAGATATAACTAATAAAAAACTTATATTTCCTAATACTCCAGGATATCTTAAAATATAATTTTACTATACAATATAGTTTATTTTCTCTTGTATGTCATTTACCCCCGCTTTTGTCAGGTACTTTTCCCGTACGATTAGACAATAGTACATTACATTTAATGTAAATCTATAATCCATTCACGGTTACTTCAGCCTTTTCTGAAGCCCTGCTAAACATCTACTTGCAGGATATTCCTCCGCCTCCTGCAACTAAGCTTTGCTAAGTCTGGAGAATTACGCCAGAGGGACAACGCACCACATTCGTGCGCACTCAATTGTAATGATGTTTTGTATAAGAACTGTTTCTTACTAGACGATACAAACATACCTATTTTCTCCATGTTTTTTATTTAAATTATTTATCAATGAAGCATTATAATTGATACATAAGATATTAATAACATTTCAATTTAACAGGAAAAAAAGTAACTTTTATGAACACAAGTATAAAACGCTTGTGATATGAAGCGTATTTAGTAAACACGTTATACATGGGGAGATTTTTCAAAGGTTTTATTCGAAAAGGCCGAAGAAACCGTAAATGGACTAGACTCTACATTTAAGAGGTAATTTCACCTTACATGTAGAGGTAGTTAACTTCTCTTATATGTAAGGGAAATTTACCTCAATGTTTTATAACAGTGCTCCCGCACTTCTGAGTCTCAAACGCGAACACTGCCACGTCAAGGACTCGAACACCCCGCACCCGGAGCTGCAGCAAGCGGCGAGAGGGTGAGATCACACCAACTCTCCGGCAAAGCCCTGCGCGGCCGTGATTTCGCCCGATTACCCGCGACCCTACTGACCCTCCGGTTGCGCCCATGCGCCGGGTGAGCGGTCTGTGGTTGAGGGGGGGGGGGGGCAGGATGCAGCCTTGATCTTTCCTCCCTCCCCCGGTTCCTCCCCCCCCCCCTCATCCAACACCAGGCAGCGCCCCGTGTGGCGGGGCGAATTAAAAACTCCCCGGAGAGATTGCCGTCTGCCTGCGCAGCTCTTCGCCGGCTGAAGGTCGCCGTGCGCGGGACGCCGCGCCGGAGCCGGCGAGTGGAAATGTGGACGGACAGGTTGGGCGCTAGGTCCCAGCTGCGCGAGCGTGCAGGCATTCCAGGCCGCTACGACAGAGATCCTCCCGAGGTCGGGCTTCCATGACGACTGCCCGACCCCGAGATAAAGGCTGTTCGCGATCAAGTGAGCACTTTAGGAATGAACTGCCTCCTGCCTGCATATATTTTAGCTGGCGCACTGAGTGGCATTCGCCCAGGGAAGTTGGTAAAGTCTGTTCACGATAAAGTGAGCACTTTTGAACTCAACCTTAGAAAAAAGTCACTGCCCCTACCTGCATATATTTTAACGGGCGCAATGAGCGACATGTGTCCAATAAAGTTGGTAATGGTGGAGGGGAAAGTAGCTCCATATATTAACGTAGAAATAAAAGTGTTAGGTAACCATTTGTGATTACTTAAATTATTTCTCTCGTTTTCTGTATTTAGTATTATATCGAAGTGTAAAAATAAGCAGATTTGTACAATAATTACTTTTCTAGTAATTTCACAGTTTCACTTGACCGACACATGAATAAAATGATGAGGCCCGTGACAATGTTAATTTTACATAAGGTGGAAGAACACACAGCGTGTATACAAGTAGATCTTAGGCAGGACTTTCGAAAGTGCTCATTTTACCGTAAACAGCTTATACATTCTCGGTTACTTCAACTTTTCTAAAGCCCTGCCACAACTTTTCTAAAGCCCTACTTCCAGGATATTCCTTCTCTACGTGCACACAAATCTTAACTAAGGCTAGATAATTGCACCAAAAAGACAACACACTGCATTCGTGCACACTCAGTGTAATCACATTTTGTAGAGGGAACTATTTCTTACAAGAAATTACCAACACACCTATTTTCTTACTGTTTTATTCATATTAATTATACATAAAATAATATATTTTATTGATAAAATACAATTAAAAGTTCACTTTAACCACAAATGAGCCATTTTTATGTTAACACAAGTATAAAACGCTTGTGATAAATTACGTATTTTGGAAACAACCGAACACGTCATATGGTGTGATTTTTTTAAACGTTTGATTAAAAAATGCGAAGAAACTGTGAATAGATGGTGAAATATAATTCGGCCTATATTAAATGTCTTACAGGGTTGGAGGCACATAAATGTGGTTTGTGTGGTACGATTTTTTAATCAGCGTGTTTGCAAATATACTGAAAAATATAAGTTTTTGTTATTTTGCAGTTAGTTGAGAACTGTTACAGCTCCGCAAATATGTTTCGAAATAGTTAAAACTATTATACTTTGAATAAAGACTTTACTTTTTGATTTCTGTTACGTAAAATATTTCTTTTTGAAAAGGCGAACTCCGCATTTTTAATAGACTTCTTTAGTTGCTGGGAAACAGTACAACGAAATTAAACCATACGTATGTCACAGTTACGTAGGCCAAGAAAAATAACGTCAAAAATAGCATAAAGAATTGAAGTTATTTTTTACGTAAAATGGGCGGTGTGCAGCTTTTAAATGTCTGCTATTGTCGCTAGCATCCCAATCATTTCAACGCGAATTCCTTGTTTCCATGGTCGCCTGACATTTATTATATATATAATCAATTCTGATTTTGCGAGGGACTTTTTCTTTCTTCTTCAGGCGGCAGCTGAAATTATGACAGAATGGAAGCCCAGAAGTTCGACCTCGTATATAAACTGCTGTTCTTTCTTCTTACACTGCTTCCTTCCAGTCCATTGCTGGTCCATCATTTCATCGTGTTGTTTCTTCTTTGCTTTGTGGTGTACATGTTTCAAACTGGTCGAAGCGGATAACTACACTCTCGCTATCTCAGGCAGTGGAAAGGACAGGTGGAATTAGCTTATCTTTTTTGGCATCCAACCAGGGTATGTGCTTGGAGCAACATATGTATTTTTTTTTTTGCCCTCCATTCGCAACTGATTCGTTTCTCCTTCTTCCTTCAGCCTTTGAGATGAGCTGATATTTTTCCCCCATTTTTTTACTTATTAACATTCCCGCATTATCGCCGAAGGCTATCACGGCGACGTAATTTACATTTGAATTGATGTCACAGGCAGTTACATCTTGACTCGGCATCAAACCCGGAACCTCTGAAATTGGCCACCCAGACTATGCTGCCGAGATAGTCATCTCGAGTTAAGTTTACAAAAAGAAAGGAGTTTGTAGAGCGTGTTATTTGTTCTACACTCTAAAACCGAATCACCGATTCCAGTAAGCGAAGTGCCACTTATTAAAAATTCAGTTAGCCTGACACCTTGAGGATTAAGATCAAGTGCAGCTCGGGATAAACTATCAGGAATTTTTTTCTCTCACGAATATATTCTCGTCGTCTCGCTAGTGTTACTTGGAACCTTCCGAGAACACATTTTCAAATCCAGTTTCGAATACAACTATACAAATAGTTACAACTTCGAGTTTAGTTTACAACAAAATTTACAACCAACTGAACTAATAACAATGAAGTAACACAGTTATACAATAAACGCAACATTTTTAAGAAAGTAAAATATAGTAGATTCACTGCGGATCCCTGACTACAATTTCAAGGATCCCCAGGAGACCGCGGTGGTTAAGTGGTGAGACAACTCGCCTCCCACCAAGTCACCCAATTAAGAACAACAAATTGATTTCAACATTTGTGTGTGTGTGTATGTGTATATATATATATATATTCATTTCCCCTTTAAAACAATTAATATTAATGTGGTTGCGCCAAATAAACTTAGTTTAATTCAATAAAATTACTAAGACGTTGCAGATGCATACCAACAGGCCATAGTATCGCAGGAACGGTGATGTATCACTATCGATCATATCGTTAAGTGCTGTAAGGTTCAGAATTGCTAATTATTCGTCCGCGTGGGACGCTATGATTTATAGAAACAGGTTTGTAACATCAAAACTTTATTAACGTTATTTCAACAGTGCATGGTGTTGGCAAAAAATAACAGCCCAATGTTCAAACACGGATATTGGTTACTATAGGCTGTTCACGGTAAAATGAGCACTTTTGAGGCCCTAGTTGCCTTTCCTTTCAGCCATGTTTTAACCTTTAACCACGGTTTAAAATAAATATAGCCAAGTAGGTAATAAACATAGTGTGCATATTCCACCACACTCGGAATTTAACGTCTAGGGCTACAATAAAACATATTTATTGACATTATTCCAAATTAGATGGCTTTCAAAAGAGCTCACATTAGCGTGAATAGCCTATGCACAGTTCGTATGCGTAATTTGCCTCATATTTTCTATAGGGTTGTAGTGACACTGATAAATTTCCACCGGCAATGCGTAGAGATAGCTGTCAATAAGCCAGTAAATGCCGTTACACAACTGAAAACTTAAGCATTTGACTTTAAGTTTTGACTTAACTTTTGCTTCTCGACAGGTTTCCTGTGGAACTTATCACAATGGTACTGCGTCAAAGTTTAAGTCGAACTCTCTTTAAATCAAGTTAAGCAGCTATTTTGTTGAGAATTCACCAGAGGTTATATGTATTGATATTGGTTTACTGTAAAGCGATGTCTTTTTTCGGTGTATTGAATCAAACTGGTGTACGTACACAAAGTGGCAAAACGAATTTTCTGTGAAGAGGAAACACGAATTTATACTTATAAAAACAATTTCATAAAATACACACCTGAGTGATGTATAATGGTTTACATTACAAGATATACGTTTGTGAATCCGTGTTTCCGTTAAAGGTACGGAAGTGTAAAGTCAAAAGATTACTGGTTCATCGTTAGTGTTGGAGTCGCCGAGATCTCTTGTGACTCGCGAGCTGTGGGTTGGGAACTGCAAGAGAGGACCAGATAGCCGTCTGCTAAGCTAAGCACCTGCTTGCACTTCGCTTACATACTAAACACGCAACTCCTCGCCAATATCAGGAAACAAGAATTCCTAGACTTAGGGTTTGTATGAGGACGCCATTTGAATTACACTCGTGGCCGGGGCGTCGTCCTGTGTGATAAGAGCACTAGGAAACCTTATTCTGACAAACAAGTAACGAATGTTCACGACAGGTATCACTTTAGAAATGAACCTTATAAAAAAAAGTCACAGCCGCTGCATGCACAAATCTTAATGCGTGCACTGAGTGATATTCGTCCAGTAAAGTTGGTAACGATGGATGGAAATTAGTTCTATATATTAACGTCGAATAAAAGTGTAAGGTGACAATTTGTGATAGCTTAAAATTGTTTCGCGTTTTTTTAATGCACAGAATTGTAAAAATTAGCAGATTTGTAAAGTATTTACTTTTATAATTATGCTGCAGTTTAAATTGACCGACGCACGAATAAAGTGATGAGGCCCATGGCAATGTTAATTTTAAATAAGGAGAGGAATACACAACGTGCATATAAGTAGATCTTAAGCAGGGATTCCAAAAGTACTCATTTTACCATGATCAGTTTATAGCGTCAAAACTATGAAAATAGTTTAAAAATGAGACAGGGAAAAATTAGAGATAGTGCAAAGAAACACGTTCGTGACAACGTTTGGGAATCGTGATCTGAACCAGCCTCCGGGTTATAACTGAACCAACAACGATGTAAAAAATGACAGCCATTCAAATCCCCAAGAATTGGTCACTTTATCGCTATATTTATGGCCTAAAACATGTTCTCAGTCTCTTTTGAGAAATCTTGATTTTTCCACTTTGGATGTTTTTAATTCAACGTGTCATCTCTGAGAAAGTGGCGTAATATAATTCGCACAACTCCTCATGGCAGGGAAAAATCTTTTAACGCGTTAATGTGCAACCCGGATATCGGCTCGTGTGGCTTTATAAGGGCCCTGCCAGGATTATCAAATAAATCTTTACCGATGCATCAGCCCGCTTAGAAAGTGGCCTGGTACTCTTACCGCTCTACTGGACATCGTGAAACAAAATATTATTTCATTTTGACCCGTTTTTTCTTTATTTGGACTATTTGTTTTTAAGACTGGGTTACGTGTGAATGTTGCTCAACGTAGCTATCTTTCGGCTTCTGTAAAGCTTAATTTTCTCATGAGAATGTTGTATTAACTCATTAACATATCCGGCTTGAAATCGCCGAGTGAATTAATTCGGTTGGTATTCCCTATCGCTTGTAAGTTGTAAGTTACCATTACGTAAGAAAGACGTGTTCTAACAGTCCCGAGTTTTTACCACGCTCAGCTACTAATGACGGTCTGAGAGCGCCGGGCAACCTGCATTTACGAGCAAACGCATTCGGCCAGTGTGTGCTGAGGTAATCATCTTCTGAACGTGTAATTTGACGGGGGCAAAAAACTGAAGCTCTCCCGTGTAGCTGCTAAGTGCGTTTAAGTTGTTTTGAAGAAATAAAACGTTACTACTCGTTTTGAAAACACGCCATCCATTTAACTATCGTGTCGTTTAAAATTCGTAGCTATGCTCTATCCGTTTCAAGATGCCAGTGACAAAATTAAAGCAATTCGCTGGTTAGCTGCTTCACAGTATGATCGCTTCAGAAAATAGTTCCGGTGGTATTATGTAATTTTTAAGGTCAAATAGTTGTAATTTAATTTATAATTTGCCTCGTTAAATGCTCTACAGCATTATCCATGCGCATGCAAACGTGTATAGGATTTCGATTTGGAAAAATTTGTAATTGTTTCGTTTCGGAGTTAAAATGTAAGTAGTGGGCGCAGGGGTGTTCTGGACCACTTAAGGTTTATTGCATTTGTGTAATTGCACCTGTAATCAACCCTTCCAATCGAATTTACCTGTAATTAACCCTTCACCTGATCCACGTGTGATTAATTAATCCAGGTGCGATTGCACAGGCGTGATAAACCGGAAGTGGTCCAAAATCCCTCTGCGTCCATTACTACAACGCATGAAGTAACCAGTGTTGTGCAAGATGGCGGAACATTCATCGAAAAATTTAAAGGGGGAAAATCTTTACGAACGCGTATAGAAAATAGCGATGGTAAATATAGTTATGTTGTTTGTTAACGAAGGGGGCGTGATTGCGATATTACTCGTGTGTTGGCTGCTGGCAACACAACTAGGGGCTATTTGCGGTAAAATTAGCACTTTTGAAAGCCCTGTTTTGTGATCTACTTTTATGCACGTTGTGTATTATTCCACCTTATGCATGATTAACTTTGCCATGGGTTTAATCAGTGTATTAATGCGTCGGTCAAGTGAAACTGTGAAATTGTTAGAAAAGTTAAGATTTCATAAATCTGCTCATTTTTACACTTCGATTCAAAAAAAAAAAAAAAAACAGAAAGCGAAAGAAATAATTTAAATCATCAGAAATGGTTACATAACACTTTTTTATTTGACTTTAAGATATATAACTACTTTTAGTCCATCGTTACCAACTTTACTGGACGAATGTCACTCAGTGCTCCCATTAAAATATGTGCATGCAGGGGGCAGTGACCTTATTCTCAGGTTAATTTCTGAAGTGCTCACTTTATCGTGAACAGCCTTTACTTATTATGATGCTACTGCTACTTGTACTAATGCTACAGCTATCACAATAACCACTACTACTATATTATATTCATTGTAGCCTTAGGCATTAACTTACGAGAGTGGTGAAATGTATACGCTGTGTTTATTGGTCACATAGCAATGTTTATAATAAACAAACAGCAGGAAGATAGAAATTTAGTGAAAGTAAAAAATTTAGAAATCACTTAACAAGTGCTCACTTTACCGTGAATAGCCTACCATTAGTAGGTGCGAGTACTACCACTACTGCTTCCTGCTACCACTACTGCTGCTTCCAGTACTACTGTTACCATCGCTACCCCAACTGCTACCACTGTTTCAAACATCACTATTACAACTGTTACTACTACTCCTACTACAGTTGGGGCCACGGTAACTGAGTGGTTAGACCGCGCGCCTCCCACCAAGGCGATCTGGGTTCAATCTCCGGCCGGGCCACGCATGTGGGAATCGTGCCGGACGATGCCGTTGCTCGGCGGGTTTTCTCGGGGATCTCCCGTTTCCCCCGCCCTTTCATCACTTCAATCATCGGTTCTTAAGACCACCTGGCTGTTAAGAGCCGCCCAAATCTCTTCACTCACTCATCCAATCCACTACAGTTACGTTTAATGTACTGGCCGTCTGCACTGGGCCAGTTACAGTCCAATACATTTAGCTAAATAAACGTGTGCAAAGACAAATGCATGTTTGTGCAGATAAGACCACGGAATGGCTGATTACTTCATCTTGGAACAGTAAAACGAGAAGTGAGTTGTATCGGTAGATGCTTCGACGGTCGTTTGTTGCACTCGAGTAGTTGTGACAGTAGATAAGGCTTACAACCGCGTTATTTGAAGTAAGTGGCTGTGCAAATACCAACATAGACATTTTACCACTAGAATTAATGATTTTATGGAACAGATAGGTTTTTGATTCAAAACTACGAGTTTTTTGTTACTCAAATCATACCGATTTAACCTACATATATTTTGGGTGTTGATTTAATAACTTACTAAAACGATTAGGAATATTTAATCCGTATTTGCACTGCTTGTGTAAGATTTATTCTATTCTCTCGGTCACATTTGGAGGTAAAGTAAATATTTAAAAGACAGAGCTAACATAAACTGTACAGGTATACATTTAATTATTGCCGAAAACAGCATTCGGCAACTAAATGGTGTTAGTCAAGTAGATTCTAATGAATCAATTTTAAAACTTCGTTCTAGAACCTCTCAAGAATAGTGCAAGCCGTAAACATACTGTAAATGCTACCCGGCAATAGCCTTAAAAAAAAAAAAAAAAAAAAAAAATGTAAATAATTTATTTTATTAAACACTGAACACAACATTATTAAGTACTTCAATGAAGCGTGTTTATCACAAAATAATCATTAAAAACTAATATTTTTGTTTTATTATACTAGGTGATAATTTTTTGTAGCGCGTGTCTGCTCTTGGTATTAATCTAGGCGCACATACCACCCACCCACCACCCCCTGGAAAAGTCTTTAAAATAAGAAGACAGTTACAACATGGAAGTGTCGGCACTTGTCTTCTTACTTGCTCTGTGGCGGCGATTGTAGTGTCAGTGCAGGTGGAAACTATAGTATATTCACTGTTTCTTCGGCCTTTTTTAATCCATCCTTTGAAAAATCTCCTCATGTATGACGTGCTTGTTTTTTTTTTTTTTTTAACTTACGCCATGTATCACATGCATTTTATACTTGTTAACATAAAAGTTACTTTTTTTTCTTCTGTTTAATTGAAATGTTATTCATATTTTATCTATAAATTATATTGCTTCATTTATAAATAATTTGAATAAAGACAGTGAGAAAACATGTGTGTTGGTAGCGCCTAGTAAGAAATAGTTCTTATACAAAATACTGTTACAACAGAGTGCGCACGAATCCGGTGCGTTGTCCCTCTGGTGTAATCATCCATACTTAGTTAAGCTTAGTTTGCACGAGGCAGAGGAATATCCCGGAAGTAGAACGTAAGCAGGGCTTCAGAAAAGGCCGAATATACCGTGAATCAACTATATGGCGGGCGAGGCGCCAGGCAGGATCGCGTATGTGCATGTGCGTGCGCTGTGCTACCTTGTCCGGCGGGGTTTTTGCCGAGAGCAGGTTGGCAGGCCGTCCACCGGACTGTGACACGGCATCACTGCGAGGCGCCTGGAGACAATGCCACGCCGCCGCCACACTCGGAACAGCGGCCGTGCGTGCAGGGGTGTCCACGCTCTTCCCCTACCTGCCGCCGCTCGCACCCACCCCTCACCGCCTCCCAACCCCTCACTCCCCCCCCAACCCCTCACTCCCCCCCTCCACACTAGGCTCATTGCACATTATAGTCTGTTCTCAGTATTGAAAAATCACCCCATGTATGATGTGTTGTCTTGTTCCCTAAATATGTCGTATATGATAACCATTTTATACTCCTCTTAACATAAAAATATCTTATTTTTTGTTAAATTAAACTTAGCGTATATTTTGTCTAGAAATTATAATATTTATTTTAAATCATATGAATGAAATCAGAGAAAATATACATGTTTGTGGTGATACCTATTGGCTGTTCGCCACAAAATGAGCACTTTTGAAAGCCCTGCTTAAGGCAGATTCCCACCCGCCATCTATGATTTATGTAATTTTTGCCATATTCTGGAAATACAGTTTTGTTAAGGCTGTTAATGATAAAGTGAGCACATTTGAAATCAACCTCAGAAAAAGTCACTACCCCTGCCTGCATATATTTTAACGGGCGCAGTGATTGGCATGCGCCCAGTAAAGTTGGTAACGAAAGATGGAAAGTAGTTCCATATCTTAACGTCGAACAAAAAGTGTTACGTAGCCAATTATGATAATTTAAATTATTTATTTCGCTTCCTGTTTTTTAAATGCATCGTGTAAAAATTAGCAAATTTACAAACTGTTTACTTTTTTTTAATAATTTCACAGTTTCACTTAACCGACGCACGAATGACGTGATGAGGCCCATGGCAATGTTAATTTTACATAAGGCGGAAGAATACACAACGTGCATACAAGTAGATCTGACGCAGGGCTTTCAAGAGTGTTCATTTTACCGTGAACAGCCTATATCAGGTTTTTTGGAACGACAGAGCCCAGAGCATTACCTAATGCATTGTCTGAGATCAGCATTTATTGATTACTGTTATTTGGGATATGTCGTGCGGGAAATTTCAATACACTTTCTGAAATAAAAGCTTTGGCAAAAAATCGATAAATCCAAGATGGCTTATGGGAAATCACCTAAATATCCTACTTCCATAGGGGTATTAATAGTGATTATTCACATGAAATAATTCGATGACAGCGACAAGTGTTGTGGTGTTTGACTATCTTTGTTCAGGTAACCATTATACAGACAACTGGTGTTCCATCTTAAATATTATCTCCAATATTTGCAATAAACCAGTGTTCCAGGTCCAACTTCAAATATGTGTACAACCTTTAGTATTCACTTTAGACCATAGGTTGAATGTATGTTTTCAACTAATTTTCTCGTGATTAACATGCAGCCGAAGTTTGTTGTATAATTTAGATACATCCTCTTTAAATAAATAAGTAAATAAATTATATATATGTATGTGTGTGTATATGTGTAGGAAATAAAGATTTGGTTGAATTGCCACTCACTGACCTGTGACCTTACCAGAAGTATATGATCTGCCTGTGCTGTTGCTGATACTTTGTTTTTAGGTTTAAGCTCTGTTCACGATGAAAATCATCTATATAACGAAACGTGTACGAATCAAAATGAAATAAGGTGCTCTTTATGACACGATTAATCATCCTCGTGTACGTCAATGTTGTTTACGTACACGGAAAGGCCACGAACAATACCTACATACTTCAATTTTGATACGTACATGATCGCCATGCACACGTTTTTCATCTCGAGCCGAGCTTCAGCCAGATTTCGGGAGAACGGGTCTTGAATACGGTGTCGCAAGTCCCCTGTAAATGCCCGTTTGCTCGAACAACTGTCCTGTGACTGTGACCGCCCGCGTGATCTTTGTTCCAGCACGATCTCCAATCAGATCAGAGTTCCAGGATAAAAGCTTTACACTGGTGCTAGTGGTAGAGTTCCTATTGTATATCTCGATCTTGGCTCAATGGGACGTGATTCTGTAGTTAACAGGAAAAATCGTTTGTGAATCTCACTTCCGGGCATTAGTGGAAACTTAGTCTTTGTACTGCATTATGACATAGAGTATTAGTTTGCATGAATTCACTTTACACCGTGGTATTATAATTAGCAAGATTTTTGTGGTCAAAGATTAGTGGAAATTTAGTTTTCATTGTATAACCTAAATGAATAAATTCATACATCATTTTATAACAAGGTATTATACAAAAAGTTATTACATGGTGAAATATTAAATATAATTTATTTGCGATGACAGCATTTTAAAGAATTCGTTATTTACAGAGAGGTAGCTAACTTAGGTGCACGACATTTGCTGTGAGAGACAACTGTGGTCAACTCGAAAATTGCGACTATTCCAGTCATCTTATCTCAAAGTACATTAAATTTCATTTGGGGTAGTGCCAGATACGGCTATGCGATTCTTAAAGTCTGTAATCCTACCAATCACGTCTTAATATAATAATATATTTCTAGCAACTTCGCTATACATACATCCTCTTTTTTTCATCCTGGAGGATAATGGTCCACTGAGACATAGAGGCAAGTCGATAGTTTCGTCACTGCAAATGTCTATGACCGGAATCGTCGTTCCCACCTTGTTTAGCTTATTGACACACAAATTTTTGTTAGGGAAATCAGAGGAACTTTTTTTATCCAGGTAGTGAAGATGGTTTTGTTATTAAATGTTTTAATGCAAAGCCTGATCATGACGGTTACTTTACTCTACGAATGGGAGATCGAAACTGTGAAACTTGTATGTGTAGGTTTAAAAAGAAAGGAGTATGACTGTTTGCTGAGTTAAGAGAAAATTATTCATTGCAAGTGATTTTAACGCACATATGAACACAGAGGAAAGTGGCGTAGTGGCAAAAACCATGGACTCGCACGCATTTGGGAGGACCCGGGTTCAATTCCCGATCCTCTCTGATTCACTTCAGAAGAATGCTGGGATGTCTCCTTAGTACGTGCCCTGGCCAAGATTCCTTCCCTGTTCCTGAATGCCTAGTATTCTCCTGCCAAGACATTGTCACAGTCCGGGGGCACCCAAGGCGCCAAAGAAATAAAAATTAAAAAATTAAATTCTTTTAAACTTCATATGGTTATTCCGAATTTAATTCAGGAAGTGCCTGTTTGGAAAAGTACCGTGTCCCTTAGGCCCGTCGCGTCTAGAAACCACTAATTGTGAATTGTTAATGCGTCAATGAACTTGAACTGACTAGTTTTAAGTCCTCAGCAGTTTCCATAAAACCATCCCAGTCCGTTCCTCGGGTATTCTGGATTACGCTGTAGACGGGGTGTGTTAGTGTGCCCTTACAGCGGGCCAATAAAGTTGTTATTTACTTGTGTCTCAACTGCACTCGCGTCTTTATAACCGCCGCGTGCGAATCACGTGTAGCTGAGAAGAGAGTGCCATTTACTGCATGATTACTTTTATGACATATCAAATGAAGATATAATTGTTGATGACGTTGGTGTGATAGTGGACACTAAGAAATTATTCTGAAATTTGCCATACTAGTGTATACGGTTAGTAAGATAGCGGGAAGGGTAATGTTTTCACCTATACATTCATTGTAGTATTCCTACATTTTCTCAGGATACAGTCAAATGCGTAGGGAAGTTCTTAACTTTGTATAGTAACGATGCTAAACATTTTTATATCTGCAGCTTTATGTTTTGAATTATTTTATAATGTGTATAGGTTAAAAACTTCCATTACAGACTAGGAAGTTTACCAGAAAATCTTTTACAGTGTGTTACGTTTATCCACAGGAGCGAATGAACATAACTAACTTAATTTTAAGGCGATTTTCTAGATACAGAGTGCGATACGGAATACGAAATCATACGAATAGAAGTTTTTTTTTTCGTTTGCCGCTATATGTATGAATCACGGTATGGTTGTTATGCAGGCCAAGAACGCACTTCAAATCGTATTAATGTATCTTATAAACAGCTCATCTCTGCGATTCGAGCTCATTAATGTGCTGCGCTATTTAAACATTACGACAGTTTATATAGTGTTTGTTATAAAATTTATTACCTGTAAAAAGAGTCTCGTTAACTGTTGCATGATTTGTTCGCATGTTCTGTAATTGCTAATGGTAATCATAGCACTTTTAAAACCACGGTCTTGATAATTAAAACTGGGCGCACCAAGGGCCACAAGATTCCTGTAATTTTAAGTAATTATGTGTAATCACAGCGATTACAGTTGACCGTAGCTAGCAAATGAATAGGTTGGAGCGGGCTGTAATCTCGGCGACTTATTATGAAGCAGTATTCCATATAAGGAAGTAGGCTGATTTGCCCGAGTTAACGGGCGACACTTGCAAGCAGTCACCAAACTGCGATGCAGTTAGGAGACCAACATACTGTCTGTACTTGCTTCCATGTGTTATTTGGTGCATTAAGTTATGGGACAGCTTGCTGTCACCATAAATCAACGTGAAGTACGATATTGTTAACTGAAACATTCTCTCTTCGACCTTTAAACCATTTTGTTTGAAACCGTACACATCGTTTATAAGCACGTCAACAATCGAACTCATTTGCGAGTTTTGTAACTGAAGCAGAATGCCCTGTTTTGATTGTCTTAATAACAAGTAAGGAATACATTTTGCTGTCAGAAACATAATGTATATCTGAGTGTTTATTTTATGAAAGTTTTGCAGCTGCAGCTAATATTGGCATTTAAAACAACTAATACAGGGAAATAAGTAAGTTATTTACCCTGTTACAAATACGTCATCCACCAATGCAAGAATTGTTTGCTTCTACAGAATTCTTGAAGGCCAAACAGATCAACAGTTGATGCTAATGATTTTATTTGATAATGGAACAAAATATTGTTAAAAACAAAACCAATTATTTTGTGCCAACGAAATTAAAATTTAATAAATCGCCTGAATCCAACAACAAAATATACGTTAAATGCTAGTGAAATAACAGTTTCAATTTTGGCGGCATTTCTGAAACTAATAATTGTTTGGTTAAACAAACAACTCTTCCATTTGAGTCAGCATATCTGTTGTCAAGAGGCCCACTCTACAATTGGACTGGCCAATGCTCATCTGACAATACTGGAGGCTGCACGCAATTCCGTGTGGTTTATCACACAGAACGTAATCCAGGGAACCAAACCTCCGAATGCCACTTTGTGTATTTGTTATCCTTCCGTACAGGAAAATGTGCCAGCGAACCAAAAGAGTAGAAAATGCGTCAGGGGAACTGCGTGAGTGTACCATTCTCTGTAATTAGGGACAAGATTATTTCGACGTTTCTCACCAATATGACACGTCCTATAATAATGCGGACCCACGTAAACATTTATCTTCAAAGTGGTCTTATGTCGTATTGCTGGTTCGGATAAGGAAAATTCAAACACGACCAGGACTAGAGAAGTGTAATTTGTGGCTAAGAATTAACACCAGATGTCAGGGTTACGATAAAGAACTTAATTTTTTTGTATAAGCCGTTCGCTGTAAATTGAGCACTTTTGAAAGTCCTGCTGCTCAAAATCTAATTTTTCTTCGCTTTTGGCATTCTTCCGCCATACACAAAATTAGTACTACCGTGAACTCTCTCACTTTATCCATGCGCCAATAGAGTGTAAATACGAAACGTAAATATGAAGGTGGTGGCCCTATCCTTATTTTTAAGTGCAAAACGATGAACAGAAAATAAAGTGTGTAAATGTCGTGCCAGCACATCTAAACGTCGCACCTTGCATTCGACGTTAATACGTGGAACTACTATCACTGATTCGCTGCATGATTTACCAGGAGTATTTCAGTCGGCGATTCGTTAAGACAGTGTACGTGCAGCCACAGAGTAGTTAAGGAAACAGAGTTGAAACGGCCGCTTATACCGTGAACACCAGACGCATATGTGCCAGTAAAATGTCGTCGCTGGCCGGCAAAATATTGGAACGACATTCACCAATCAACGTCTGGAATCCTACTCGCCAGCTAGCATCCCAGCCAATAGGGAACCTTTCGCAGCGTGCGGTAGCCAATCAAATACAAAGTCTGTTTTCAGAGCTTCGCGCTGCCAATCACAGAATGGGCACGCCCTCACTAAAAACAAAGCACTTGCACATAATTTCGTCTCTGAGTACTTATCTACTCAGCTGGACGATGCCGCTGGTCGGCGGGTTTTCTCGGGGATCTCCCTTTTTCTCCGCCCTTTCATTCCGGCGCTGCCTTACACTCACTTCGCTTCATCCTCGTCGGCTCTCAAGACCTTGCTGTTACGAGCCGGCCAAATCTCTCCACTCACTTGGGAGACGAATAGGTGTAATAAGTGTCGTCGGCTGGCCGAACATGATGCGGAATAGCAAGGTCTGTATTTATAAGAGATTAATTTCGTCGTCTATCGGGTGCAACCTGAGATTCGGTAGAGACATTTGCTAGTAGTTTCGAAAATAGTTAAAACGTGCCGGGAAGAACAGCCGCCTTCCTGAACTCACAACATCAGAGATCAGGACCCATTAGAAGCCCATACGAATGATAGTACCCCATTTATATGTTAACCTATTAATCATCATCCTAATACCCTCTGTAGTAATGTTCTGTCAACAGTGGTTTCTCAATAATTTTGTTCTTCTTTTTCCGTTAGTGTCTTCTAGGTGCCACGAACCAATTTCAATGCTTCATCCTTTGTTGTTCCTTCATCTCCTCACTATGTATCTTCTTCCTCTCCTCGGACCATTTCGAGCCTGTTTTCTTTTCCTTCCTGCCTTGGAATCATTCAATTTCTAACACTTTTTTCTTAAAAATTTCTCTCTCTGTAGCTTCTCCTTCACTTATATTGTTTCTTTCCCAATCTTTCTTAACTTCCTGAATCCATGTTGTTGTTGATTTCTTGTTCCAAAGATATGTGATGATCCGTTTGGTTAACCTGTTGCCATCCATTTTATGTAAATGCCCAAAAAAAAATAGCAATCGTCTCTTCCGTATTGTTTCTGTTATGTTTTCTATGTTGCCATATATTTCATCATTACTTCTTAATTTCCATAATTCTGTAGTTTTTAGTGGGCCAAGTATTTTAAGTATAATTCTTCTTTCTAGTACTTCTAATTTATGCAACTTGTATATCATTACTAGACATTTACTTGCGTAAAGACATTCCGGTTGACTACTGTGATGCAGTGCTGTATTTTAAGATTTTTAGATAAACATTTTTTGTTGTAGATATTCCTGGTTATGCCATATGCTCTTTCCATCTTGCGTATCCTTTCATCTACCACAAATTTTTCCGAACCATTTTCCTGAATTATTCCCCCCAAATATTTGAACTTATTTACTCTCGTTATTTGACCAATATCTGTCGCTAGGATTTCTGGAGAATTTTTTATATTTGTCATAAATTTAGTTTTTTTCTACAGAAATTCTTAAACCAGTTTGGTTTGCTATCTCTTCTATAGGCTGTTCGCGGTAATGTGAGCACTTTTTAAGGCCCTTCTAAATTTTTCCTTTCGTCCTTTTTCCATCTTCCTGCTCTATTTTAATATAAACATTGCAATGTGACGAATAAACACGGTGTATACATTTCACCACCTACAAAATGTAATGCCTGAGATTGCAATAAGTTATATTTTTTCGTGGTTAAAGACTGTTGGGAGGGCCTTAAAAGGTGCCCACTTTACCGTGAACAGCCTATAAGAGATTGACTTATATTACTGCGTTTGTCAAGTTTTCAGAAAGTTTGGCAAAATTGTTTTATTTATATCAAAAATGTATTTTATTTCATATCTCTTTAAAAAAAATATTTTTATAAAGGTAGGTAGGTTTAAATTATTAATAAATTATTAACTTTAATTTCAAAAATATAATAGAGTTCAGTTATAGCCAACAGCCGAGCACTGATCAACTTTGTAATTTCTTTGTTGTTGTTGTCACAGCAGGCGGTTTCCTCGCCCCTGTGGACACACCGCCCCCTCAGGCCGTGACGTCGACAGTGTGTATTGTTTCCGCGGCTAATGCCCGAGAGGATCACTTCCAGTCGACGTGACACGCGCAGGGCGCAGGATCGCCTCGACCCGGGAAGAACAATGGCGCGGTGACGCAGCGATCACAGCCGGGGCTCTCTGCCCTGCGCCGCTCGAGTTGCGACGGGGTTAATCCCGCTGTCGCCTTCACTCCCCACAAATCACGCCCCCCCCCCCCCCTTACTGACCCTGCTGCATCGTGTGTCGCAACAGCCGCTCTCGAAGTACGTACAAATGTTTTGAGTCACGGGCGTGGGCGGGGCGTATTTGTCGCATGTGTTCCGGAAACGTTAAATGAGAGGCACTCGCTCGGCGCGCGCGCTCTCCAGAGAAAGGTGGAAACAATGGGAGACGACCCGGGCGCTGCGCGGAGCAGTGGCACAAGTCGCAGACATAGGTGACGTCTTCTTCGGTCAGTGCTTGCAAAGTGTTGTATAACTATACGCTGTTCACGGTAAAGTGAGCACTTTTTAAGAAGCTCCTAAAAGGCATTAACCCCTGATAAATATATTTTATTACAGTCTCAGACGTTAACTTTCGAGAGTAATTGAATATATACACTGTGTATACTAGTCATATCGCAATGTTTACATTAAAAAGTGGCTGAAAGGTAGAAATTAATTGAAAGGAAAAATTGAGCAGGGCCTTAAAAAGTGCTCACTTTACCGTGAATACCCTTTAGGGATAGGAACATTTCACGAGTTCATTTCACGACAAGATAGACGTCAAACACGTGTACACTGAAGTTGACTTTGCAATTGGATCGCAGTTTATTAGATACGCCCTGGACGACTCTGAGCCAATAGCAGAATTGCAAGGAAACAAGTAGCGAGCGCCATACTGGCAGGTGTGAAGTAACACTGGCTACTCTATGGGGCAGCAGCCAATCAACAAACATCTGAGGCTCGAGTATACACATGACTGTGGAGTCTAGACTACAGGTAATTGAACTCGCGAATTTTTCTTATCCCTATATATAACTTATTCACGGGATCTTAACACCTTCAACTCATCCTATGACATGTTGTCTGGTTGTTGACTAAATATGTCATGCATCACACGCATTTTATATTCTGCATCTTATTTTGACGTGAATACGTTTTTTAATTTGCAGCAATCCAGAAAATGCGATGATAACAAAATCGGGGGATACAGTTTGGCATTGCAGCTCCGAATCTATCTTCTACATTCAAAATTCAATTACACCGCAATATTGCCAAAGGATTAGAGAATATGTTACGTTGAGTTAGGACTGCAAAGGATCGCGAGTGGCCGGGGGTTGCAATTATTAGTTTGTTTCGCCGCGTTACATAACTTTCGACTAGGAAGAACTACGACGCTCGTTTAGGTTTCAATCGACAGCTCTCGTCAAGATCGATCGATTGCATGTATAAAAACATTTGTGTGGTGTGTTTATGGTGAAATTGTATGCGTTTAATGAAAAAAAAAAAAAAAAAAAAAAAAAAAAAAAAAACTTAACACAATTTCGGGCCATACTCGTAACAAAAAGTCAAGTCGAAATACAGAAATCGTATACGATTAGAAAGGGCATCTCAAAAGCAATCCAGTGATACGCACAAAACTCCATATGATCGAGTGAAGCGGTGCCGGGAACCTAAAATATACACCAAGGCGTCCGAGCGCGTCAACGTAGACGTATTCACGCAAAACAAACGACCGTTTCCCAAACACAGCCGAACCCAATTTTTTACTAAATTGTCCTATTACTGATGTCTTATAAATAAATTTTAATATCTTATTTTAAATTAATTAATATGGATAAAAATAAGTGAAAAATAACTGTGTTGGTAATGCTTTATGAGAAATAGTTACCGTGCAATATATTATTAAAATGTTCGCACTTCAATGCGGTGCATTGCCTTGTTTTTTTTTTAATTAGTTAAGCTTTGTATGCATGAGCCAGAGGAATAGCCTCAAAATAGAACTTTAGCAGAACTTCATACGATTTGGATGTACTCATGAATGGATTGTATCACTCCGCCTGCCCGCGGGACGGTCAGCTGTAGGAATCACTTCCCACGTTGCTTTCGAATTATATATATATATATATATATATATATATATATATATATATATATAATTGCTTATTTGTAAAGTAGCCAATAATTTACACTAAGCATGGACTGAACAGATCGTCACTATTTTTGACTGCTTATATGTTCTTTCGACACGTGGTGACAATTCGGCCCGACTTGCCGCGTCCGTCGTCCTACACACTTGTCACTCGGTGATATTTTCACCCCGAAAACAAACTGGCAAATAAAAATATTTCCAACCTACAAACATATGTATAGGCTATTCATGTAAAATGAGCACTTTCGAAAGCCCTGCTTGAGATGTACTTACATGCACGTTGTGTATTATTCCGCCTTATGTATGATTAACATTGTCATGTGCCTCATAACTTTATTCGTGCGTCGGTCGAGTGAAACCGTGAAATGATTAGGAAATTAAATATTTTAAAATTATGCTAATTTTTACTCTTAAGTTATCATAAATGGTTACCTAACACTTTTTATTTGGCGCTAAGATACGGAACTACTTTGCATCCATCGTTACCAAACTGGGCGAATGCCACTCAGCGCACCTGTTAAAATATGTGCAGGTAGAGGTAGTGACTTTTTTATAAAGTCGATTTCAAAAGTTCTCACTTTATCGTGAACAGCCTTTACTCTTGAATACGTATATAGATTATTAGTATCACAAGATCATTCAAGAACGCACCGAATATTTGAACCTACTATGTTTGTCTTTAAAAATTACGAAGTACTCTCGGAACTATATTCTGATGCAGTCATTATGTGAACGCACTGACCAGCTAATGACGGGTATTTCACTGGCGATATTTAACCTTGGAATGGATGAAGTGTAGGGAGACATACCCGGCTTACTGCGGTTGGGGCGAAACTCTATGCTTCGGGGATCGCCCGCGTCCACGAGCATGACTCGGTCAACCAGCTCATCTGCTCGTCCAGCTGGAATTGATCCCGTCCGACCACAGACGCCTCGGAGAAACCACAACAAAAAGGTTGGTGATTTAGAGTGATTGCACTGGACGGTAATTTCTCTAGATGTTCTGTACAGTAATTAATGTAAAATTATAGGTTTGTTTTGTTTATTTATATAAAGTATCAACGTCAGGCTTGTTCTTCTCTCCCCCCACGGGCCTTTTTAGTATGGAATCTTATTTCTACTTTAATGCAACATTTTTTTTTTTTTGGAAATTTTTAATTTCTACTTTAAATTAATCAACGAAAATTCCTTGTTTCCTAACAAAAGCAGTTCATGAATACCAAACTTACATATATTTTAACAATTTCGTCAGAGAGATTAGAACAAAATTACATATACAGACATCAGATATTAACAGGCACTTCAGTGACGTTTCCAATATAAAGTTCAAAATTATTAATTAAGATAAACACAGATAAAATATTAAATTTAACATTATAAAATAAATAAAGGTCAGTTATTAATAACCTAACAAACATTCAGCATATACACATAAATCAAATAAGGTTTTGACAGTACAATTGTCACATGAATACAGGACAATGTATATTATATTATATATTATATTTATTAGCCTCCAAAGTCACATAGCACAATGTGACAGAGTTGTCAAAAGTACAACAAAATCAGATGAATTATAATATACAAAATAAGTACATACATAGCAAACGACAATTATGATACATACAAATTTAAACAAAACATACAGTAATCAATTACAAAAATAATAGAAAAACACAAATTAACAGTTTAACAGTGTTCTTGAACACTATAAAAAATTTTATGTACAAGGTAAATTTTTAATTGCAATTTAAAACAAGAAAATTTTCCTTTTTTTTTTCAGTACATCCTGTAGTTTAGAAGGGAGATTATTAATGAGTCTAATAGCTGCTACATATGGACTGTTTTGAAACTTCCTAGTTCTATAGAAATGGAATGTATGTGAATGAGGGAACAAAATTCAGTCACAATTTAAAAAGTGGTCAATTGATCGTGAACGGCCTATACTTGGCCGTTCTCACGCCATCCGTCCGACAACGGAGCTGCGTGAGGAATGAGTTGCACACGTCTCTCTCGCCTGTACATCCTGCTGCGTCAATCTGTACCGCGGGAAGTTAGTGGCGACCCGCGGACCCTCCTTCGCCGGCCAAGAGTCCATTCCTCTCCGCGTCTTTGATGTAACACTCGTTGCCCTTGGCGGCAGTCACTCGCGACATAACGGCGCGCGCTGAGATGTACAGTACATGGCCGGTGTGTCGGGGATTTGCGGAAACAAACAGGATGCGTAAGGGGGAAGTATCCTTGCTATCTTGGATTTACGTATTTTCCTCAACTTAATTTCCGGAGTCAATATTTAAAAACCAAGTTAGTCATGCCATAGGGAACAATTTAACAGTTATTTATAAATCCCACTTATTTTTCTTACATGATTAGTGTCACATTTGCAACTGTAATCAAACATTATCTAATTATTTAATAACTTCAGTGCCACATGGGAAAATACTGGTATATCTGAAACTCTACAAATAAAAAACACCGTTAAGTAGTCGTCCATGATGTCTAGCTTTGATTTTTTAATTTCTGGTCATACATTTTCATTACGAAGATTTGTATGAAAATTCGAAGATGGAGTGGATACTACCCCCTTAAGAGACGGCCGATAAATCGCAGCCTGCTACTTTGTCACAGATATTTCGTTGTCACTGGGGTATCTATCATAGACTAAAGATGGGTTACACCGATCTCGCTGGCTGCTCACAACCAATCTCCGTGTCCCAACATTGAACTGCTCACCTGCCTACACGTATAGCGAAAATGGCGTAGTTCGGATTTTAGGTTAAAAAACTTATTTGTAAACAAATGCTTTGAGATGAATGTACGCTTCCTCTAACCAACTTTTAATGCAGTTTGATTATTTTAAAAGTGGTGAAAGTATTTTATTAATATAATAGTGGTTGTCATTTAAAAATTAAGATATAAACAAACACGTTCATCACCGTCGACCATGTGACTTTGACAGTTGTGTATGAATGTGGTAGGTCAATGTTGGGTACATGCGCAGAAGACGAATAAGCGGTCTACCTCATCATTAGTTTATGGTATCTGTGGTGAAGTCTTTGAAATATCTGTGACTGAAATATCGCATAATGACAGGTTCACATAATAGACTAAAGGTGAGCTATACCGCTTATTCGTCTTGTGCGCATGTACCCAACATTGACCTACCCCAATCGTACACAACTGTCAAAGTCACATGGTCAACACTGATGATGGTGTTTGTATTTATCTTAATTTTTAAATGACAACCAATATTATATTGATAAAATACTTTTATCAATTAAAATGTAGTCAAACTGTATTACAAACTGGTTAGAGGGTGTACAAAAACATATCTAAGCACTTCTTTACAAATCAGTTTCCTAACCCAAAATCCAAACCATGCCGTTTTCACTAGACGTGTAGGCAAAAAAGCTGTTCAATGTTGGGTCACGGAGATTGGCTGTGTGCAGCCAGCGAGATCGGTCTACCTCATGTTTAGCCTATGGTTCACTGCCTGTGACATGTCGTAACGCCATAGCTAGCCTTGCATGTTTACCAAGATATGGCGGCTGACTGCTTATAAACAAACTTTTTAATGAGTAATCATAGCTTCAGTTTGAAACGGTAAGAAATCTCTTTAGACGAATTCCTTTAGTTTTACATTTATGTTTGATCCGACCTACTATATTTTTGTAGTTAGTCTACAAAACATTCAATGCTAGTAAATGCACTACAATATTTTTATATGCACTTTTATGTAATTTTTGGCAAACAGAAATTCGTAATAACTTAATTGTGGACGCAAATAATATTGGTCTGCAGACTAACATTAAAATTTTACTAACGAAAAAATTACCACGAAAAATGATTAAACCCTACAAAAGGAACCTTTATTATAATTTTTACTAAATGCAGAGGTTTTTAAATCAACGCTGGTACCAACGCTATCATCACCACTGTTACATGTGTGACAATTTTTTTAATGTATATTTTTCTTACCATGACAAAATCGCAGGTATATGTCACAGAAATGTAGGCTGTGTCATAGACTAAATATGAGGTATAGTTCATCAACGGAATCTTCGGCCTATTTAAATCAAACCTTTGAAAAACCTCCTCATGTATGACGTACTTGGTTGCTTCCTAAATACGCCCTGTATCACAAGAGTTTAATACTTGTCTTCTTAAAAGTTGCTATTTTTTCTGTTAAATTGAAACGTTATTCATATTTTATCGATATATTATAATGCTTCATTTATAAATAACTTGAATTAAAAAACAGGAAGAACATAGGTATATTGGTAGCGGTTAGTAAGAAATAGTTCTTACAACTGAGTGCGCACGAATCCGGTGCGTTGTCCTTCTGGTGTATCTTACAGACTTAGTTAAGCTTCGTTTGCACAAGGCGGAGGAATATCCTGCAAGTAGAACTTTAGCAGGGCTTAAGAAAAGGCCGAAGATACCGTGGATCAACCATAGACCGATCTCACTGGCTGCGCACGACCAATCTCCGTGTCCCAACATTGAACTGCTTCTCAGCTAACTCGTCCAACGACAATGGCGTGGTTTGGATTTTAGGTTAGAAAACTGATTTGTAAACAAATTCTCTTGAGACGAATGTATACTTCCTCTAACCAATTTGTAATACAGTTTGATTAAATTAAAATCGGTGAAAGTATTTTATTAATATAATAGTGCTTGTCATTTTAAAATTAAGATACAAACAAACACTTTCATCATTGTTGACCATGTGACTTTGACAGTTGTGTAGGATTGGGGTAGGTCAATGTTGGGTACATGCGCAGAAGATGAATAAACGGTGTACCTCAGCTTTAGTGTAGGGGCTGTATGTGACAGTAACAGTTGTCACAGGTACTTGAAAGTATCGGTTAAGCCAATCCCTAAGCTCGCGTTGTAGTTACTAGCTAGCTATTGTAGGTAGGGGGTGGGGGATGGATGCTAGAAGAGGCAGTGTGGTAATGCGCGGAGGAAATATCTCCGGTTTATTATTCATGAGGCACCGTAACTCAGCGGCGTCGGCGGATCATAGGAGGGACTGGCGGTTCTCCCGCACGACGGCCCTATATGGCCTCCGCGCCAGGGCTACCGTTCCGTAAATCAAGTCCCCGTGCGATGCGGAGCCCAGGCACCTGCGTCGCCCCAGTTAGTGCAGCTCGCTTGTCCCGTGTTCCGTCCCCGAGCTGCGTCGACCCTTCCCGTGTCATTGTCGAGGACAACGACTCTCCAGAGTACAGAACTGATGATTAAAATGGCACCAGTACCCAACTGAAGGCCATAACTGCTGTTAGTTACCAGAATTCTTACTACTATATAAATGCGAAAGTGTGTTTGTTTGTTTGTCCGTCTTTCACGTCAAAATGGAGCAACTGATCGACGTGATTTTTTGTACAGTTATAGTTGAAGGTCCAGAGAATGACATAGGCTGCTTTTTAGCCCAGGAAAATATCTCAAACAGTTCCAAAAAATGATGATTAGGGGTGTACATAGGTACTGGATTAAACTTTTCTTAGGATTACTGCATAAAAAGCAATGTTAAAAATTTCTCCTTTCTTTTTTGTCTATGGACTTTCTTACATTCCTTCCCGAGAGCCGCAGTAGCTCAGTGGGTAGAGAACCCGATAGTGGGGCCGCAGCAGCTCAGTGGGTAGAGAACCCTATAGTGGGGCCGCAGCAGCCCAGTGGGCAGATCACCCAATAGTGGGGCCTCACGCGAAGCAGCGGGTAAAAGTTAGTTTTAAAAAAAATTGGAAAATAGTCGAAACATAACATTTGTCGCGTTATAAAAATAAAAAATACGTTAAATTTTAAAATTACAGAGGCTTAAAATTATATTTTGTTGTAATCCTTAAGAAAAAAAATGTTCCGTTATAGTTTAAAAGTGTCAAAAGTTAAAATTCCTCTGCCTCCACTCTTGAACCCTCACCCCACCATCTTCTCCGGAGACAAGAGGGGGACGATGCTGACTGTTGTTTTCGTGAGGTGTCCGTCGTGTATTTGATGTTTGTATCTGTGTTGTGTTGATGTCGGTGTAATGTTGTTTATGTATGGTGTTGTACAGTGTAGGTGTTGTTGGAGAGTACAGAGTAACGAGTGCATTGGCGGGATCCACGGGGGGAGGGGGGGGGGCTGTAGGCGATCTTGCCCCCCCCCCCCCCAACCTTTTTCCCAATAAACCAGCCAGCTCGGTCGCACAAATTTTACTGTAAAAATATATTGTACCGAATAATCAGATTTTTTCTTTTCATACAATCTTGAAGGACATAGGGAAATGAACATTTAAATGTTGAGAACTGAAAGCTTGATATCTACCATTATTTTTCATGGCTGACAGCCAGTTAATTTTGTGACGTTTAAAATTGTGTACTACAAAGATGAAATATTATAGGTATATGTTCCATGCTAGAATTAGGCCTACTGATATTGAGGTTGTTTACAAAAATTCTCACTTTGAAGACAATGATCACATAGTTTTCGACCGTGTTCGGAAAATATATATATTTTTTTTTTACTTGAAATTGAACAAACTAAGCTTCCCCCAGTTCCCGTATTTAAATAAAGAAGGCTGTACTTCTCAAACCTCCGGGTTAGTCGGTTCGACCAATCCTCACCTTCTGCTGTTGCAAAATGGTTTTATATGTGTTTATATTCCATAAAAGTTTTTACAAACCAGTCTTCGAATACATAGTACTGGATTAGTGGGAATATTCGATTCTGCTCGTCACTGCTTGTGGACGTAAGAAAGCGAAGACGGGAGGAGGGGGGCCAGGGCCGCCAGGCGTGCCAACAACACGCATTCCCCGTCACGGGGACGAGAAGGAAATTAACTGCGCGCGCGCGCGTATGGGCGACCGGTTCCCAGCCACTCCACGCCGCGTCGTGTAATATATTCGTGCGCGAACGTCTTCCGATTTCGTATCGGTCTTCAAGGCGGGCAGCGGGAGGCCGGCCGCGGGCTTGCGTCATGGCGGCAGCACGTCTTCCGGTCGTCTGGCAGGTGGCGGCCTTGGTGCGTGCTCCAGCCGCGCGCCGCGCTGGAGGAGGATCCTCTCCCGGGGCACGTGGTGCTTGCCTCACCACGCCGAGCTTCCTCACACTCAGAACACTTCGTAAGAAGGGATACAGGCTGTTCACAGTAAAATGAGCATTTTTGAAAGCCCTGTTTAAGGCTATTGGAGCATGAGAGCAGTATATTTATGTAATTTGTGTCATAACTTGTTTCGCATCGGATTTTTTCAGATTTCTGGCATCTCAAGACGCAAATAACAAATTTTAGCACCTTCTTAAGTTGTTAGATATTTACTGCCCTTTTTATTCTCAGAGCACTGATTGAGAATAAGAAAACAAAAATTGTTTCTTTTCTTCCATTAGTGCTCCGAGAATAAAGACGGCAGTGAATATCTAACAGCGTAAGAATGTGTTAAAAGTTGTTATTTACGTCTTGAGATGCCATGAATTTTGAAAAATCCGCTGTGAAACAAGTTATGACACAAATTATATAAATATACTGATTTCATGCTCCAATAGCCTTAACATCTACGTGTATACAAGTTGCGTATTCTTCTGCTTTATATACAATTAGGGATAAGAAAAATTCGCGAGTTCAATGACCTGTAGGCTAGACTCCACAGTCATGCGTATACTCGAACCTCAGATGTCTGTTGATTGACTGCTGCCCCTTGGAGTAGCCAGTGTTACTTCACACCTGGTAGTATGGCACTCGATACTTGTTTCCTTGCAAGTCTGCTATTGTCTAAGAGTTGTCCAGGGCGTGTATAATTAACTGCGATATTCATAAGTAAGAGGCGGGCTTAAGAGGGAATCCTTAGTAACATTTTTAAATGCCAAGGTCTGGCCTGGTTATATAGCGCCCTGAATGCCAGACTACCGCAACTAAAAAAAATTGAATTTTTGCAATATTTCTGCTGGAAGGTGGAAAATATCTATCACTAGACGGTAAAATATTGCCGCAACATTCTGTCGATTTTACTGAATGTACGGAATGTATATTCCACGTCGTAAAAAGATATTTAATTAGTGAACATTAATAATTTCGTATTTTCACATGCGTGTGTTTTAAAAGTATAGGCTGTTCACGGTAAAGTGAGCATTTTTTAAGTCCCTCCGTAAAGGTATTACCCGCTAATAAATATATTTTATTGGGCCTCAGACGTTAACTTTTGAGAGTGGTGGAATGTATAAACTGTAGTACATATTGTAATGTTCGCATTGAAAAGTTGTGGAAAGATCGAAATGGCACACAGTTATATAGTAACGTAGTTTTAATACTTCACTTGTTAAAAAGAAGACTGAATAAGATAGTTTGAGTTACCGAAGGTCTTGCTTTCAGGGTGAGATATGAAATAATTGTGATGGGCCCTCCCAACGTTGCGTTGTGCATTCCCGGTGATGAATTTCTGGTAACACAAGTGCTAGGCCTAACCGCCAGTGAAACTGATAACGTGCCGTATGCCCATGTTGCTCGCGAAAGAGGATTGGAAAGGGGTTGGGGGGTTACCCTGCGCCAGTGATCCGAGTCCGACACAGCGCCCTTGTTCTCGTCATCACGCCCTCTTGTTTAATTCTCACACGGCGCCGTGGTTACTGCACATCTCGCTCACCCAGGGGAGCAGCTCCCATTACCGCCAACTCACCCCGCTTATCTCGAGGGAGCAGCTTCTCGGATAATGAGTCGGCTCTTTGCACTCAGCTGCCTGCGACGAGGGAGATTTGTTGCACGAGATCAAACGTTCGCCTCCCACCCCCTCACGCGCCTTTTGTGAACTAATCACCTTTGCCGCTGGGGGTGGTTGGTTAGTCGACTTAGGGTGAACTCTGTGGTTTCTTACGCTGAGCCGAGTTTACTACACTCAGCCGTCAGTCACTATGAAGGTAGTGGAAATATATACAAAAGCTGTGAGCACTTTTGAAATCAACCACAGAAAAAAGTCACTGCTCCTACAGGCTGTTAACGGTAAAGTGAGCACTTTTGAGGCCCCAGTTACTGTTTGCTTTCACCAATTTGTTATCCTTAAAACACATTTGTGGTCACGGTAGCTGAGCAGTTAGCCTGCCCGCCTCCCACCAAGGCGATCCGGGTTCAATCCCCGGCTGGGTCACACCGGATTTTCGCATGTGGGAATCTTGCCGGTCGATGCCGTTGGTCGGCGGGTTTCCACGGGGATCTCCCGTTTTCCCCGCCCTTTCATTCCGGAGCTGCTCCATTTTCACCTCAATCACCCTCATCGGCTCTCAAGACCTCGATGTTAAGAGCCGCCCAAGTCTCTTCACTTACTCACTTTAAACACCTTTTTAAATAAATATTGCTACTTATTTAATAAACAGCGTTCACATTCCACGGCGTCCAAAAAGGCGGACACTTTACTATGAATAGCTTATACTCTGTGTCCATACTGTACTTGAGGCCTCTCCCGCTATCTTCGCCCGCGTCCAAAGCGAGCCGCCGTCCGGTCGCGTCCATTGAGGGGAAGAGGGGAGTGGGGAAAATGCAACTGCACGCGTGGGCGCCCTGCCCGGATTAGATTCCACCTTGCGTGTGTGATATACGATCGACCGCCACCTGTCCTGTGGCCGCCGTGGAAATAATATCTGCCGTAGTCATCCCATATAATAGGGTCTACGGCTCCAGCTGGTTCGCTTGTCATTTTTTTTTACGAAGCTCTCTAACATCAGCAACAGGGTTTCTACAATTCTAAAAAACCGCAAAAACCTGTAGAAGTCAGGGAATTTGAAGATGTTAAGGGTAAACTTAGAAAAGTTAGGGAAACTAGCAACTTATCGTGGAAATTAAAACTGCTACAGGCTGTTCACGATAAAGTGAGCACTTTTGAAATTAATCTCAGAAAAAAGTCACTGCTCCTACCTACATATACTGTATTTAAATGGGCGAACTGAGCGACTTGCGCCCAGTAAAGTCGGTAACGATGGACGGGACACAGTTCCATATCTTAACGGCGAATTAAAAGTGTTAGGTAACAATTTGTGGTAACTTAAATTATTTCTATCGCTTTCTGTTTTGTTTTAATGAGTCGAAGTGTAGAAATTAGCAGATTTTTAAAATACTCACTTTTCTAATAATTTTACATTTTCACTTGACCGACGCATGAAGAAAGCGTTGAGTCCCGTGGCAATGATAATTTTACATATGGTGGAAGAATACACAACGTGCATTCAAATAGATCCTAAGCAGGGCTTTCAAAATTGCTCGTTTTACCGTGAACAGCCTATATATGTTATACTACAATATACAGGCAAAAAGTTGTGCTCTGAAAGAAATCGTTTTACATATAAAGAATTGTGCTTCTCCTGCTGTAGACTATTTTCATAGAACAGTAAGTTCTGCACGGTTCTCATTTTAATCACATTTTATAAACAGGGCTCACATTGTTAAATGTTTTTAATAAATGTTATAAAGGCTGTGGAATTTCTCCATCTTTGTCTGTAAGACCTGGTAAAGACAGGAAAATTAAATGTTGCTATTCTGTAGTAGCCCTAAGCAAAGCAAAAAGTAAATGTTAGCAAATTCAGAACGTGTGTCCCAGAGTAATCATCTGTATTGCAGATTGCGCCCGCCTTTAATGTTACACATGGGCACTGATAAAAATGTTTGGGTCAGGGGAGGGATAGGATGGAGCTGCGTTGAGTTGAGAGGCTTGGGAGGCTCTTAACAGCGAGGTCTTGATAGCTGGTGAGGGTGAAATGAGGTATGGGGCAGCGCCGGAATTCAAGGAACGCGAGATCCCCGAGAAACCCCGTCGACCAGCGGCATCGTCCGGCACGATTCCCACACTTGCGAAAATTAGGAAGTGACCCGGCCTGTGGATTGAACCCGGTTCGCCTTGGTGGCGATAGGATAGAAAATGGCGACTATTAAAAGTTAAAGAGTACAACATCTTGTTAGCTTATTTTATCCCTAGGCACAAGCTATTCACGATAAAATGAGCACTTTTGAAAGCCCTGCCAAGATCTACTTGTATGCACGTTGTGCCTTATGGAAGATCAACATTGCCATGGGCGTCATCGCTTTATTCATGAGTCGGTCAAGTGAAACTGTTGAATTTTTAGAAAAGTAAATATTTTACAAATTTACTCACTTTTACACTTCGATGTGTAAAAAAAACACACACAAAATGCGAAAGAATTAATTTAAGCTAACAGAAATGGTTGCCTGACACTTTTCATTTGACTTTAAGATACGGAACTACGAACTACTTTATCATTCACCGTTACCAACTTAACTGGGCGCATGTCACTCAAGGCGCCCGTTAAAATATATGCAGTTAGGAGCAGTAACTTTTTTCTAAGGTTGATTTCGAAAGTGCTCACTTTATCGTGTACAACCTTTAGTTAGGTTTTGATAATTTTGTAATTGGACTACAAATTAGAATTGGGGGAATTTGGGACAAGAAGGTTACGACAAAATGAAGAGCAAATCGCGTGTAATCAAATGAGAATAAATGTCAGCCTCTCGCCGAAATAACAGTAATTCACTTTTTCAGAGGAGAGTGAATTCTAGATTGCAGGTCATTCAACCCGCAAGTTTTTCTGATACCTACCATTGGAACACGGGTCAAGAACAGAACGCTCACAGTTATACCTCTTCCTTTTTCGGCGACGGCCATCCCGCATTATTGTTTCGGCTCGGGAGGTCAAGAGTGTTAATGCGTCTGTTGCGACGCGCGCGCCTTCTCTGAATGCCGGGCACCTTCTTTTTTTTTTTAAATTTTATTTTCATTCCTCGCCGACGTTTTCGATGGCGAGAGCGCATGTTTGGCGCGAGTATCACGACGCGGGGCGCGCCATTGTGGCGGCCGTCTGCGCGCTTGTTTCTCGGCCTACAGCGACGGCGTGTCTCCGGTCCTGAGTGTTTTCAGGCAGTGCTTTTGTGTTCTCGTCTGGCCGTCGGACGCGCTACGCCAACCCGTGTTTGTTTTCGTAACGCCTAGGCAAACCGTCCTCCTCCAGCGCCATTGTGCGGGCCCGTGAGCTAGCTCGCCCTACACTTGCGTCCGCGCCCCGCTACACTCCTTGACATCTCCGCTTGGCAGTATCGCGGTGTCTCCACACTTTGGGAAATCACGCCGTATGTGACGTATGCTGGTTGCTTCCCGTATATGTCACTTATCACAAGCGTTTTAAAAGTATCTTATTGTTTTCTTTTGGGTGGCTTTAACATCGTGGTGTAGGACAGAACAGAACAAAATTAAATTTTATCAGTACCCAGCTGTTGGCCATAACTGATCTCTATTATATACTAGGAGCCCAGACTGCGACCTTTTTTTAGTATTGTCACGTGCCTAGAACAGTTACGATGTTACACATTTTTGTTATCGTACATAGAGTGAAAGAAAAAAAATGATCTGAAATTAACTCAACATTGGATATAGTTCTATCCACTAAGCCACTGCAGCCCCACGTGGAATCGCTCTATCCACTGAGCCACTAAGGCCCCACTTAATTAACTCAACATTGAAGCGAGACATTTAAAGTAAACAAAAATTATATTCCATTACCTTCATATCACTATGCAATAATCTCTATGCATTAATACAAAACTTTCATAGGAAAAGTAATTAAAAATAAGTTTTTAGGGTCAAAGGTAATGATTGCGTAATCTGATCTTGCTGAAATTCGAACTTGACCTGTATTTGACCCTGGGGGTTCGCTCTGCAAAATTTGATGAACTTTAGTTGAGTTTCAATGGACTTAGAAGTATTAAAGAGGGACGGACAGACAGACAGAGATCATCCTATTATATAATAGGATATTTAAAACAAAATAAAACTAATGGATTTCCTACTTAACATTTCTCAGGCAGTAGCCGAAAAGGGGATCTGTGGACAACCTCCCCCCCTACCCTTCACCATAATGATCCCAATTAAAAGTCTTGAACTGTGTTATATGAAATCCAATATATTAATTAAAATATTTTTTTTAGGGGAGGGGGTTTTAATTTAGAAGGAAGTTTATAATATAACATTTTCTACACATCGAGGTGTACAGAGCCGATGAGGGAGAAGTGAGGTGAATATGGAGCGGCGCCGGAATGCAAGGGTAAGGAAAACGGAAGATCTCCGGGTAAACCCGCCGACCAGCGGCACCATCTGGCACGGTTCCCACATACGAGAATCTGGAAGCGGTACCCAACGGGAATCGAACCCGGTTCACCTTGGTGGAAGGCGAGTAATCATACCGCTACCGTCTAGTAAGAAATACCGAGTGCGCACGATTGAGGAGCGTTGTCCTTTAGGTGCAATATCCCAGGATTGGTTAAGCTTAGTTTGCATGAGCCTGAAAACACAACTTCAGCAAGACTTAAATGTTGGCAGTAATAACGAATGGAGTATACTTGAAATTACTTATGTGTACTTGTGCAGAGGCAACTGGCGGAAGTCCAACAGTTGCGGCGAATTTTGATTTTAGTTGGTTGTTTCCTAGTTTACATATTGTTATAAATAATGCCTTTGGCCTTATTCATACATAAAGTGGGCTGAGGGCGTAGTTGAATAATGAAACATGATTTGGTAGGGCACAACTGTTAAGGATGGGGTTTATTGAACATATAACGTATTACGTGATTATTAATCGGGGGAGCTTATATGGACTGTCATTATTCTAAACTAACCCGTTACGCTTGCTTACCGGACACCACTATTATGCCAAACTAACTGGAATTCCCCCACCACAATCATGGTTCCAGAGGCTGTTCTGGTACGCGGTCATCGACGGCCGGACATACCCATCTCTGTAACCTTCTCTTAGCGATGGCCTGATGAGAAAGACGAAGCACCCAGTGTGTCGCCGGTCTATATTGGGCACGTTGTTTTAACATACTCGGCCCCCGTTTACAGTCCTGGTAGAGGGGATTTCTGCAACTCGCTTCGCACGGTGATTACCGCAATCCCACTCGTATCCTGGTTCCATATGTGAAGGTGTGATCAGGCAGGCCGTATGCATAAGGTCTGATCACATCGTAACAGTATTAATAAGTAGAGATGATGGAAAATCGCGAAAATTTTTTGAGCCAACATACCTTGTATAACACTCTAACTAGTTTATTATTTTATGATTTGATGACCAAGGGTTAGACTCGGCTCTAAGTTGTTTGCAGACTAATCACGGACGTTCTGTCTTGTAGTATCAAAATCCTCATTGGCCCAGTGAAATGGGGTAGTAGCTTCGTACATGCATGACAGCCAATAATGAAAGAAAACTGTCGGACAAATATACGGTACGTTGAATCCTAGCAAACCGTAAACTTTTCCCGTGATAAACCATCATCTTTATTAATAAGTTGTCTGCTGTATCTATTTTGCCAAACAAATCGTTTGTTTCCTTTCCTAACTTGGTTTAAAATTTAAACGTATATATAAATAATCATTGCAAGCAAATGCGTACACCAAGTGTGCTCTCGGATGCGTAAGTATCTTAAACCATAAACTGCCATGTAATATTAAAAGTTAACGCAGAATTTGTCGTTTCTGTTTGGTTTACCGATCAGCAAACTTTCCTTCCATTTCATGAAAGACCTGTTTGAATTTACTCTGTCTCTTATTTTAACACATGACTTTTTAGATAAGTTATAATCCTGATACCTACTAATCGCCGAAGAAATAAAAATTTTTTTTAAGGTTTAATCCATCAAGGATTGCGCTTTACTGGACTCATTCCCCCTACTGTGAGCTTCCAGCACTTCTCCAAAAGTCTGGGCTAATTGGGTACCCAAAAAGTTTCGTAGGTCTTCTTATTGAGATACCTGTCTTCAGCGGGTACATCAGTAGAAGTGCGTAGTATTTTTGTCTAAAGGCTGTTCACGATAAAGCGAGCACTTTTGAAAACAACCTTAGAAAAAGTCACAGCCCCTGCTTGCATATATTTTAACGGGTGCGCTGAATGACATGCACTCAGTGAAGTTAGTAACAGTGGATGGAAAGTAGTATCATATCTAACATTGAATAAAAAGTGTTAGGCAACCATTTGTGATAAATTAAATTATTTATTTTGCTTTGTGTTATTTTATTCATCAAAGTGTTTAAAACGAGCAGATTTGTATAATATTTACTTTTCTAATAATTTCACAGTTTCACTTGATCGACGCATGAGGAAAGAGATGAGTCACATGGCAGTGTTAATTTAACATAAGGCGGAAGAATACACAACGTGCATACAAGTAGATCTTAAGCAGTGCATTCGAAAGTGCTAATTTTACCGTGAACAGCCCATAATGAGTTGTATACATGTTAGTCGTCTCCAGAGCCGTGAGCTTAGGGTATCCTCCCATTTTTACGCTGAGTCATAGAATAATTCTGAGCGAACTAGCAGCGTCCCAGTTAGTCCGGGAAAATGCCAGAACCTGCGAGTTGCCTCCGTAGAGGACAAGAAAATCGAGTTACCTTCAATACACAACAGCGTTGCTAGTTGTAGTTTCGCAGGGGCACACATCAAATTTTTGGTCGTATTCTTTAGATGTCATCACACTGGAGAGCAGGAATATTGATATCAAAAGACGCAAATAGTTACTGGTTGCCGATGATTCTCCTTCGGTGAATTCATTAATAATTAGGGACACAAGGACAATTCCTATTCTCGATTACCTCCGCCGCTGGAAACAGGACGGAGGACAAAGTGTTTTGCATCAGAAAATACCGCAACTGGCCTGGGAGTGAAAATACAGAAGCGTTCGACTCATGACGGGGTCGTTTTACCTCAGAAACCGTATAGCAGAGCGTAGAGGTGTGATTGTCAGGCACTGAGTGGTCATATAAGGAAACTTCTCTTATCACATCCTGTCAGGCTTAAGGCCTTCCTCTCGAGCACGAAACAACCGAGCAGAGAAAACATGGCATTTCAAATGAAAACCTGCATAACTTCGCTTTTGTTTACTTCTTCTGTATTAGGCCCTTACCCCTGCAGCCAGTTCACATACTTTCTGAAGATAAATAAAAAAAAATCATCCGCCGAAAATTAGTAAAATTATAATGATCGCAGAACGGGAAAATCCGCGAGTTCAATGACTTGTATGCTAACCTCGGTATACTCATGCCTATTGAATCGGTCGATTTTCGCTTCTGCCACTGTGAGAAGCCAATTTACTCGGGACTGATTTTCGCGTAATTCGGCGCCTCTTTTGTTGTGGGATTGTTATTGGCCCACAGGACTGTTGGGCGTGTCGCGTGAAATGTTTTCCGAATGCAGAAGTCACAAAAAAATTACTACAATTCACCTTGTCACCAGATTTCCCCACTACTTATTAGTTTTTCAGTTGAATCAAAATTAATTCGGTTTTCTTTGCGGTTATTTCGCTTCCCGGTTCTGCCTGATAATATAACATGAGAGATATTAATGGAGTTCAGCGTTTTTTTTTCATTGTTGCTTATTAACGACCCGCTTTATGCTTAATGGGTTTGGGGAGGAGGACACCTTACACTGGAAAATCCACGTAACCGTACACTTAAAATGTCGGACACGTGCATGAATTACCAGGTACTCGAACCCAAGAACCCTCTGATCAGTAGCTGTCTTCTCAGCAAACTACGCGACATAATTAGGAGTATAATGAGATTCGAAGATTTTTGTACACTCGTTAACTAATATAGCAAGGTGTTTATGAACAACATATTTTGAAGATATGGCTTAGTATGTTATCCTCGTTACGCTATCGCAGAACTGATGAGAGGCTCGTAGCATTCTGACAAACATTTGTGCGATATATCTGGATGCTTGTTAAATTGCTTCTTTTTCCTTTCTTCATCAGTGTAGTTGTGTGTGTTGCTAAAATAATTCTCTTAACTACTTGCGATGTCTTCCTTATTGCCCTCAATTGATTCAGTAAAGTATCTTGTAAGTGAAAAATGGACGAGCGAGCGTGTTTTGCTGCAGGCAGGCAACTGCGAAATTAAATGCGCTAAGAGCAACAAGGAAATTGCAATTCCAGTGAGGAGCTTGCAATTTTTCGTCCTCATCTGCAATATATCTACAAAAAGGCTCAATATGGCGGAATATACACAGTGTTCATTACTTACATGGCAATATTCATTAAAAAAAGACGGTTAAAGGATAAAACATGGCTGAAAGAAAAAAGCACCTACGGCCTCAAATGTACTCACTTTATCATGAACAGTCTAAAGTGTATTCTCCTCTTGTCTAGACTTAGTTTTTGCCACTTTACGTTTCCTGCAACTGATTGCTGGATAAAACGATTTGCCACTTAACTTAAGGACAACGTAATACGTCAACGACAGTAATGTGAAGCGGACATAAAAGGAGTTCGCACGCAATAGTATCCAGCCACTCGTCTCCCACACGGCGAACCAGATTCGATTTTCGGCAGGGTCAAACCAGGATTCTTGCACGTAGAAAACATGGCGGACGCTGCCATTTGCCTGCAGTTTTAACAAGTACTCAATTTCCCCCACATCACTGCATTCCTTCGCGGCTCCTTCCGCGCCTAGCTTCGCCCTCATCGGAGTTGAAAATCTCAGCTGTTAAGCGCCACTCAGATATATCTCACTCACCAATCACTGGCCACTGGCAAGGAGTTTGGCCATACTGTAATTACTGTGTGTTTTAATGCAACTTTCCCCTGAGCTTGACTTTCATTTAATGACATATATCAGGGGTTCATCAACGTGGGAGGTGCGAGAAAACAATTTCAGGAGAGGTGTAGTGAACTGCCGGAAAAAAAAGGGGGGGGGGGGTAATAAAAGTATTATAACATAGCATAAAAGTTTGAATAACAATGTTAATACAATACGTAACCCTACAGTAAATGTCCGTATTTGGGTGTGTGTGTGTCTATATATATTATATATATATATATTATATATATATATATATATATATATATATATATATATATATATATATCGCAAAGCAGATATTTAGATATTTGGCGCAGGAGGCGTGACCTCATACAAGAGTATATAAGGAGGTGGCAAGGGACTCAAAAGGTGTTAAGAACCTTTGACCTACATATTTGCAAATTGAAAATGCCACAAATTTATTACTAAATGTATAGACATGACCAATTTAAAATAAGTTGAATTACAATTAATATTAAAGGGTCTTGCGGCGACACTAGCGTTAGCACACCGACCTCCCATCACATCCTGTGTTCGATCCCCGGTCGACCCGATTACTGGATATTCGCCCGTGCGATGTAACGACGCCCGCTCGATTTATAGAGGTGCTTCCATTTTCTGTATCAGTGCATTCCATTGGTCCTCCTGCATACATTTTTGCTTTCCATTTTTATGCGTTCGGGGACGACGGTTGTCTGTTGTTTCAATGCAAAGAATTCTGTTATTTCCGCGTGTGTGTTATTACGAAGACATTTACCACCCCCCCTCCCTATCGCAAGACGACACGTGACCCCCACAATAATAAACTAAGTTTTAAGCAGACATTAAATAAAATGTATAAATAGTTTCTTTTTCGTGTTGTCTTATTCTGGCGCGGAATAACTGAAGTATGGATTACAAAATAAGCTGTCTTTTAAATGTAGGCAACCTACTGCAAACGCAGCCATTTGCATCTGGCGAATAGTTCACCAGTTCGATGTGCTGCGGCACGCCTCATCTCGGACGCGCGTTCTAATTTCCTAGACGGTTTACTGCCGTTCCGAAAATTTGCGGACTGAAAGTCTCGTTTGAACGAGGCGGGCGCGCGGAGGTTTTTTAAACGGGTCTTTCCGAATGCGCTGTCTGACAGATTCAATATTCGCGCCGACCAACGTGCGGAATTAGCGCCAAATGCAATCAGTGAGCGAGTTTCGTTTGTTCTCCGCGAGATAGCAGCGCTACAGAGTATTCGAGAATACAGAGGCGAAACAGCCGCGTATACCGCGAACTCCATCCGCACACGCCAGCAAAATGGCGTCACCGGCCAGCAATACGTTCGTATCAAGCTTGGTTCACATGTACGCCGATCTCGCCGAATAGACAGACCGGATAACTAGAACAGCCAATCAGAAGCCGTCCTCGGTTTCCGCGCGAGTCGCGCAGAAACCGAGGACGGATTTTGATTGGCGTACATGTGAACCAGGCATTAGAGATGGGTCACATAGTATCAACATGTTACTTTGTATCTGCTACCCACTTGTATCAGGTAATACAAACGAGTACACTGCCGAACTATCAGATATATTCACTGTCAGTGTAACATTCGCCAGTGTTTTCGCGCCTACTGTTCATGTAACACTCATACAATTTGTATTATATTTAGAATTTACGGTTAAGCTATAATCCAATTTCATGTTTTATATGTTGCGATTGCACAGTTAAGTGTTTTCATAAAAAAATTGGAGGATCATTTATAACTTACTTTTCGTTTAAACACTTGACATATGGCAAGTTCATTATCCTGTTTAAAAAATTTTTCACGCAGATGAAGTCTTTTTTTTCCTGTTCTTTATTCTTATCAATACATTATGTCACTGTAACAGAAAGCACACAGTACATCAACCTAAAACACGTACTTGATAACGCCCGTGCGTGATAACAGGCGTACGTGATAACGTGTATCTGACAACATACACGGGCGAGGCTATACGAGACTAGCGAAGTAGCGACGTACTCGGGAACTCCTGTATCTGATACAGAAAGTATCGGATACTTCGCATAGTCTATTCGCAGTTTCTTCACCATTCTTGAATCAAACTTTTGAAATATCACCCCACGTATGCCGTGTTTAGTTAATTTCTAAATATGCCATGTATCGCAAGCGTTTTATACCTCTGTTAACATAAAATTATTTTATATTTCGTTAAATTGAAGTTTCATGTATATTTTATTTATAAATTACAATGTTTCATTTTTAATAAATATGTATAAAACCAGTGAGAAAACCTAGTGAGAAATAGTTCTTACACAAGATACTGTTACACTGAGTGTGCACGAATTCGGTGCGTTGTCCTTTGGTGCAATTTTTTAAACTTCGTTGAGGAATAATCTGAAAGTAGAACCTTAGCAGGGCTTCAGAAAAGGTCGAATTAACAGCGAATGGACTATATCGCATATAATTCCGTATTAGTCTGTAACAGGTACAGAAAGCGCTGTAACGAACTTTCTCTAGTTGGTACTCCGTTCTGCAATCAGCACCTGGTAATCTACTAGTCCCCCCCCCCTCCGACAGCTCAGCCAATAGGGAACTTCCGCAACACGCAGTAACCAATCATATGCCAGGCCTGTTCCCTGGGTCTCGCGCGGCCTATCGGATAATGGGTAGACCCACATCTCGTCTCTGGTCAACACCACGACATGTTCTACAAACATCACGACACTGCAACACGCCAGTCGGAAGACTGGTGGAGAGCTTCACCCCCATTAAGGTAGCAACAGTGGTTGACAGTTATAAATACGGGCCCGGAGCCCAGCTGAAACACGAAAATCCGTCGCCAGCTCTGTGATTGAATCCGAGTCTGACGGGCTGTTAAAACTAGATTTGTAAACCTACTTAACCGAGTTATGGTAACTTCGGTTCCTGGTCTCGAGACAGCACACCAAGGCGAACCGGGTTCAATCACCGGCCGGGTCACCGGATTTTCACAAGTGGGAATCGTACCGGACGATACCGTTGGTCGGCGGGTTTGCTCGGAGATCTCTCGTTTCCCAACGCCCTCATTCATTCCGGCGTCGCTCCGTATTCACTTCAATCACCCTCATTGGCTCTCAAGATCTCCTGTTAAGAGCCGCCCAAATCTCTTCACTCACTCCCTCGAGACAGCACGTCCTTCCGGGGACATGGGAGAGATTGGCGGAATGCCATCCGGAGTCGTCGTGGCATGTAGCGCGTTTTCCCGGAGGAGTACGTATGTGTCTGTGCATGCGTGTGTGTGTGTGTATGGAATGAGAATAGGGAGGGGGTAGGAGTTCGTGCCTAGCGAGAAAGTACTCGAAAACTCGCCGAGATCTTTATGAGCTTGCACCGTTATGATGTGCGGCCACTCGAACCCTCCGGGCGGTCTTTTCATATGCAGATGGCTTCACACCTTTCATTCGTTAGCTGCCTGACAACAGCGGCGGGGGAGGGTGAGCGGAAGGGCGGGGGGGGGGGGGGTAGTGAGGTGGGGAGAGGATGCTGAGGTCCTTATGGAAATACAGGATGTAATTGCGCCAGGCCTGGGACGACCCGTGGGCGTCCCGCGCGTCCTTCTTGGTCCGCAGACGACGTCGCTGCCTCTTTGTGACGCCACCGACGCCATCGCCGGGCCGATTGATTGGGCACAGCTGAAGAGGCGATGCTTCGTTTCCACCTGCACCTTCCCCCCTCCCCTTCCCCCCCCCTTTTCAAGTTGTTTCAGATGCGCGCGCAAATTGGTCCCGGTTTGTTCCGTGCGCCGCGGCCCTGACGAATATGGATGGCCACTCTGCACGAACGGCCCCTCCTGTCTCGTATTTTGAAAGCGACGCGACGGAGGGCTTTGTGAGACGCGCTCATCTGACACTTCAGAAGAACCTGCTTTCACACTCGCGACTGCGAGGATTAGTACAGCAGCTCCTTTCATCGGCGCAGCGTCTGAGAGACGGCTACAAAGTCCTCGACTTCATCTCCGCTTGTCAAGGGTTTGCTTTCAAACAGTTAGCTCTTATTTGCATCGTGCATGTCCAGACTTTGAGTAGTTATGAACTCATGATATTTTTTTTTTCGGAGTATCATACCTATATTTATATCCTGTTGTCAATTCGCATTCCCCGTGTTGACTTTTTTATGCATCCAGACTGCAAAGAGTTGCAGTTTTCTTCGTTTGCAGATCTCTTTACTTGTTGCTATGTTTTTCTTTTAAAACTTTATCAAGGTTCTGCACTCATATCTGTCCGCGTTTTCTTGAGTCAAACGTTACCACTCTAGCCTTCTACCGATGTATTTTTTCTGTATTACATCTTTATATTTATCTGCAGACGAGCAAATTTCATTTTGCTTTGCGCTATCAGCAGTGTAGGTCTACACTGATACTGTTGCTGTCTTAATATTGATCCGTTGTTGTAGAAATTTACTTCCTACGTACACTTAAGGCGATATCAGCACTAGTTATGCATATTTCTTATACCCTTGCCTTTATATTACAACTTTTGTGAGGTTTTAAAGTGCGAAAATGAACAATGCTAATAAGTGTTTGCATGTGTCTTGTGGAGCAGTTTATATTTCTGATGAACTCGGTTTCTCTTTGTTTTCGTCGCAAGGTCGAAATGACTTTGTAGCTAGCATATATTCAGATTATTTTTATGAATGCCTTTATGGGAAAAGTTCGTATCACTATCGTAAACTTCGTTCAGCGATAAATTTTGCCTCTACTGATGGTCCGTAAATCATCTGACCCAGTCAGTGGTTGGTTTGTACAAGATTTATTATCCGATTTGGTCATTGCAATCTCCAACGACCAGTTAATAAGAGTTTCCTGGTAGAGAATCATGCATCCTCCGTAAATTTTCATACAGCTTTTCTTTGCTGTGATTATTCCTCTCTCTTGTTAATGTAGATCAATTTGCAATTGTATCGAACACACTCCGCCTCACGCTAACAGCATTATCGATAGAAACCTGAAGAATTCGCGGATTCATTTTGGACAAGCTAGAACTAAAACAAGTACGTTTATATAACTTGAGCCATTGGTTCACGGTGTAAGACACCTCCTGGAGAACGGTGTCCGATTTCCGCCTTCAACGGTGGCAGCAGACAACCAATGTGCGTGTGGTTGATATTGGCATAGACTGTAGAGTATAGACTGCAGGTCACTGAACTCGCGAATTTTTCAGGTCTCTAATTATCGATTAGTCACAGACGGAAATATATGGATTTTTTTTTCATTTAATGGCATACTTTAACTCCATTATTATAATTGAGAATATTAAGTAGGACTACATGTTGATGTTATTTCAGTTTAGAAAACAATCAAATCATATTCAAACTGAATTCACCCTCCTTATCTCCCCTGAGCCTCCTTTTATTATTCGCAACTCGTACACGAGTTGAACTATCGCAAGTATGAAATTCTGAAAAGTACAGTGACTTCCCACGTGAGGTCTTCCTCAAAACCGGTAATTTTCGAGCACTATAATCCACCCGAGGATGATGATGATGATGATGACCCGTCCGGCTACCCTCCAGGTGTCAACGCCACAGACGTAGCCAGCCATATGCGGGCATCGCCATTATTGCCATCGCAACTCAATCAACTTGAACTCTCGACCCCGGATATGTTTTCGTTTCCTCTTTTGGCAGAGTGCGCGGGGCTTGCGAAACAACCCTTGCGAAGATATTCCTCAGTTCGAGCTGGCAGGTATTCTGCGAAAGATTAATGGGCCCCGCAGTGCAGATCGACCGCACAAATTAACGTTTTCCTGTTACTTACCGTGGACCGCCACTCAGCCTGCGCTGGAGAGAGCGAGGCCACGGGAGAATAAGTAAAAAGAAAGTGATACCGACAGGCACGATTAGCAGTCGTCTACCGCGGATGGACTTTTAAGAGTGAGGGTAGTGTGTGTGATGTTCACGGTAAAGTTAGCACTTTTGAGGCACTAGTTAACTTTGTGTACACACAGTATACCTATATATTTCACTGGATTCGAAGGTTAATGTCTAAGACTACAATGAAATATATTTACTGATAGTTATTCCATGCGAAAGGGCTTCAAAAAGTGCTCACTTTATTGTGAATAGCCTATTCTAAGGAGATTTGAGGCGGTGAGTTCCGAAACTTAATAAGTGAAGAAATTAAAAATAATGAGTTTTCTATGTGGTTTGTTTCAGTGGTGCCGCTACGCCATATTACACAAATCATTTGCATCTAAACACTTTATTTCAAATATTATTTAAAGCTTAAAATCTGGATTTTGTTTTAATGTGAAACTTTATATGTTATGCCGTCATTTTGTTCCAAAACTTCATACGTGAAAAATCGCCGTGTTGAATCGAAACTTGATACATTATTATGCCGATGAGCGAAAGAAATTCTCGGTTCGTTCTAAAATTTCACACATTATGACTGCCTCATTCTGATTTGTTTTTTAGACTGCAACAGAACTTCATATTTGTACACGGTTTCGACTCAAAACTTTATAGATGGACTCTCCTGCAATAAAAACTTGCTACGTGGAACGAGGGAGAAATGAAACAGTTGACTTCTCGCTTTGTGGGAGAGAAGCAGAGAGAGATACTACTGAGCACGAAACTGTTCCGCCGGGCGGGGAGGAATTGGGGGGGGGGGGAGGGGGAAGGTCCTTCTGCTTTTGGAAATAGTTCCACTGTAGGAAGTAGAGACGGAGAAACCTGTATCTGTGTGTTGGCAAGCTACCGACACAATACTGTAGCGACGCTAACATTTCAATATTTCCAGCGAGATATGTAGTATATAGGCTGTTCACGGTAAAGTGAGCACTTTTCAAAACAACCGTTGAAAAATGTCGCTGCCCCTAGCTGCTAATATTTTAATGGGTGCGCTGATTGCCGTGCACCCAGTAAAGCTGGTAACGATGGAGAGAAAGTAGTTCCATTTCCTTTTTTTATATTTATAAGTGTAACAATTAGTAAATTTGTTAGATATTTTCTTTTGTAATAATTTCATATTTCCCCTTGAATGACATATGAATAAAGTAATGAGGCCAATGACAATGCTGATTTTACATGTGGTGGAAGAATACACAACGTGCATACATGTAGATCTTAAACAGGGCTTTCAAAAGTTCTCAGTTTATCGTGAACAGTCTATACCTACTATTTACACACAGTGCATATGTTAAAAAATGTTCTTTACAGCTAAGTATGTTTAGTAGAAATTACAGGTTACACAGAGACGAAATGTCGTGTTGGCTTCTGTGATGTGAGCTTACCCGTTCTCTGATTGAGAGTGGGAGTATCGGGGAAACAGGCCTTGCATCTGATTGGCCACTGCACGTTACGAATAGTTTACTAGTGGCTAGAGGTACGTTGACTTTTCACGAAGCCTTTCTATGGCAGGTGTGTAAAGGACTGATAGATCCAATCTGCTATCAAACGAAATAGCGAAATAAACGTACCTCTACCAATTGCCGCACTGTAAAAAAAAGTGCAAATATATCTTAATAGCAAAGAAAAATATTTCTTTGGGGCTGTTTTGTTTACATTAACAAAATCTTGCTTTTATTCAAAGAAATTTTTTTTTAAAAAATTTGGTTTGTTTACTAATTTTTTATTACTAAGGCAATATTGCCTCGTTTTATAGCAAAGAGCTTGTTTTGTTTACAGTAAAGAAACCTAACTGTCTACCAAAGAAAATTTTTAAGTAACGTTGAAAGTTTTCTTTTCAACATTGTAGTTTTTAGTACGTAACATACCTCTAAATGACATTTTACTAAATAAATTACTTAGAACGTAAATATAATGATAAACTGTATCTAAAACTTTTAAAATACAGCAGTTTATTTTACCAGGAGTACTGCTGAACTATTTTCGCGATAATGCGAGATTATTAGGGATAGGAACATTTCGCGAGTTCATTTCAGGACACGATAGACGTCAAACACCTGTACATTGAAGTTGACTTTGCAATTGGATCACAGTTTGTTAGACACGCCCTGGACGACTCTAAGCCAATAGCAGACTTGCAAGGAAACAAGTAGCGAGTGTCATACTGCCAGGTGTGAAGTAACACTGACTACTCTACGGAACAGCAGCCAATGAACAAACATCTGAGGCTCGAGTATACACATGACTGTGGAGTCTAGCCTACAGATAATTGAACTCGCGATTTTTTCCTATCCCTAGTTATAACTTAAAATTTTTATTTCACTGTCTGTTTATTAATGCACCGAAGTGTAAAAATGAGTAGAATAGTAAAGTATTAACTTTCTTAATAACTTCACAGTTTCATTTGACCGACGCATGAATAAAGTGATGAGGCCCAAAGCAATGTAAATTTTACATTAATTTTACATACTTTTATACACAGCGTGTATAAAAGTAGATATTACGCAGGGCTTTCAAAAGTGCTCACTTTATAGTCAGCAGCTGTATAGCGACGTGGAGGGAATGCGGGGTGACCGCTGCGCAACTGGAACAGGGATGACCTCAAGGAGGCAGAAGAAACGGCAAAAGTGCTTGCGACTGTACTCTTTATTAGCTCCCCAGCGCTGGTCCGGTGCCGTTATTGTTCCTCTAGCAGCACCAATTATCGTGTTCAACGAGCGCGCCTCATTACGGTACCGCGGAGGGTCACGTGGCTCTGACAACCGCCGTCATTACCATACGCCCGCCCCGTGCGGCCCGGATTAATTACGGTAGCGCCCCGCTGTTGGTCGTCGCGAGCCAGGAGGCAGTCGCCCTACCTCTCTGGTCACGTCACACAGTGCTCTGCCATTTCCACACACAAACCGGAGCGTGCAGTAGACTTCACTACTACAATCCATTCAAGGTTACTTCAGCCTTTTACGAAGCCCTGCTAATGTTCTACTTCCAGGATATTCCTCCGCCTCGTGCAAACTAAGCTTAACTAAGTCTGGAGAATTACGCCAGAGGGACAACGCACCACATTCGTGCGCACTCAATTGTAATGATGTTTTGTATAAGAACTGTTTCTTACTAGACGTTATCAACATATCTATTTTCTCTCTGTTTTTTATTCAAATTATTTATCAAGGAAGCATTATAACTTATACATGAGATATTAATAACATTTCAATTTAACAGTAAAAAAGTAACATTTATGAACACAGCTATAAAACGCTTGCGATACAGGGCGTATTTAGGAAATAACTAAACACGCCATACGTGGGGAGATTTTTCAAAGGTTTGATTAAAAAAGGCCGTAGAAACCGTGAAAGGGCTATATGTATACATCCCCTGCTGTTCTTAACACTTTGAGGACTAGGCCCGAGTGTAGCTCGTGCAACACAATTTTCAAAATTTTTCTTTTGTTTCTTAACAAAACTCGTACGGATGTAGATTCTTTGCCCCACTTGTACGTTACCAAAGCCTACAAGATCATTCAAGCCCAGCAATAATGAAGTTACGGACCATAAAAACAATGCTTTCTTATACCTAGGGATAGGAATATTTCGCGAGTTCATTTCAGGGCAAGATAGACGTCAAACACGTGTACACTGAAGTCGACTTTGCAATTGGATCGCAGTTTGTTAGACACGCCCTGGACGACTCTGAGCCAATAGCAGACTTGCAAGGAAACAATAAGCGAGTGCCATGCTGCCAGGTGTGAAGTAACACTGGCTACTCTATGGAGCAGCAGCCAATGAACAAACATCTGAGGCTCGAGTATACACATAACTTTGGAATCTAGCCTACAGGTCATTGAACTCGCGAATTTTTCCTATCCCTACTTATACCGGCTCACAAGGACACGTTTGGCTGCAAATACTTTTACTCTGTAAAGAGCACTTGGTTGGGGCAAAATCAACTTGCCGTCCCATTGGCCGGCGACCAGCCAATAAGGAACGTTGTTGTGTACGGTAGACGTGCCCGACGTCACGCGAACCAGAATGAGAGTCGTGAGTGACAAAACACATAAACCAATAAAACCTGTGATCCTAAACTGCTGGCGACTCACTTCTAACTCGTCCTGAATACCAGCAAATGTGTGCAGAATTCAAAGTGTTAAACCTCCATTGGCTGCTGCCTACATTAAAATCCGTTCCCGCATTTCGTCAAGCCCCACGGGATTCTGTAACTTCGACACTGAAACTGCCATAGGCTGAATATGAGATAGACCGATTCTTCGTCTTCCGCCCATTTCCCCAACATTGACACTCACTGAACCAAAACAACGGTCAAAGTCACATGGTCGACAGTGACGAACTTGTTTGTTTATATCTTAATGTTCAACCAAACAAGCCCATGCACATGAATAAAATACTTTTATAGACTGTTCACGGTAAAATGAGCACTTTTGAAAGCCCTGCGTAAAATCTACTTGTATGTGCGTTGTGTATTCTTCCGCCTTATGCTATGTTATCATTGCCGTGGGCCTCATCACTTAATTCATGCGTCAGTCAAGTGAAACAGTGGAATTTGTAAGAAAGTAAATATTATATATATCCGCAATTTTTTCGCTTTGACGCATTAATATAAACAGAAAAAGAAAGAAATTTTTTATCTCAAATGGTCATTTCACGCTTTTTATTCAACGTTAAGTTATGTAACTAATTTCCTCCATCGTTATAGGCTGTTATACTTGTATACACGTTGTATGTTCTTCCGCCTTATGTAAAATTAACATTGCCATGGGCCTCACCACCTTATTCATGCGTCGGTCAAGTAAAACTGTGAAATTATTATTAAAGTTTATAATGTACAAATCTGCTCAGTTTTACAGTTCGTTGCATTAAACAAAACAGAAAGCGAGAGAAATAATTTAAGTTATCACAAATGGTAACCTAACACTTCTTATTCGACGTTAATGTATGGAACTACTTTCCCCTCTATCGTTACCATCTTTACTGGACACATGTCGCTCATTGCGCCCATTAAAATATATGTAGGTAGGAGCATAGACATCTTTCTAAGGTTCTTTTCAAAAGTGCTCACTTTATCGTGATCAGCCTTTACCAATACGAACTCAATCAAACTGTATTACAAACTGGTTAGAGGAGGTATACAAACATCTCAAAGCACTTATTTACTAAACAGTGTTCTAACCTCAAATCCTACCCACTTCTTTTATGATAGTCGTGTTGGCAGAAAAGCAGTTCAGTGTTGGGGCTAGCGTGATCACTACACCATATTCAGTCCACTGATACCACGTAATTCGTGCACAAACAACCAACAAGCCAGTTCTCTTCTCGAAGTTATTTCGCGAAATATCACTGCCTCCACATATCGTTTACGTAGAAACCTGCCAAGTTCGCGTTATCATCCGACAACAGACTAAATAAGCTGTTGTGCGATCGTCTTATGCCTGTCATGCACTGACAATTTGTGTGACACGACCAGAATTACTTTCATATGCCCGGTTGCATCAACATCTTCCCCTATCCGAGATGGAATGATCCTAGTTCCGAACCAATATCCAGTTTGATCATGGTTCCAATTTTAAAAGTGTTGCACCGACGAAATTACATGATTCTGAATCTCCGATTCGTCGATCTTGGTTCTAAAATGAGAGATCGAGATTAAGTATAAGACAAATTTTGCTATTGGTTCGTAATATATGACGTCATGAAAGTAGGCGTATTTTTCATTATAGATGTGCGATGTTTTATCTGTTTTAAGTGAATTATTGATGTACGAATTTTACTGAATAATATTCAAGTGCATATAATGTTCTAATTCTATCTGTTGGCGTATTTTCAAACTACATTTGTCTACGATGGTTGATGATCTCGGATCGAGATTTCGAACCCTCAATTACCGCGGTTCGAAATGAACTTCATCTTGATCTCCAGTCCAGCTCTCAGTTCGAATGGTGCAACAGTTTTGTGTGTCGATCTTAGATCCGATCTCAGATCGAGTTTCGAACCACGATGGTGCAACCGGCACTAGCCAATGAACAACAGTTCAACTGCAGTTGCGACATTCCATAAATATTGTTTCGTGATCGAAATATCGCCATATCGCACAGCACTACCGGAGAGACGCGGCGCAGGTGTACTCAGATGTGTGCCGAAGCGCTATCGATGTCTCGACGCAGCGATTGTGCTGGTCTGCAGCGCTGTCAGCGAGCTGCGGTGACGTCGGCTGCACTTTGCCTCGGAGGCAGTTTGTTTTGTGGACGCGGCCAAGATAGCGATCTGTTGATGGATTGTGGGCCCGGCTGACGGCGCATCGAGAACCTAATGATGGATGATTATTACAGCGCCGGCCCAAGTGCCGGCATGTCGGGGTCCTAACTCCTCGCCACTGGAGGTGAAGGCCACGCTCGCGCTAGGGGTGGGAAACCAACCGTCGTTGCGGGGAGGATCTGCAGGTGACATGACATGCCGTGGGTGCACTCCTACCTACGATAATTAGCGCCAGTCCTCCGAGGACAACCTGCACTAGGACACGTAACTAATGGCGGTTCACGATAAAGGGAGCACTTTTGAAATCAACCTTAGGAAAAGGTCGCTGACCCTTCCTGCGTGTACTTAAACGGGCGCACTGAGTGACATGCGCCCGGTAAAGTTGGTAACGATGGATGGAAAGTAGTTCCATATCTTAACGTCATATAAATAGTGTTGGGTAACCATTTGTGAATAATTTAAATTATTTCTTTCGCTTTCTGTTTTTTATAATACACCGAAGTGTAAAAATTATCATGATTTGAAAAATATTTACTTTTCCAATAACTCTACAGTTTCACATGACCGACGCATGAATAAATTGATGAGACCTATGGCAATATTAATTTTACGTAAGGCGGAAGAATACGCAACGTGCATACAAGTATATATTAAGCAGGGCTTTCAATAGTGCTCATTTTACCGTGAACAGTCTATAACTGCCGTGAGAAGCTGACTGCAGGAAGATAATGGACACGTTCAGCGGGGAAGCTGACGCGCTACCTCTACACTGCTAGCAGACGACAGGCATCATTTAAAGACATTAGGTTAAGATCAGACGATTGTAAATATTTTGATGTTTATTGAATTACGCACATTGTTACTGGAAATTAAATATCCACACAACCAGGACGAAGAAGGTACACGAAATATAGTAATTTTTTTTTACTTTTTTAACAACTCGTGCCAGTATTATTTTTATTACTTTGGATGTGGAATTCACATACGAATACATGAAAATATTCACTTTCAGCATCTCAAAACCACGCTGCAGTAACTGAACAAACGTGCAGCCTTGCGTGTATAGGCTATTCACGGTAAAGTGAGCACTTTTTATGGCCCTCCAAACAGGTACTAACATCAATTAAATAAATTCTATTGTAGCCTCAGACGTTAACTTTTGAGAGTGGTGAAATGTATACACTGTATTTATTAGTAACACGGCAATGTTTATATTGAAAAGTGGCGGGAAGATAGAAACAGGCTGAAAAGAAAAATCTAGCAGTGCCTTAAAATGTGCTCACTGTACCGTGAATAGCATATATTAGTAATTGGCAGCGCTACAGCAGAGCTTTACCTGCTGAGGGCACCCAATATCGTGTAATAGCCACAGAGTAACTAAGAATACAGATGCAAAACATCCGTCTGTACTTTTTTGATTCCATTCTTCACCCAGCGCCTGGTAATCCGTTGACCCGGCGGGCAGCCCGGCCAATGGCGAACCTTCCACAGCATGCAAGTAGCCAATCAGACACAAGAACCGTTCCCAGAACCTCGTGTCGTCAATCCGAGAATAGGTACCATCTCATCACGTCTGTGTGTCTCTATGTACTATTAATCAAGAACGAAAGTTTGCGACGTCTAACACTGTACGCCCAAATGGTGAGGGTTAAGGGAACTGGCCTAGGGAGGATCGATAGTGCCCTATGGGGAAGGGGGCGAGTTATGGTTGCCGACCCCCTCCTCCCCCAGTTAGGGGGGGGGGAAGTTTAATGGACCAGGATTAAGGTTCGTGTATACCATAACAGTTGAGTTCGGATGTCCCATCACTATCCGTAGTGTTGGTAAGTTGATTGCCGCTACCTTCCAAGATGTCGAAACATCGACAAACACGTCTCACGATAAGCTGCTCCCGGAATTGTCAAGCCGAAAGCCGAGCAGCTCTCTCATTTGGCTTGGAAGCTGCAGCGTTAAGCTGTATTCACAATAGAACGACGCGATGCGGCGCTTCGCGTCCGACGAGCGTTATTTGCGTCTTCAGAACAGAGCGATGTGCTGTCGCCAGCCGCCGCCTACACAGGCTGTGCTGTCATCTGTTATCTTGCAAGGAAGCTTGCAACGAAGTGCTAAAAGCGAACGTAATACACTGGATTTGTTTGCCATTTAGTTAATTAAATTGTTTTTTATAGTAATATGCACTTTTCTTTAATAAAAATATATTAATATTCGAAATTATGTTTTAGTACATGAACGACTCTTCAGGCATCGGGAAACATTATCCGTTTGTTTTTCTTTACGTAAGAAAAATGTATATAATTTGGACTGCAATTAATGTATCTGCAAACCATTTATGTACATTTTCATTTGTGCTCTACCTCAGCTTTTTTGCCAGTTTATTTATTATGAAATACAATAATGTTATTCTTCTTATTCTCCGTCTCCGGCGACGAGTGTCAATTCCAGTGTCCGTCGCTTCGCACGTGCAACGTTCTCGACGCTCGTCACTAGCGTCAAGCATCTGATTGGCTGATACTCGACGCGACGCGTCGCAACGCTCTATTGTGAACACCGCTTTATGCCGGAATCACATAGCCCGACCAACACTGCACGACACGACCAAAAACGCAACCACGACACATTTCGATGTGACTACTTGAATTTACAGCACAACCGACGCCAAGCTCTTGGCATTTAACCTAACTATTTAGAAGGCGCTGATAGGCTACGTTAGTTTCAAAGGCGATGAACAAGAGGGAAATTTGTAATACATAACGGTGACGAAATTATATCGCTAATGCATACAAAGGTAAAATGATTATTATTATAAGAGTTAGATACAGTAATTTTCAATTTATTTTTATTTTAAGCTGCGTATTTACTATTGTAGGGAAAGCGCGCAATACAATTTCACTGTGCAAGGTTGTACATTCTGTGCGTCGTGCCGCACGACACGACGAAGAATAGAAATCGCTTCTAATCCAAAGCTGCTGGTCGGTCGACAGAATCGGTCGGGTTTACGACGATGTACCTTGCATTTCATTGGCTGTTGGCCGTCGTGTCGTGCGCGTCGGGGCTATGCGATTCCGGCTTTAGTGAGCGAACATCGCGACTTGGCGTCGACGAGCAAAATCCCAACCGCCAGTGGACAAGTGCGCGCCGAGCCGCGGCAAGAGAGAGAACATCTCCACCCCGCACACATAAGTGGCGGCAGCTACGACGACCTGTGTTTCTTCACCTCCCCTCCTACATCTCAGGCAGGCTTTATTAGCTGACTCACCGCAGCCATCTTATTGTTATTTCACCCCGCAGGCTTGCCATACACGGCCGTGTGGGCACAGGCGGGCCGAGCAAACAACGAAGAGGAGACGACCAGGCGACTTTGTCACGTACAGGTACGAGCGAGGCTGCAGTCTCACGACGCCAGCCTGAGGGCTCATCCTTCCTTCCCCGCATACTCCTCGCCGCACAACTTACAGCTGGCTAAAGCTTGTTCATGTTAAAGTGAGCACTTTTGAAATCAACCTTAGAAAAAATTCACTGGCCCTGCCTGCATATATTTTAATGGGCGCATTCAGTGACACTTGCCCAGTAAAGTTAGTAACGAAGGATTGAAAGTAGTTCCATATATTAACTTCGAATAAAAGGTGTTAGGTAACTATTTGTGATAACTTAAATAAATTCTTTCCTTTTCTTCTTTTTTAATGCATAATAGTGTAAAAATGAGTAGATTTTAAAAAAATTTACTTTCCTAATAATTTTACAGTTACACTTGACCGACGCATAAATAAAGTGCTGAGGCCCGTGACAATGTTAATTTTACATAAGGCGGAAGAATAAACAACGTGCATACAACTAGATCTTAAGCAGGTCTTTCAAAAGTGCTCATTTTATCGTGAACAGCCTATAACGGTCTTTAAGGGTCCTATGTACTGAAACGTTTTCAGTGAAATCTTTCCGCGTAAACGCGTCTCTCGGTAAATAAATGTTCTGGAAATAGGAAGGTTTTGCCAGAAAGGATAAAAAAAAAACTATTGTCTATATCGCTATCTTTTTGCTTTTATCATATTAAGTGTATTAATGGAGAAAAAAAGTGAATGTGGTCTAATATCGTATTTTTAAAGCTTGCCTATGAAAAGAAAAATACAATTATACGCAGGTAATTTGATCTGCGTACTTTCATCGCGTGTAATAAAACCCCACAATTACAGATCTAGCTTACACAGTAAAGCGTTAGGACGGAAACACTGCACGCTTTGCGCGTAGGAGCGATGAGGTCCCAGGCGTGCGAGTTAGTGTCGCCCGTATAGCTCACTAGCTTCTCTTGGACGCGAGGTTCCCACGGGGGTCCATCCCACTCTAAACAATAATTGTATTAGAGAATGCAGTTTATTGCTCGTGTATAGAGTAGTATCGAGGCGGTTGGATTACAGTGAATGCTAACGCTCGTCCACTGAGTTTGATGTAGTATGAGGGAGGGAAGAGAAAAGTGAAATTCACGTCAGTCTTTCGTGTAACTAGCCGTGTACTCGCAGAGGACTTCGGCAAGAGCTAATTAACGTGCAGAGTTAAAGTGTGGCTTCTGCGCTTCGGCGTGCCTCTCATCCACTGTGTATCGTTCATCTGATCTGCACGCCCCGTCGAAAACTACGGATCTTCGTAATTGCCGCAGTGCCTTTCTGCACAGGTCTGAGATATTTCTTTCATGTGCTTCATACATACATACATACACTCATTCATTCGTTAGTATACGGAGTGGTATAGGCTGTTGACGGTAAACCGAGCGCTTTCGAAAGCCCTGCGTGATCTAATTTCATGCGTATTGTGTATACTTCCACCTTATGTAAAATTAACATTGTCATGGGCCTCATCACTTTATTCATCCATGAATCATGTGAAACTATTAAAAATGTAAATATTTTTACACTGATTTGCATAACAAAAAGCAGGAACGAAAAGAAACAATTTAAGTTATCACAAATGGTTACCCAATAATTTTTATTCGACTTTAAGATATGGAACTACTTTCCCTCCATCGTTACCAATTATACTGAAGTGAAGAGAGTTGGGTGGCTCACGAAGATAAGAAGAACTCGTTTGTTATCATTACCATCTTTCGAAGTCCCTATATTGGCTTCGAAAAATACTGCAGACTTCTAAAGGCGATTCACGTTTAACTGAGCAGCACTTTTGAAATCAACCTTTGAAATATTCCACTGTCTTTACCTGCACATATCAACAGATACACTGACTAGAATGTGCCCAGTAAATTGGTAACGACGGATGGAAAGTATTTCCGTGTTTTAACGTTGAATTAAAAGTGTTATAGGCTGTTCACGGTAAAATTAGCACTTTTGAAAGCTCTAAGATCTACTTGTATGCGCGTTTTTTAAAACAAATAAGTGTTCATTAACTACTCTAGACATGTTTTAAGAAGCAAGTCAGTGCTGTGCTTTGTTTATATATTTCGCAACAAAAAAAAAATATATTTTAAGTCGTTATTGCATAAATAATAATTTTCTTATTTCTTGACATATTAGCAGCATTCCACTGATGGTTGTAGAAGTATCACGTTCGTTTAAAGCATTACATTTAGATAAAAACCAACATGACGCTGATTTGGTCATTTTGTATTTTTGCTAACATACGCTATATATAAATACAAAACACCAAATACCAAATACGTCGCCATTTTGTCAACAAAATCTGCCATTTCGGACACTGCCTTTAATTTTTGGCCAATGCACTATTTTTGATGTGCATTGTAGAAAGTTGCCTTATGTACTCGTGCAGCCAGTGTTGTTTACTGAGATAACTCAGTCCATAAGGAGTCCAGCTTTTAAGGGCGTTGCCCACGAAAACATTTTTTTTTTTAGATTGCATAGTTTTTGCAAAATGCCATGTCAATTTAATATTTTACTGTTTTTTTTAATGTGCAAACAAAATTAACTAAACTACGCATTTGCAGAAGATTTATCAAGGGCAACTGAAATGCCTTGTCTTAATGAATTTCAAGGTTTACTTAGCAAAAGTTATTTTGCAAAAATGAAGGGCAGCTACAAATCATAGATATGCGAAAATTTTCCTTGTTTTTAGCCCTTTTTAAAATTGCAAAACCATTTCCTTGTACGATTTTATAGACGTCTTCAAGAAGCCCTTGGTAACTTCTTTCAGTGTGAAATTACGTCATTTCTGTACGTAAGTAATTTTTTTCATTATTTGTACATTTCTAAAATAGTAACATTGTGATATTGACATGCATTTACAAGAAAATTACGTGCTCGATTTTTTTTTTTGCGAGGAGAGAGTGAGTATTATTAATTAGGGCCACCTGTTTTCCGCCAAAATATTTGATGAGCAGGCAGTACTTCAAATTCGTACGCGCACACTTGCGAATTTGCTTTCGGCTATTGGCCTTCTGTATGAGAAGATATAGTCTTCTCGGCTGGGCCAATCAGAATTACATTACCCCGACACCAAACGTCGGTGATTAGCTGGTAAACACCTAAGACGCGCGAGAGTTGAAATCATCCAACCACGAAGTAGGGTCTGAACTGACATGTTTTCCAGTACAAGTAGTGGAATATTTTCGTGAAAAACAGGTGGTCCTACAACTAATTAAAGACCTTAAAATTTCTCGTATTTATTTCGGGACAAGTTAGAAATCAAGAACGTGTAAAGTATGGCCACTTTTGCAATTGGTCCACGCGTTGACACATCCTTAAGATTTCTGGACCAATAACAAACTTAAACAAAATTTGTGCCCAATCAGTGTCATCCACCCTGACAGAAAGCAACAAATGAGACGTTGATATTTGATTGTTTGAACATAAGTGTGAGGATTAGGTCACTTAAATCGCGAAATTTTCAGGTCTCTAATAACAATTGGAGACAAAGGTAGACTGAACGCACATGCATTTGACTTTCTTTTCCATTGGCCCGCGGTTTGTAAGCCATGCCCTGGAGGAATTTAAGCCGATAACTAACCTGCAAGAAAACGAGGACCGCGTCCCGTGCTATCTGTGTCCTGGGTAGAAATGGATTAGCCACTAACCAATTAATAGGGATAGGAAAAATTCGCGAGTTCAATGACCTGTAGGCTAGACTCCACAGTCATGTGTATACTCGAGCTGCTCCATATAGTAGCCAGTGTTACTTCACACCTGGCAGTATGGCACTCGCTACTTGTTTCCTTGCAAGTCTGCTATTGGCTCAGAGTCGTCCAGGTCGTGTCTAATGAACTGCAATCCAATTGCAAAGTCAACTTCAGTGTACACGTGTTTGACTTCTATCTTGTCCTGAAATGAACTCGCGAAATATTCATATCCCTACCAATAAACTGAGACGCGAGTACACGTAGGTTTGCGGAGTTTAGCTTGTTGCCAAATGAAACCGCGAGATTCCACGGTCTCCACTAATAATGCATAAAAGTTGTGGTACAAATATAAAATAAATTTTTCTTGCGCAACTTGTTCCACGGGCGCGCACAGACCTGCCTGCCCTTCGTGGCAAGGTGTCATCGTTGGCACTCGTTATACAAACACCTCCGCTATGCCGTCGTGTTCTCTGTTCCACGACTGCCTCCCCGGGGTCCAGTAGGAATGTTCTCCTCGACGGCCTTCCGCGCCGGCGCGAGTAGCTTGGTGTGGCAGGCGCTCGGGTTCCGGCACGTCATGCAGAACGCCGGACAACATGCGTGGCGGACAACCGGCTGGATCAGTGTCTTGTACAGTCCGCGGCCGGGTCCCTATATGCCGTTCACGATAATGTGAGCACTTTTGAAGCCCTAGTTACTTTTTTCTTTCAACCAATTTATATCCTTCCGCCACTTGTTAATGTAAACCCTGCAATGCGAGTAATAAACATACTGTATACATTCACCATACCCAAAACCAAAAGTCCGAGACCATAATGAAATGTATTTATTGGTTATAATGTCTGATGAAACAGCTTCAAAAAGTGCTCCCTTTACCGCGAACGGTCTATAGGCGTGCCGCACACTTCCACGGCTGCCCCCAGTGTGTTCTGGAGTTTACCTCCTCGCCGCTGATTCCGAATTCAAGCTGCACTTGATTCTCTATTGCACATTTACGCAGGCACTACAGTTAAAGTGTGGGGAGTGAAATGTGCGTGAAGAGAGAAGAGATTTGGGTGGCTCGTAACAGCGAGGTCTTGAGAGCCAATGAGGGCGATGGGGACGAGCATGGAACAGTACCGGAATGAAACGGGAGATCCCCGAGAAAACCCGACGACCAGCGTCATCGTCCGGCACGATTCCCACATGCGAAAATCCGGGCGTGACCCGGCTGGGGATTGAACCCGGTTCGCCTTGGTAGGAGGCGAGCAGGCTCAGCCACCGCGGCCCCTTAATGTGTGGCGTGCAAGCGTTATTGTGCACTCACTTTTCAACTTTTGTGCGTGGATAGGGATAAACTGCGGCGATATGTACCTGCAGCAGCCCTATAAACAACCAGCAAAGTATTGAATTCTAATTTTAATTATACTCCAGTCCAAGTAAGAAATGCATTCCAATATACCCATTACTAATCGTAATGCACTGCAAGAGAAGTCTGTACTAAAACTAAGCGAGTAGCTGTTGACTATTGCTGCTATCAGTTCTTTCTAAGTAAAAAGTGACATAGGGGGTTTAGGAGTTCCATAAACCTGGAGATACGTAGATTTGTCTTTTTTTTTTTTATTGTTCTGTCGTATAATGCAATTGACTATTAGCATAGTCGTGTAGCGTGAAATATGTTATTTTATATGCGTTGGTGTTGTTTACAAGTATGTGACAAGGAAAGTGTAATATTAGTTATTATTAAGATTTTACAGATTCCACGTGGTCGCTGGGCAGGTATAGGCCGTTCACGGTTAAGTGAGCACTTTTGAAGCCCTAGTTACTTTTTTCTTTCACCCGATTTATATACTTCCACCACTGTTAACGTAAACACTGCCATGTGAGTATAAACACAGTGTATGCATTCACCATACCCAAAACCAAAAGCCCTAGGTCACAATGAAATGTATTTTTTTGTTAGTATGTCTGATGAAACAGCTTCAAAAAGTGTTCACTTTACCGAGAGCGGCCTATAACCATAACAAGCAGAAGCGCTCGTCCTTATGGGCCACTTTTTTTCTGCAAGTTCCTCTGTTATTTTATCTTTGGCGAAGTGTTTCTATTTGTTCTACATCTCATTGTTTTACGAGAAACGGCTTTGTTCAGGATGTAGTCAAACGTCGTTTGGTTTCAACAGATCACATGGAATCGAGCCAAAAAATTCTCGCTCATAATCACTCACGTATACGTCGTAGAACCACGAAACATCCTTGTGCATTGTAGGAGGTCCAGTCAAACGTTGTCTGGCACTGCTAGGCAAGCGTGTCTGGATATAAAGATATTCACGACCAGTTTAGGAGTAGTCTAAGGTGTATAGAGAACGGTACCTTGTTTGTTACTCTTCATGACTAAAAATGTGCATTTAAAGAATAACCACTAACTGTAGACATAAGAATGAAAATTCTATTAGAATATCTAGCAGTGAAGAAGGCACTCGGGGAATATTTTCAATCCGATATCCCGTAGTTGGGAGGAGAGCAGCGTCGTGCAGGCGATCGGAGCCGGAATGTTATCAGCGCGCAGGAGACATTACTGACGTCGCTGCGGAGCGGAAGTGTGGTCGCCCTAGTTCATGTCGCCGCCCGCCGCTGAGAGGCGCTGGTATCGCGCGCCTCATCTCGCAGGTGCGCCGTGCCTCGTTCGCAGTGCATCATACCGCGCCTGCCTTACTGTGACTGCCGCTTGTTCGAGTCCCGCCGGGGTCATCGCGCCCCGCGAGACACCCACACGTCGACGTCAGACGGTGTATTCATATCTGTACGATGTTCAGCTGCAGTACTATAGGCTATTCACTGTAAAGTGAGCAATTTTGAAAGCCTTCTCATTTGGAATAATAGTCAATAAATGTATTATATATATGATAAAATATAATATATTTTATATAATATGATAAAATATAATATATTTTATATAATATGATAAAATATAATATATTTTGTATAATATGATCGAAATAAAAAAGTAACTAGGGCCTCAAATGTGCTCACTTTACCGTGAACAGCCTATAGGCTCACGCCGACAATTCTGTACGTGAAACACTCGATTTTCAGGAATTTAAACAATTTTATCCAAATAATAAGTATTTTTATGCGTGGTGTCATTATTTGACTCGAGTTGGTTTCAACTGTCGAAATGACCCCTAGTTCCATTAAGTATTGCAGTAACCTGGTTCGAGGACATCGCGTCTGTAACTATATTTAAAGTGACTGTGCTTTACCTTGTTGTCCTTAAATTCGGAGCAAAGCTATAGGCTGTATAGACGTGAGTTGTCATTCAGAGTGGTTCTAGGTAGATGGCCAAGAGTGGAGGTAGCGCCATCTAGTTGAGAAATGTGCAGATTGTCTTTACTCTGAAATCATAAGGAATTTTCAGACTTTGAGCGTGTGTGTGTGTGTGTGTGTGTGGGGAGGGGGGAGAGGTTGCCATTGTTTTATAACACCAGTTTTTCCGCGGGCTTATATTCTATTTCTGGCCTGGATATGATATGAAATGTATTACAGACAAATTCAACGGCGACTGGACATCGAGATTCGAAGTTATCGCCACTCCACCATAAGCAATCACGGTCATCCTGTATCCTGCATCTAGTTTTATGTACAGTACATGTGCTTGTTAGCCTCGTTTGCATTCTCGGAATAATCTTTATATACTATGTGTAAATTAAATATCTTCAAATTATGAACATTATTTTCCTAATTCAAACCGAGAATGTGATGATATACTTGAACACTGAATTAAAACTGGTATCCAGGATTCATGCCTTTTTCTAATTTCCATCACAAAGTTGTAAACATATTTAGTCTTTTATCTTCAAAAATGTCCTGTAGTTCGCTCGTGCTTAGATTTTAGAAGTTGTGATAGCCGTGGCACTTTAACATAACTAGGTTGTGACTGAGGGGTGGAATACTGCTAGCTTTGGGATGGGGAGGGTGGGTGGGGGTGGGTAGGCATGGATACACTTTTAAGTGGGAGGGTAATTCGAGGACCCTCCCCACGGAAAATTAAACTTTTATCTCCAAATTATGCATTTTAAGCCATTTTCTAATGGAATAAGTATCACCCATTGCAGGATAGGTGAATTCCCCACCCTCTATTCTTAAAAAAAGAAAAAATGGAAATAAAATACTGACACTGGCCTCAGAGGGAAGAGGGGGTTTATTGATCACCCCGATCCCTCCTCCTCCCCCACCCCGTAGCAACACCACTGCTGTGACAGTAGCTGTTTCGCTATTAATTGAACATTTTCGAAGGCTCTGCCTATTTTCCTTTTTTTTTCTTGCCTATAGTGAATGTAGCCTTCCACCACATGTAAAAATTGATATTACCATGGCTGAGGTTAATTCTACTCAGGTTAGGAACAAAACGAGTATTATTAAGGGAGAGTTTGGCATGGGGAAATATTTATGCCGTTAGGTGCGCAGTGTTCCAGAGAAGTCACTTATAATTAACATTTTTAGATACGTGAATAATAAAAGAGAAAGATTTTACTTAGTTAGGAAGTTATTTTGTATTTGATTTATGATTATTTGCAATTATTTTTTTTAACGTAGAAAATGGGATTAATCCGGTACACATGCGCCACTAGCGTTTACCTAGTAGCGAAAAATTTTAGTTGCCAACCTGAGTATAGGCTGTTCACGGTAAACTGAGCACTTTTGAGGCCCTAGTTACTTTTTTCTTTCGACCATTTCTTAACGTTTAACCACCTTTTTAAATAAATAGTGCCATGTAAGTAATAAACGCAGTGTGTATATTCCACACTACTCGGAAGTTAACGTCTAAGGATAAAATAATATATATTTATTGACTATTATTCCAAATGAGGGGGCTTTCAAAAGTGCTCACTTTACAGTGAACAGCCTGTAGTAGAATAAACCTTACTAGTGGCTTTTATGATTTCAGGCAAGTGAAGACGTGATATAACACTATTTTTTCTTACTTCGCTGCCAAATTTAGTAATAGTATTCCAGTCAGGGTTTACTGTAAAATATATGCGATTAAAGGTGTTCAGTGAAGCAGCTATATAGCTGGATGTGGGCAAATTTCTTAAGCGATGGGTGGACGAGGGGGAGGGGGTAGAGAGACCCTCGGAGCGAGGAGGCAGCAGTGGAGGAGGCGTCTTCTCAGGTGCGTGGCGACCGGTTGTCGACAGGCGAGTGAGTGTCCGTGATACTCCCCACAGCCGTGTTGAAGCTGAGGGACCGGTCCCCGAACCACCTCCGTGTGCGTGTGTAAGTGCGTGAGGAGTGGAGAGAGGGGGCAGCCCAGCACCCCGGCCTGGACCGGGCGGGCGGCATGTCGGAGATTATCTCCTGCTAGTACAGTCGCGTCCACAACAACCGTTCCTGTCCAGCAACAGCCGCCAGCGACAACACTGCACTCCGCTGCGACACGATCTGTCTTCACGTATGTACACGCTGCACCGATTAACACAGCTAAAGGCTGTTCACGATAACGTGAGCACTTTACTGTCACTGCCCCTGCCTGCGCATATATTTCAAAGAGCTCACTGGGAGGCATACGCCCAGTAAAGTTGGCAGCGATGGATGGAAAGTAGTTCCATACCTAACGTCGAATAAAAAGTATTAGGTAATCATTTGTGATAACTAGGGACAGGAAAATTTCGCGAATTCATTTCAGGACAAAGTAGATTTCAAACACGTGTACACTGAAGTCTCCTTTGCTAATGGATCAGAGTTTATTATGTACTCCCTAGACTACTCTGAGCCAATAGAAGACTCGCAAGTCAACAAGAAGCGAATCCCATACTGCCAGGTGTGGGGTAACACTGGTGCAGCGGCCAATGTACAAGCATCTGTGGCTCGACTGTACCAAGGATTTTTTTAGTATAACCTACGGGTCATTGAACTCGCGAAATTTTCCTAACCCTAATGATATCTAGAGACCTGAATAATTCGCGGTTTCATTTTGATACAAGCTAGAATTCAAAACACATGTGTTTATATAACTTCAGCCATTGGTCCACACGGTGTTTGACACCTTCTGGAGAACTCTGGACCAATCGTCACCTTCCACTGTGACAGCAGACAACCAATGCACAGTTGACATCGGCATAACTGTACATAAGACTCTTAGAGTCTAGTCTGCAGGTCACTGAACTCGCGAATTGTTCACGTCTCTAGTGATAACTTAAATTATTTCGCTTTCTGTTTTCTTCATATGTCTTTATATAACCAAAAACTGCAATAAATCATGAGAGTTATTTTATTTAAGCATTTAAAACTTCGGCGCAAATGGGAAAAATACTTATATGTGTGTGTGCATAACCGCATGCACAAACATAGAACGCACAATTTGAGAGAGAGAGAGAGAGAGAGAGAGAGAGAGAGAGATAGAGAGAGATAGATAGAGAGAGAGAGAGAGAGAGAGAAAATTTAAATGTTCATGGATAATATTATGGAAGATTTCAGACTTGCCCTTCTAGAAACAAGAAGTCGGCGCCCATAATCGTAATTAATAATACATGGTAAACCTACCAGAAAAACAACGGAATCTCATATGATGCAGTCAGTAAACATAGCGACAGTAACCGACTACAATACCACGGAGTCTTGAGCATGCTGAGGAGTGTGGGTTCTGGCCCTGAGATCATTATGCCGACACTTATTCACATCCCTATTGTACAAGCGGCGGTACAGGTCATTTACGGTAAAGTGAGCACTTTTATGGCCCTTTCAAAATGCATTAACCCCTAATAAATATAATTTATTGCAGCCTCGGACGATAACTTGTCAGAGTAGTGAAATATATACACTATGGTTATTAGTCATGTTGTAATGTTTATATTAAAAAGTGACGGAAAGGTAGAAATTAATTGAAAGGAACATTTTAGCAGGGCTTCTAAAAGTGCTCACGCTACCGTGAATAGCCTATACGAGTGTATTAACAAGAACCATCATGATAGCTGTGATGACCCCGCATTTAATATGACAGAACCCATTCTGTTCTGCATCGCAGTTTTTTGTACTTTCGCATTCAGAGTACGCTAGGAGAGGTATCCCAGGAATGCCTTGAGATTGACATTATTGCGTAGCGCCTCGTCTAGATAAAACACTGAACATGGCCGACGGTTGCAATACACAGATCCCACAATAACGCCGAGTTAGCAAAGCGTTCTTTTTTTCCTTCTGAATATGCGTCCCGTTTCGCCGCACGATTTTGTACAATACAAAAGTCAACATTTCATATACGTTTTTCTTTTGTCAGTAAATACTGCGTACGCGCGGTTGTGGTTTTGCCACGTAGGCTTTAAACATTGAAGTACGCTTGTATAGGCTGTCCACGGTAAAGTGAGCACTTTTGAGGCGCCAGTCACATTTTTTTCAGCCACTTATTATCATTTAACCACATTTAAAAATAAATATTGCTTTGTAAGTAATGAACACAGTGTGCATTTTCCACTGCGCTCGGATTTAGCGTCTCAAGCTAAAATAAAATATATTTATTGACTATTGTTCCAAATGAAAGGGCTTTCAAAAGTGCTCACTTTACCGTGAATAGCCTATACCTAGAGCCACTTGTTTTTCGCGAAAAGATTTACGCGTAGGATATACTTCAATATCATAGGTGCATACTTGCAGCCTTCGTTTGACTATTGGCCCCTTGTATTTGTGTGAAGCCAGTTTGTTAGATGAGTGAGCCAATCAGAATTAAGTTTATCCGATACTTACCGTACGCAATTCGCAGGCAGACAGATAAGACGCGTAACAATTCAAATGGTCCAATCACAAAAGTGGTTTTGGACTAAAGTGTGTTGGAACACAACTCGTCCTGAAATATTTTCGCGAAAATCAGATGCCTCTACTTATACCGCGAAGTCCACCCGCACACGCCAGAAAAATGGTGTCGCTACTCAGCAGCGTGCTGGAACGCCCTTTCGCCAATCCACACCAATCGACAAACTACCGACAAATCGAGAATCTTCCGCAGCACACAGCAACTAATAGGACACAAGAACCGTTCCAGAATCTCGCTCGGGCAGTCAACGAGGAACATTGACTCCATTTCACCTTTGTGTGTTACCTGTTATGTGGTACAGTCATTTTGAGTAACTTTGTACCCATCAAGGTCGCTGCCTATCAAGTTTAAATGGGGAATCAATGTTGAAGAAATCCTTTAGTCAATGCGTCATTTTTTTAAAGACAACTGTTTCAAACAAAAAATATTCTACTTGACATTTATTGAGGAATATTTGCACGTTAATAAATGTTATGGTTGAAGTTTTTTTAATTTGACATTAAAATTTACATTTTACAGAAAAAATTGCGAAGGAGTATATCTATATTTTTTAATTTCTTAACTTGGTAGTATCTTCAAAGAATGCCGCGTTTAATATATATATTTTTTATTTCTTCAAATAGATGTACTGACCTTCTGTAGCTGTAGGGTTATTAGATAGAGCCGTTAATGGTAGCTCTGAAAAAAATATTTTCATTTAAAAAATGAAAATTTTTCATCCATTCACCTTGTATACTTCATGGTCGACAATTTTATATGCAGATCACATGCGCAAGGCGTCTTCGATCCTTCGCGTGAAAGTAACCTTTCGAGAAGTATGCTAGTAAATTTTGGGCAACGTTTATTTGGAAGTGGCTTTGCTCTTGAAGACAAATCTCACACCTCTGTGGTTTTGCTGTTTTCGCTGGACTCTACGGGAAACTAATTAAAAAATTACAACTAGTAAACCTTTTAATTCATACAGTAAAACTGTTAATTTCAATAATTTCATAAAATAAACACCATGGATTGTGAAACATGTTACACTGTCGCTACACACTGATTGGCACACAGTCAACAAGCGACTCCATTAGCCGATGGACGGACAATAATAAACGAGCGAATATTGTAAGCGTGTCCGGCGTAAACAGGGCCAATAGGAATAGGTTAAGTAGAAATACAGAGATCAACACAACTCGTATTGCTGTAGTGGAGAATATAGACAGCTCACTTCAACCTTGTCTTCAGTGACAGTAAATGTGTGCCTTCCTAAAGGGTTAAACTAGACAGCTGAAGCAAATTTTCCCTGGCGGGTGGAAGTTGCCCCGAATCTTCTTACGTGATTGTTAGAGACCCGGAAACTTCGCGAACATATCCGAGGAAAAGTTAAAGTGTATATTCGCATTCCAATTTCTATTGGACCTAAGTTTTTCAGAACCGCCCCAACCGACTTCCGATCAGTAACGAACCTGCAAGGAAAATAAGGATCGAATCGCTTGCTGCCTGGCGTGGGGTAGAACTTGAGCAACAACTACACTGTTAAAAATAATTTCCTTCATTTTACGGAAAAGTGCTGGTAAAAATTTATCCAGAAGTGTCCATAAACTCTCCGTAAAATTACGGGCACATTGGTTTTCAGAAACGGACTTTCCGTAAATTCCACGGTACCTCTCCGTTAATTTCCAAGTTAGTTTTCTGTACTTTCCGTTTAAAATAAAAATAGATAGTGAAAATGTCTTTAATTTCGTTATGTGCGTGTTCTGCCGTGTATAAAAAATTATATTAAAAAAGTTAAAATATTTTGTACTTAAGCGAGGTTTGAACCCGAGTCAAAAAAATCCAGTTCGTGGCTCTAGCCATTCAAATACAATTCTTACTTGAAAATTGTGGTATAACGTTTATATTTGCATTGAAAACACAAAAGCTAAATTTCAGTTTCTATTACATTTAGTGTATTTTTAGTGTTGCCAAATGTTACAGACGCCTGGTATTATTTTTTCATGTTTGAAAGAATAGGTCATAGTCGCGTGGAATTACCTTCACTGTCGCAGAAACGATAATTTTTCTTGCTACTGGGTGAAGAAAGCTTCGTGTAGAATCGGCATTGTTCGTTCCCGTAACTCGAAGCCAAAGAGAATACGGAGACTTTCCGTATTTTGTAATTACGAACTTAACTATGTTTTTTCGTCATTACGGATTGCCTTTCAGTATTTACACTGTACATTTCCGTAAAACATTCTGAGCTACCAACTGATGCTTGAATGCACAAATGATTTGCGGATTCTAGCTTGTTTCAACCTTTCTGGATCTCTAGTGATTGTGTACCGCGCGTATGGGTATATCAAAATTAATCGTCGGTACATTTCAAGGATATTTGATTGAAATCAATATATTATTCCAGATATCGGGAATAATCATTTATGAATTACTTTTTTAATAAGCACTGTTTGGAATACAAGAAAAAATTAATTTAAAAAATTACTATGTTTAATTCGGCATCATGCACACAAAACCGCCATCATATCATTCCGCATTGCCTCGTGACCTCAGTATGTAATATTCCTAGAAATTTTACATTTGTCAAGTCCTATAATGCATAAAATACCAGATTCCGATGTATCTAAAAATCAATATTTTTATTTCGAGATTTTTTTCTGGAACGATACTTTTAAAATAATCAATATCAATAATATAATGGCTGTTCACGATAAAATGAGCACTTTTGAAATGAACCTTAGAAAAAAGTAACTGCTTATGCCTCCATTATTTTTAACGGGCACGCTGAGAGTCATGCTCTCAGGAAAGTTGGTAACGATGGATAGAAAGTAGTTCCATATCTTAATGTCGAATCAAAAAGTGTTAGGTAACAATTTGTGATAACTTAAATTATTTCATTCGCTTTCTGTTCTATTTTTTTATCCACCGAGGTGTAAAAATGAACAGATTTGTAAAATATATACTTTTTTTAAAAACTTCAAGTTTCACTTGTCTGACGAATGAATAAAGTGATGAGGCCGATGGCAATGTTAATTTTGCATAGGTGAGACAAATGAATACACAACGTGCATACAAGTAGATCTTAAGCAGAGCTTTCAAAAGTGCTCATTTTACCGTGAATAACCTTCAGCTATTTGTTTCCGATATCAACATGCCTATAGGCTATTCACGATAAAATGAGTAATTTTGAAAGCCCTGATTAAGATCTACTTGTCTGCACGTTGTGTATTCTTCCTCCTTATGTAAAATTAACATTGTCATGGGCCTCGTCACTTTATTTATGGGTCGATTAAACGAAACTGTGAAATTATTAGAAAAATAATTATTTTACAAATCTGCTCATTTTCACACTTTGATGCATTAAAAAAATACATAGAGTGAAAGAAATAATGTAAGTTATCACAAATGGTTATCAAATACTTTTTATTCGACGTTAAGATATGGAACTACTTCCCATTCATCGTTACCAAATTTACTGGGCGTGTGTCACTCAGTGCACCCGTTAAAATATATGCAGGTAGGGACAGTGACTATTGTCTAAGGTTGATTTCAAAAAGTGCTCACTTTATCGTGAACAGCCTTTAGCAGATGTTCCTGGCTCCTGAGCCTAGCATGTCCTGCCGTGCCTCGCGGTGTTATAGCTGTGCATGTGTGTGTGTGTATGTGGGCTGGAGGGAACATATGACAATCACGTCCTCCTCGTACGTCGTGCGCGGCTGGCTGCGTTTCCCCTGCTAGCACGCGACTGCCCATCGACCATCGCATCTGCGTTCCCACGTCCTCCAGCCTCATACGTCGTATTTACGGAATACCTTAGCAGCGTGTGGTTCGTACACGAACACTAAACACGCTTACCTGCTCTCTAGCGTACTCAGAAATACGATGCGAGGAAACTTAAGACGAAAAGATTACTCAGGGACACCTGTTTCCGCGACTAGTTGCGCTCCAAAACACTCTAACTTAAATGCACTTTATTTTTAAATTTTTCTGTGCACATACATATTATCGCCAAAAAAAAAAAAAAGGTGCCCCTAGCAACCCCACAAACACTCCTTAGAATCTTCACCTCCAATAGTTCAAAAATTAAATAATGCGGTAAATATAGTTAGGATATTTCCAGTGCCGTGAGCTATCAGTGGGGATATGAACATTTCGCGAGTTCATTTCAGGCGAAGATAGACGTCAAACACGTGTACACTGAGTTGACTTTGCAATAGGACTGAAGTTTATTAGACACGCTCTGGACGACTCTGAACCAATAGCAGACTTGCAAGGAAACAAGTAGCGAGTGCCATACTGGCAGGTGTGAAGTAACACTGACTACTCTATGGAGCAGCAGCCAAACGGACAAACATCTGAGGCCCGAGTACACACATGACTGTGGAGTCTAGCCTACAGGTAATTGAACTCGCGAATTTTTCCTATCCCCAGCTATTAGATTATTATACCAGTGGAGGCTGAAGTGTTCCGCATCACATTCCATGTAACTTATTTTCCGTAATTTAAATTTTTTTGCTACTTTCTTATTATTTTAATACTATAATTTATGTAATGTATATATTAAAAAAAGTAAATAAAAAAACTGCTGGGTTGTTATGACTTGTACCTACCGTGTCATTAATAAAAATTACAATTTCTGCAAAAATTATGTACAAATATTTCCACTACAAAAAATAACTCAAAACACTGTATGGTCTATTCGTGGTTAGTTAAGCACTTCGCATATCAAACTTTGAAAGAAAAGTCCCTGCTCATAATTGCGTACATTTTCAATTAAACACTGTGCGTCCAACAGAGTTAGCAATGAATTTAAAAGGAAAAACTAATTCCATGTTTTACCCTATTACTGAATGAAACTTAATTAGGTTTCTTTTTGTTTTATGCACATTAAAGTAAGAATTTACTTAATAGTTGAAATTAATCGCGAGTAGCCTATACTGAGACTTAACGAACATAGTAACACGCCTAGAGAGGTATGTGGCTCATCCCAAGCCAACGTTCGTTGCTATAATTTTCAAAAACTAATTTTCAGTTTGCAACAACCTACACGAACACACTGACTATTTCAGAAAACGCGTAGACATGTTAGTTTATACCACCCATATTTTAAAGTGGTATGTGCCCAAATGAATTTTTTGTACCGGCCTCGAGTATTGAGTTTTACTCAAACGTAACCAGTTTGTCTAAATGTTTTAAAAGAAAGAACTTCCAAAATAAAAAAGTATTATCTGTCAGTTGCAAGGTTTTCACGGCCTATGTCATCAAGGCGTAACTTTCGGACACATTCAAAACACTCATGATTAGGCAGCAGTCATTTGAGGAGGATGTTAGTGTCGAGCAAAAATGTGGTAGTCCGACATTTTTCTTTGGAGTGGATCTAAATTTTTATGTAATTTAGCTGTACTAAAACAACTCACATATATCATCATAATAATTCGAGCTGGATTAAACTATTAATTGTGCGTACCCACTCTAGTTACCTCTTATTCGTAATTAGAAGAACTGAATCAGTAATCTTGGATTTATCATAAATTTTCTCCTTACCTTTTCGTTTTCGTTGAAAGTCATGAACTCTGTTACATAAATAAATTATATTAGCTAAAATTAAAATTTTGTATTTTTATTCTTATTTTGGGGGGAGAGAGTTTAATTTAGAAGGAAGTCATTTACTAATTTATTACTCATTTAAACCTATCTATTTATAAAAATTAGTTTTATTATGGGAACATAAGGAAAGAGATTTTTGATATATTTAAAACAATTGAGAAACCACTGCCAAGTATTATATAGTTCCTGGTGGCGTAATTGTCCCAAATACCGTGCCGCCGAGAGCGGAGATCTACTAGGGCTTCGCTGATATGTTTAATAAACTATTATTGCTGTAATGTGTTTTGGATTCTTCGCCTGGCCTGGATACCAACGCGTCGCTGCAGTTCGCTAGGCTTGCCCGCCTTTACTGAATCATAACAATGTGACTATTGGCCGCTTGTCTTTGTGTGACGACAGTATGTTACATGAGTGAGCCAATCAGAAATAAGTTTCTCTGATACTTACCGTCCGTGATTCGCGGACAGACAGATAAGACGTGTAACAATTCAATTGATCCAATCACGAAAGTGGTTCTGAACTATAGTGCGATGGAACACAACTTGTCCTGAAATTTTTTCGCGATAAACAGGTGCCGTTATCTATGAATAGGGATCTGAAAAATTCGTGAGTTCAGTGACCTGCAGGCTAGACTCTAGAGTCTTATGTACAGTTATGCCGATGTCTACTATGCATTGGTTGTCTGCTGTCACAGTGGAAGGCGACGATTAGGCCAGCGTTCTCCAGGAGGTGTCAAACACCGTGTGGATCAATGGCTCAAGTTATATAAATACACTTGTTTTGAATTCTAGCATGTCCCAACACTAATCCACGAGTTCTTCACATCTCTATTTACAGTATGAATAATGCCTAGGGACACCCAAATTTCGCGAAAAGATTTCATGACCTGTTTTGTTTCATACGACTTTAGCTGAGATACACTTCAGCGATTGGCAGATCTAGGTGTTACGCGTCGTAGGTGTCTGTCCGCGAATTACAGATGTACAGTATCGAAGTAACCTAATTCTGATTGGCCAGTTAAAAAAGAACGTTCCTTCTCATAAGCACACGCCGCCAGTAAGCAAAATAATACTGCTAGTATGCAGATTGGGTATTGAAATCTAGCATTTGCGGAAACTTTTCGCGAAATTCGGGTGTCCCTAATAATGCCTCGAAAAAATTTAATTTTCACGAATAAATTTGGACAGGTATGTGGTTGTAAATAAACGGATAGATTCAAAATGGCAGACATTTCTCCTGTTAAAAATTAAAGTTTGTGTGTTGGCAAGATGTAAGCGAGAACGAGGCCAGAGGCGAAGGAAGCGGGTTGGTGTTCCAGTTGTGTTGGACGCGGGTTGTACAGTGACGAGGTTTATTGTGTCCGGGGCGCAGCTATGTAGACAGCGAGGCCCACCTGAGAAGTCGGGGTGTTGTTAGGTGGGAGGTGTTTTTATAGGACTTAAGATAAGATTTGAAGCAAACAGTTGTGCGGGGAGGGGAAGATGTGGGCGCCACGGGGTGCCTGCCCGCGCCCTGCCGTCAGCGCCGCTCTGCCTGAGACTTTCTTCCAGACTAGCCGCCCGAGCCTGCCGTCTGACCTCTCCTCGGCCTGACCCTTTTAGGACGGCGCAAACTTACTGGCTATGAAGACATGGTTGACGTGAACTGCCTATATTCTCCATTGCAACAATATCAATTGTGTTTGTTACTGCATTTCCACTTACCATCTTTCTATTGGTCCTGGCTACACCCGACAGACACCCTTTCTGTACTCTGCAACGTTTATTATTGGCTCGCCGTCGCCCAATGAAGTTGCGCCGTGTCTGTGTACCAATTAAAGGGTTTCGATAGATCTAAAACGTTAATCGTGTACATAGGATAAATGATTAAAAAAAACTGGAATGTTGACAACTTGTAATTTATTTCTCAGATTCCGGTAAGTTCAACGAAACAGTAAAACTATAAAAGTGTGCGTTTTGTCTTCAGGGGCAAAGAAATTTCCACATAAACGTGGTCCCGTGTGTATACGTGCATAATCCTCAAAGGGTTAAGCTTGGTTCACAATTGAAATCATAGCAGTAACCACAGAAAATGATTATAGTTGATGGGAAATCGTGAAAAATTTTTGAATCAACATATCTTGTATAACACCCTGACTAGTTTATTCTTTCATGATTGAATGAACAAGGTTTTGACTCTGATAAGTTGTTTCCAGGCCAAACACGAACGTTCTGCCCTAAAGTATTAGAATCCTCATTGGCCCAGTGAAATGGGGTACTAGCTTCATACACGTATGACAACCAATAAGGGAAGAAAACTTTCAGACATATGTACAGTTCGTTGAATCCTAGCGATAACCCATTATATCTAAACATGGGTCGTGTGCACAAAAACTGACCACCATGTTTTCGAACCTGTTGATTCACTACTGCGCAGGTCGTTGAGTTGAGAGATTTGGGCGGCTGTTAAGCACGAGGTCTTGAGAGCAGATGAGGGTGAAGTGAGGTGAAACGCAGCAGCGCCGGAATGCAAGGGCGGGATAAACGGGAGATCACGGAGGAAACCCGTCGACCAGCGACATCGTCAGGCACGATTTCCGCTTGCGAAGATCCGGGAGTGACCCAGCCGGGGATTAAACCCGGTTCGCCTCGGTGGGAGGCGAGCAGTCTAACCGCTCAGCAACCGCGGCCCCGTGTACAGAGCGCAATGTGGCCGGAAGTGTAGAGACTGGATCGAGGACTCGAGGAACGGATTGCTGTGGGACAGCGCGGAGTCGTATGGCTAATGAACCGCTGCTCCTCTGTTTTGGTGCGTCCGCCGCCACTCGCCCAACCCGTTTGACTGGAACCTACCTGTAAATAGTTAGAAGGCGGCGTTCTCCAGACAAGCGTGTCGATGCTGCCACGACGGAACATTCCCACCCTTCGGGCCTGCGTCATTTGTTACGGTGCTTGCGACTGAGTTACGACGTCGGGCGTCCCGTAGCGCGCACCTCGTCGATTCCGAGAAACTGTAATGAGCGGTTAATAAGTTTCAAGGGGTTCGTTAGAATTTTTTATGAATATGGCAAGGGTGGGGAACGTCTGCTAGGGCGATAACTGTGACGCGTCTTAAATTTAAAATGTGTTAAGCAACATTATTTCATATTATAGGCTGTTCACGGTAAAGTGAGTACTTTTTAAGGCCCTCACAGCAAGCATTAGTGGCTAATAAGTATCGATAGAAACATTTCGCGAGTTCATTTCAGGATGAGATAGACGTCCGACACGTGTACACTTAAGTCACCTTTGCAATTGGATCACAGTTCGTTAGACACGCCCTGGACAACTCTAAGCCAATAGTATACTGGAAAGGAAACAAGTAGCGAGTGCAATACCGCCAGGTGTGTAGTAACACTGGCTATTCTCCGGGGCAACAGCCAATGAACAAACATCTGAGGCTCGAGGGTACATGGGATTGTGGAGTTTAGCCTGCAAGTCATTGAACTCGCGAAATTTTCCTATCCCTACTAATAAGTAGAGAGCTGAAGAATTCGTGGATTCATTTTGGGACAAGCTAGAATGCAAAACACGTCTGTTTAGAAAACTGAAGCGATTTGTCCATACGGTGTTTTGACACTTCCTGGAGAACGCTGGCCCAGTCGTGGCCTTCCACTATGACAGCGGACAGCCAATACACAATTGACATCGGCATATTTGTACATACGATTGTAGAATCTAGCCTGCAAGTCATTGAACTCGCGAATTTTTCAGGTCTCTACTAATAAGTATGTTTTATTGCAGACTCAAACATTAACTTTTGAGAATGGTGAAAGTATACGCCATATTTATGAGTCACATGACAATGTTGATATTAAAAAGTGAAAGAAAGATACAAATTGGCTAAAAGGAAAATTTTGGAAGGGCCTTAAAAAGTGCTCACTTTACAGTGAAAAGCCTATAGACATGTATGCGTCGTCCCTTCCTATTCCTACACGTCGGTAGAGTTGTTCATAATGGCGAAACTTAAGCTATTGTGGTTTGTACGCTGTCATGTACCATACTGTGGATGTACAAATGGGAATCCACCTACGCCACTATTTTCAATAAAAACGAAAAATAGCCGACACACGAAAAAAATTCTGCTAGAGTTATGTAAGAATGTTATACAAGATAATTAACTTACTTTATTAGCCCAGAGAGAGCTCTCTCGTGCTCTCGCTCCCAATTAGTCCGAGAGAGTACGAGGTTGTGTACTCGCTGGTGATCTCTCGCTCTCTCTCACCACGCGCCGTATTTGTTTACATAGTTTCAGAGTTTGAATGTCATAGTAACTTTCTGAGTCATACGCGCGCCACGCCTTAACATGGAAGTGAATAATTTTACCTGTTTTTTCGTGAACGCGTGAATTAGTTTCGGACGTATACGAGTCACTTCTGTTAGCTGTGGCCTTGCATGATCTCGTGCCTTTCGGCACCAGCTGTCTGCGTGACGTCGGAGAGAAACGAGAAGGGTGTGTTATCAATCTCATAAAGCGCGAGAGGCTGCGGTGATGTAGTGGTCAGACTACTAGCCTCCCATCTAGGCTGACCGGGCTCGATACCCGGCGGAGTCGCCCACGTGTTTTCACACGTGGGAATCGTGCCGGACGACGCCGCTGGTCGGCGGGTTTCCTTGGGGATCACCCCCCCCCCCCCCGTACAGGCATTCCGGCGCTGCCCCATGCTCATATCACTTCGCCCTCACTGGCTGCTTCAAGACCTCGATGTTAAAGTTAAGAGTCCTATGTACTGAAACGTTTTCTATGAAATTATTGTATGCGCGTAAACGCGTATCTCGGTAAATAAAAGTTCTGGAAATATGACTTTTCTTCAGAAAAGATGAAAAAAAAAAAAAAAATTAATTACATATGGCCCCTATTTTTTTACTTTTGTCATGTTAAGTGTATTCTTGGAGAGAAAAAATTCGTGAAAATGGTTAAATATCGCCTTTTTAAAACTTGCATATGCAGTTTCCACGAATATATGGACGTAGTTTAATCTGTGCGCTTTCATCGCGTGTAATAAAACCCCTATGTTACGTATCTAATTTGCACAGTACAGCGTTTCGACGGAAACACTGTACGCCTTGCGCGTAGGAGCGATGAAGCGCTAGGCGTGCGTGCAACTATCGCCCGTATCGCTCCCTCACTCCTTGACCTTGGACGCGCAGCTACATAGCCCCCTTAAGAGTTGGATGGACCCGTGCGTCCAAGATCAAGAGGCGAGGGAGCGATACGGGCGACACTAACACGTACGCCTAGTGCCTCATCGCTTCTACGCGCAAGGCGTGCAGTGTTTCCGTCGTGGTCGTGTACTGTGCTAATTAGATCTGTAACAGTGGGATTTTACTACACGCCTTGAAAGACCACAGATTAAACTACGCCCGTATGTTTGTATGTCTCTCTTGCCGCTTAAGGGGAATGGTGCACGAAAATCTTATATTTATATAATTTTTGCAACAATTTGTTTTAAAGAGGATTTTTCGAAATTTTTGGTTCGACAAGCCGTAAATGACAGTTTTGAACACTTTATTACATGTTTAAAAATTCTCTGCGTTCGTTATTCTCGGAGCTCTGATTGAAGATAAGAAAAAAATAATTTTTCTTTCTTTCATCAGTGACCCGAGAATAATGAAGGCAGTAAAAAACTAACGTAAAAATGTGTTGAAAATTATTATTTACGTCTTGTCGAGCCAAAAATTTGATAAACCCTTTGGAAAACGATTCATATCTAGGGATAAGAAAAATTCGCAAGTTCGATGTCCTGTAGGCTTGACTCGGCGGTCATTTGTACACTCCTGCCTCAGATGTTTGTCCATTGGCTGCTGCCCCACAGAGTAGCCAGTGTTACTTCACACCTGGCAGTATGGCACTCGCTACTTGTTTCCTTGCAAGTCTGCTATTGGCTCAGAGTCGTCCAGGGCGTGTCTAATAAACTGTAATCCAATTGCAAAGTCAACTTCAGTGTACACGTGTTTGACGTCTATCTTGTGAAATGAACTCGCGAAATATTCCTCTCTCTAGTTATATCGAAAATCGGGCAAATATACTGCTTTCATGCGCCATTCCCTTTAAGGAAACTGCATAGGCAAGCTTTAAAAATGCGATATTTGATCATTCCCACGTATTTTTATCTCCAATAATACACTTAATATGACAAAAGTAAAAATAAAACAGGGGCTTATAAAAAAGTTTTTTCATCTTTTCTGACAAAAAAAATCGTATTTTCAGAACATTTATTTCCCGAGAAACGCGAATTCGCGCAAATAACTATTTCACAAAAAAATGCGCTTATCCATCCAATCTCGTCGCTCACTCACAAAACGAGAGCGCGAGGTAGTGCTGTCGCCAGGTTGTGCGCCGGAAGAGTGCCTACTCTTATAGGCTGCTCACGGTAAAGTGAGCACTTTTGGAAGCCCTCTTATTTGGAATAACAGTCAATAAATATATTTTATTTTAGCCTTAGACGTTAACTTCCGAGTGCGGTGGCATATGCACACTGTGTCAATGACTTATATGGCAATATTTATTTTAAAAAGGTGGTTAAGGGATGAAATATGGCGGGAAGGAAAAAGTAACTAGGGCTTCAATAGCGGTCACTTTACCGAGAACGGCCTATATAAATGAAGACACGGCCTCAGAAAGAAGGCGAATCCTCGGCGACCACCTCCTCCCCTCGACGCCGCAGCAGTGAGGAAATGTAATGACGGCGGTGGTGGCATGTCCCCGGCGTCACAGAGGTCCGCTACCCGGGGAGAGTCACGGACAACATAGCAAGTGGAAATGCGGTTGTCGCTGCAGCACGTGCGTAAGAACCCAGCCCTTGCGGCCTGCTGTCCCGGCGCGTGACGCCGGCACGCAGGAATGAAGCTGCTAACGAGATGTTCTTGCTTGCTCCAGGCCGCCGCGCCGTGGGAACTGACCCTCTCTCCATCAGTGGGAGCGCCATCGTACATACTTGCCTCGCCGTTAATTGAGCGCTTGAGAAATCAGTGTTTCGAACAAAAAAAAAAACTTTTTTCTTCCTACTAGCGCGTAGTTTCACTTCAACCCCACAATGTTCGCAGCTAATGATGAAAACTTACCGTTACAGACACTGGATGTCACGTCGTTATAGGTCGTTCGCGGTAAAGTGAGCACTTTTCGAACCTGTTTCATCAGATTTAATAACCAATAAATACATTTCATTGTGGCCTCGGACTTTTGTTTTTCGGTACGGTGAATGTATACATTGTGTTTATTACTCACATGACAGGGTTTACATTAACAAGTGGTGGAAGGATATATATAGGTTGAAAGAAAACAGTAACTAGGGCTTCAGAAGTGCTCACTTTATCGTGAACTGCCTATACTTGTAACAGCGACTTCTTTTTCAGTAACGAATATGGTAACGCCTTTACTTTGAGGTTTCAGTTTAACGTTAACAACCACTGAATTACTTTTAAGCTATCTAAATAACACAATTGTCGTTACCCTCCACGGTACTTTTTTTTAACACGTTAAATTTATTATTCGAAGTTTTTTTTTCCTTCCTACTCTGAAATTATGCGTAGTTCTACACAAATACAGATAAATTTAGATCTCCAGGTGTATCTATGATTGCACTACACCAGCGTCGTGTGGTGGACTGTTGCAAGGTAAACTGTGTTTTGCTCTGTGCTGTATTCAGTCGTTTGCTGCTTTACACTTCTGCCACCTTAAACGTAGTCGTGCAGTTTACGTCACAGCACGTGGTGTGATGCTAGCCTCGCCGCTCTCTCGTGAGTGGCCGAAATACATTCCGTTTCCCCCGCCTGCACTCTGCTTACTGGTTCCTGCTGCGCGCGCCGAGTGTGTGCAGCACTCTGCAAGCCCCAGTTCACCTTGCAACACTTCACCACAAGCCACTGTAATGCGCCCAGTTGTCTACATGTTGCACATTGAATGTTATACTTGACGGGTACTGTACACTACGAAGGTTAGTGGCCGATGGTCTTCCCCGGGGGCAATTATTTATATACTGTGCTACTTCTCTACTTTATAAATGGTTCATTTCTCTGATCACGGAACACAAAGTCCACAGCTTATTGGCTGTGATAACGAAGCACGTTCTTTGCATCCTATGTACAGAACGTATTAAAAAATTCCGATACCTGGAACCATTAATCATTGGGTATATGAAAGAGTTAAATGATTAACGTCTTACCAAAATTGTAATGTTTTAATTGATGTCCACTGAAAGTGGTTAATTTTCTTTGTTTCATTTCCATCTGACAAAAAAGTGGCGTAAAAGTAACATATTTATATATCTGACAATTTCACAGAATCGCTTCATCGACGTATTGTTCGGGTAGTATTTTTATAGGGCCTACCCATTTTGTATCCTTTCTTCATTCTAGAATTTACTTTGCCGTGGGCCCGATCAATTTATGTTTATTCACGAGCCCATTAACGAGCGAAATAAATGTTTAAAAAAGTAAATATGTTACTAATAAAAAACTGAAGTTTATATGCGCACAAATAAATAAATAAAACGAATTTAACGTCTACGAGTTTAAACACTACAGTTTTAACACGGTTTCGAGACATCGAATTAAATTTCTCTGTAACCTACATCTGTAGATTTTTCTACGAGCATGTAAATACGTGTTGATTTTTAACATGTCCGATAAACCGCCAACCAACTAGGCCCCTATATGCTGACAATAAAGTTGACCAGCGTATTTGAAAATATCTAGAAACTTCATGGGCGATAGATAGAGCCCCGAGTATTTCGTGGATTGAGTTGGCAGCAAGCTAGGCTGGACAGTCCTGTATACACTCGAGACATTATTGTTGTCTTATTGGTTGCTGTGCTTAAGCGAGGCCTCTGTACAGTACTTAAATACTCATTCACACCACCGCTTCATGATTATTATTGGCTCACAGATAAACGGGGTGTGTCTAAAGAACTGTCATCCAATCACAACAGTAGGAGAAAAGAACAAGTGTTTGTAGTCTAGTTCGCCTCCGAATGAATTCGCGAAATACTCGTGGCTCAAGCGATAGGTGACTGTGTTCGTTAAGGCTCCAGTTGAACCCTCAGCGTGACTTCTGAGCAACGGGTCGGGTACCGGGTGGTTTGGAACGCACTGTAACGAGAAGTTTCCCATCCTTGAGTTTCCCAACCTTGTGACTGTATAACCCAACCTTTCGATTTTTTTGTGCAATTTGGGCAATGTTGCTTTTCTTTTCTTGGAATTACGTCTTGTTATTGGTTGACTTGTAAAAAACCTGTATACCTAGAGGCCGGGAGTTTCTGTCTCCCGCCCGACAGGCGAAGAACGTTCTCACTGCTACGAAGTTGGTTCCCATTAGCGAGAGAAATATAAAAAAAAGGGGGGGGGGGGCTCTACGCGGTAGCGACGACCACACAGACGCGCAGCACGTGCGGACTCGAACCCCGGGCCACTGACTCCCGGGTTCCCATGGTCCCCTGCGGTCACGTCTCACCGCGGTCGAAGCGCTATCAATCAGGTTAGCCGGCCGGGTCCAGCGCCGAGCGGAACGGCCCGCCGCGCCGGACGTGCTGCTATCTGCGACGCCGCTACTGTGCGCGTCGGGTCTCCTTCGCCCCGCTTTGACCAACCTTCCCTCCCAACTACTGCCGGCGCGAGTCGTCCTGCGCTCGCTCGTTCACACAGCGGACCGGGATCAATTGTGCACTGGCCAGGGAAGTTGAAAGGGAGTATACCTCTGTGTACAACATAATAGTTAGAACCTGAAGAATTCGCGGATGCATTTTGGGAAAAGCTGGAATTCAAAACACATGCGTGCATATGACTTCAGCCAATGTTACACACGGTATTTTACACCTCCTGGAGGACACTGGCCCAATCGTCGCCTTTCACTGTGTCAGCATACAACCAATGTGCTGTTGATATCGGCATGTTTGCATATAAGACTGTAGAGACTTGCCTGCAGGTCATTTAACTCGCGAATTATTTAGGTCTCTAATTATAGTACGTTAAAAAAATACTTTGGCAGCCACTTTAGATTTATTACGTGTCGTAGGCCTATTCTTGATAAATAACTTCAGTTTTTTTTTTTTTTTTTTTTAAAGAATGAATCCTGATATAACACTCATTACCTTAACCGTTTCTACCATCACATACTATTCAAATTTACTCACAAAACCTTTATATTAGTAGGCCTATTGTCTTGACCGAATACACGCTATGTGAATGTGTGAAATACCCAAGTTAAAAGTTGTTCGCATGTTTCATTTTTAACTCCAGTATTTTGCGTACTGTATAATGGATTTGCTATAGCATATCGTACAACGCTGTAAATTATAGTACAAATACTACCATTCGCGTCTCTGGCACTGGCGGCATACTGCTCGCCACGCGGCCGCTACTGTCCACGCTGGTTTTCCTTCCCCCACCATTTATCCATTAATATATTATTTATCAATTATACATCGTGCCTTTTACAACGCCGACTCCTTTTGCTTGTTTGAATTACTGACCATTAAAAATGCATTTTTTTTGGAAATTTTTTTTTAAAGCCTTACAGAATAACCAATGACTGGACACAAATTACTGCAACGATATCAAAATTTCTCTTCACGGAGTCCTATACTACCTTCGCTATTATTTTAATTTCGGTGCATATTAATGTAGGTGAGTTTCTGTAACTGGTTTATACTGACTATATCCGGACTCATGTGAAAGTAGGTCTCACATTAAAAACCCGCATTTAACCCCTCCTCGATGCTGGATGATTCCGCTGGTCGGCGGGTTTTCTCGGGGATCTCTTGTTTCCCCCGCCTTTACATTCCAGCGCTGGTCCATTCTCACCACACCAGCTCTCATGACCTCGTTGTTAATAGCCGCCCAACCTCTCCACTCGTAAAGCTGGTTCCACAATAGTGCGATGCGTTGCGATGAGCGGTAGCCAATCAAGATGAAGCAGATTCTATCGCAGTACGTCGGCGTCGAGTGCGTTGCGCGAAATTCTTGATTTGCGATTGTCGGCGTCAGCTTGCGACGGAGAAGAAGAAGAATTAGTTTCTTTACAAGGAGAATAATGACATTAATTTTTACAATTTGAAAATGACGATCGTATTTACGCCGACGTTTTCGTATTTTTATTTTTATTATTGTGGCGTGGATGTGCAAAATAGAAGACAAGGCTTCTTATAGACATGGGCAATGTCATAAAATTCGTTTATTAACATCAAAATAATTATCCTTTGTCTTATTTTGCCTCGTTCCCGCTAGTTTTCGTCACACATCGCGTTAACACTACCCTGTTTTTATCTTCTATCACTTATAACATACAGTTTAAACTGTCTACACGTGGCTTTTGTTACCTTCGTGAGGTCTGAAAATGTAATTTCCACCCTTAAACTAGATAGCAGCACCATCCCAGACGACGTCCGTTGCCGACAGATCATCGCTAGAGATGATGGAAAATCGCGAAAAAAAATTTTTCGCTAACATATCCTCTATAACACTTTAACCTGTTTATTCTTTCATGATTGGATAAACAAGGTTTTGACTTGACTAAGTTGTTTGCAAACCATTCACAAACGTTCTGCCTTATAGTATCAGAATTATCATTGGCCTAGTGAATTTGGGTGTAGTAGCTTCATAATGTATGACAGCCAATAAAAAAAGAAAACTGTCGGACATGTGTACAGAACGTTGAATCTTAGCAAACAGTCAACTTCTTTCGCGATAAACCATCATCTCTAATCATCGCTTAACACATTGAGGTCTGCACACATTTACTGGCACTTAAGACAGATTAGCAGTGAGTCACCTATAACCACTTCTGCAATAACACCGGTTCTGTTGGTGCTGTGTTAGAACTCCCCATCGCCCTATTGGTCCATACCACACCGGACACTGCCTTGTACTTTACAGCGTTCATTATTGGCAGGCCATCAATTAATGGAGAGTTGAGCTGATATTGACCCAATAAAATGTCCTTTATAGTATCAATGGATTTACGATCAATCGTGCCCCTTTGAGTGGCTATAATAAAAAGAAATTATATCGTTAACTATATCATTGTTACTGCACTGAGGTGTTCTTGTGAGGTCATGTTCGACACTAGCCGAACAAAAACTGCACACTCATGCGAGTTTTGTACTGAACCACAAATAACTTGTGAAATTAGCTTTGCTGGAACTACACTCGAGCATAGTCCACAAAGTGTCAATTGTGAAACAGCAAGTACAAGCGCTTCGCATCTCAACGCATCGCATCTCACTATTGTGGTACAGTGTTATGCTGTGTTATCCCGCGGAGAGAGGAGCGACCTCGGCCTGGACCAGTAACCTTCGCGCTGCTGATCGCCACGGTCAGCGAGGTGATGCGGGGGTCTTTGTGGCCGCAGGTTCCAGTCGTGCAACAAGAAAGTCGTTGCCACTTTGGCCTCTCATTCCTCGCCCTTTCTTCTTTTTGCCGTCGTATAACCCCCCCCCCCTCCTCCGCGGCGTGTCTTTTCATTGACTCGGCTGGCTGGACTCGCAGCGCCGAATAATGTGGCTACTGAAGTGGCGTCCTCATTGTGGCATTGTGCACGCTGCGGGGGCGTGGGTGCCCGCGCGTGAAAACACCCCGGCCGCCGCGACTAGCAACACTCGTGAGAGACGAAGGAAAAAAAAAAAAAAAAAAAGAGGAATATTTCTCTACTTCTTACATCACAGAAGTTGTCTTCCCGGCCCACGGCTGACAGGCGTAAATATTGCGTTCATTGTCATGTTGGTAATGGCACGTAGGCGCACCTACGCTGCTTTCAACTTCAACCCTCTCGCTTTGAGACTTCGGGTATTTGTTCTTGAAGAGCGAACAAATTGAAATCGACGTTCCCACGCGTGAAGGCTCCTATAGGCTGTTCACAATAAAATGAGCACTTTTTAAGGCCCTTCTAAATTTTTTCTTTAATCCTATTGCCATATTCCTGCTGCTTTTTAATATAAACATTGCTTTGCGACGAATAAGCACAGTGTATACATTTCACCACCTTCAAAATTTAATGCCTGATGTTGCAATAAGATATATTTATTAGTGGTTAAAGCCTGTTGGAAGGGCCTTAAAAAGTGTCCACTTTACCATGAACGGCCTATAAGGCTGTTCACAATAAAGTGAGCACTTTCGAAATCAACCTTAGAAAAAGTCACTGCTCCTACATGCATGTATTTTAACGGACTCCCTGAGAAGAGACACGCGCCCAATAAAGTTGGTAACAATGGATGGGGAAGTAGTTCCGTATCTTAATCTCGAATAAAAAGTGTTGGGTAACTATTTCTGATAACTTATATTATTTCATTCGTTTTCTGTTTTTTTTTTGTGCATCGAAGTGTATAACTGAGCAGATATTTAAAATATTTACTTTTATAACAATTACACAGTTTAACTTGACCGACGCATGAATAAAATTATGAGACCCGTGACAATGTTAATCTTATATAAGGCGGAAGAATACACCATGCATACATGTAGATCTTAAGCAGAGCTTTCAAAAGTGTTCAGTTTATCATGAACAGCCTATATGTGGAATACGATCTCCCTTCCTCCCCCCCTTCAACACCAAATCCTCTTCACACGAAGATGAATATTCGGGCTCTGAGAAATCTGAGTATACAAATTTACAGAACAGTTTTGTAATCATTTTCCAGAGTAGCAGCATGAGAAATTAGATACACGTTAATGCGTTTGAGGAAACAATCTAAATTTTGCTGCAGGTATTAATTTTGAAGGAATTGTAGTGGGAACAGAGTGTTCTTCCGTAATAATTATATTTTCATTTGCAGATGACAGCTCTCTTGGTATCAAGATTTACGTTAATAATATTTATATGGTGATAAAAATCCTTCTGATTGCTCTCATTACATAACCAGCATAGGAAGGTTATACACACAAATTTTATTCCATATATTTTTCTCAGCGGAATCTTTTGCGACAACCAAAATACGAAAGCCAAAGTTTAATGTAGAACGAATCTTGTGGGATGACTTAAGAAATTCGTCCAGGGACTCGATATCTAGCATTTATTTCCCCACTCCCACCCCCGATCTGACATGACATGGATTCCAAGCTCGGTCGGGCAGAATCCTAATTTTTCAAACATGATACACGAAGCAGAAGTTTCCTAATGTTTTCTCCTTCCTATGGTACTATCGACCGTACTGCAATTTCTTGTGGGGACGCCACATAAACCTGCAGACTTCAGAAACGAATCGTACAAATACCAGCGGGCCATTGTTATTTGTGGGGATGGGGAAAAATTCGCGAGTTCAATGACCTGTAGGCTAGACTCCACAGTCATGTGTATACTCGAGCCTCAGATGTTTGTTCATTGGCTGCTGCCTCATAGAGTAGCCAGTATTACTTCACACCTGGCAGTATAGCACTCGCTACTTGTTTCCTTGCAAGTCTGCTATTGGTTCAGGGTTTTCCAGAGGACGTGTATAATAAACTGCGATCCACTTACAAAGTCAACGTCAGTGTACACGTGTTTGACGTCTATCTTGTCCTGAAACGAACTCGCGAAATGTTCCTATCCCAAGTTACTTGAACCATACGGTAGCTGCCGAATTCAAATAGACCGACCAGAACACAGAATAGCTTCCTCGTTCCCTCACAGTTCGGTAGACTAATTATTCATTTTCTTAGAATATGAACCCAAGGGAGCGCCGTAATTAGACGTTCCAGATCATATACGTAATTGATTTTGCAAAGAAACGTTCTCTAATAAGCTGAGTTACGTTTTCTGGGTGACAAGAGAGTAAAATGAGTTTCTCCTCTTCGCTACTTCTATTGATGAAGTGAGACATTATAAATGTAAAACTCTGTGGACACGTCGCTCCTAACCAAGCGAGATGGCGCAGTGGTAACTCACTGGACTCGCATTCGGGAGGACTCGGGTTCGATTCCCAGTTCGGTTTTCCATGGTTTCCCGAAATCACTCCAGGCGAATGCTTGGATAGGTCCCAAACAAAGGCCATGGCCGATTAGTTCCCAATCCTTCCCCAATCTCTCTTCCTTGTGCAACTTGCACCGTCTCTAATGACCTTGCTGTCGACGAGACGTTAAGCTCACTTACCTATCTACCTACGTCGCTCCTACACGCCTGCATGAAGTAATCCCTGGGACTGCAGTTAGTCATCGTCACTATACACGCTGATTATGACAAACATTCCGCGAGTTCTGTTTAGATGTAACAAACATGCACTCCGCATCAAACTGAGGACTTAGACCTACCCTTGGGACTGACTATGCTATTGGTAGGGCGAAAAAAAATTTACGCGCAGGCTAGACTTCAGTACCCTGTACACTTGCAATCTTCACTTGACTATCGGCCGCTTGTCTATGTGTGAAGATAGTCTGTTACACGAGTGAGCCAATTAGAAACAAGTTGCTCCGATGCTTATCGTCCGTTATTCGCGGACAGACAGATAAGACGCGTAACAATTGAAATGATCCAATCACGAAAGTGGTTCTGAACTACAGTGCGTTGGAACACAACTTGTCTTGAAATCTTTTCACGAGAAACAGGTGCCTCTGGCTATTAGAAATTTCTGTAGATTTTCGAAACTTTTACGGAGACGTAGAGGCACTCCGTAATGACCGATAACGGAAATTTATTCCGTAAATATAAAATACGGAAGCTCTTCGCATTCTCATGGCTTCGATTTTAAGACATGAACAATGCGGATGATACACGAAGCGTTTAAAATCCCATCTTCACAATATTACTTCGTGTAAAATAGTAGTAGGTGAGTGGCGAACAACTCATGGAGTGCCAATCCTCTGATTCTTTTTCAAATTCACCCACAGGACAAAACCTTCTGTATACACAGTGAAATACGCACACAGCGAAAATAAAACTATTTTTTCGTAACCTAGTTTTATAAACCGAAAATAAAACAAATAAGCTAGCGCTTTAATGCGATTTGAGACTAAGAGAGGTGTGTTCGTCACTTTCGTGTAAAATTGATATTTATGAAGTACAGTGTTTCGTGTAAAGGTGTGGTAGGTGAGTGATCCTAGTTATTGAGTGTTAATTTTTCGATTGGTGTTAAAAATCTCACTACAGGATAAAATATTTATAAACTGTTCTTTTAATTATTTCGTTATACACAGTGCAATACGTTACAGAAAAAACTCTATCTTACCCCTGCTTGTAAACCTGAAATAAAAAAAAAACTCGCAAACACACTAACATGACTAGAAACTAAGAGAGATACATACACTGTTCTCAATGAATCCCATATTTACAAGACTTAATTTTTTGTAAACGTGGTTAGGTAGGTGAGTAGGTGATTGGATAAAGAGTTGAACTGTTAATTTTTTTCATAGTTCAAATCTCTCTACTGGAAATTTTTTTTTTTTACACTTTGAGGTCTGCACACATTTACTGACGTTGAAGCCAAATTAGAAGAGTTACCTGTATCCACTACTGTAAGAACACCGGTTCTGTTGGTGTCTGCGTTAGAATTCACCATCATCCTATTGGTCCATACCATACGGGACATTACCCTGTACTTTATAGCTTTTATTATTGGCTGGTCATCAACCAATTGAGGGCCGAGCTGATACTAACCCAATGATATGTCCTTTATCGTACAAAAGGATTTACAATCAATAGAGACCCGAGTATTTTGCGGATTGAGTCGGCAGCAAGCTAGGCTGGACAGTCCTGTATACACTCGAGACATTGTCGTTGTCTTATTGGTTGCTGTGATCAAGTGAGGCCTCTGTACAGGACCTAAGCACTCATTCACACCACTGCTTCCTGCTTATTATTGGCTCACAGGTAAACGGGGCGTGTCTAAAGAACTGTCGTCCAATCACTACGGTAGGAGAAAAGAATAAGTGTTTGGAGTCTAGTTCGCCTCCGAATGAATTCGCGAAATACTCGTGACTCTAACAATCAATCATGTTCCTTTGAGCGGCTATAAAAAAAGAAATTCTATCATTACCAATATCATCGTAACTGTGCTGTCGTGTCCTTGTGAGGTCATGTTAACACTAGCCGAACAAAGACTGCACATCCATGCGAGTTTTGTTCCGAACAACAAAGAAATTTTCAAGTTAGCTTTGCTCGAGATACACTCGAGCATATTCTACAAAGTCATTTTATATACAGTGAAACATCCACATAACGTAAGAAAAAGGTTTTCTGTTACCCTTTTTTATGAGCAATTATAACAAACGAACTTGCAAGCTTATGGACACGTTCCGTGAATTCACAGAGTTTTATGTAAAATTTACGGAGAGAAAGTTATATAAAAAACGGAGAGTCCTGGATCCCAGGGATATGTCTGGATAATCTGTAACCGGCACTTTCCGTAATTGTAGGGACATATTTTCTAACAGTGTGCATGGGTTCAGAACGACGTCCTCAGAGATCCAGTTATCTGAATGGTAGAAACAGTAACTTTTAGCTAATTAATAAGCTTAGGGTTCATTTTCGGGATACATGTTGACTGTCAACTTTTGTTACTGGCTGCATTGCACACGATAACATTTGTCTTCTCGATTTGGCTTATTAAAATTCTTTCACTCGTCTGCAATATTTACCGTTCGTAATTTGCGTGCAGACGCTGTTTCATGTCAGTTATGGTGTAAAATATAATTAAATATAATTCTCGTACGTTATCGGTAAAGTAAACGTTTCTTGCTGGCGTATTTTCGTTTCCTGGCAAATATGGTGCGAAATTTTCACTTGGTGTTTGTTTTCTATACTTGCGTACGTTTTGTTATTTGTGGAGGATGGATAAATAGCGTGTACTGTGAAAGTAGAAATTTAGCAGAACTTCAGAAAAGTTGGAAGTTGCTATGAAGCGACTATACCAATTATATTCGCAGAAGTTACATTGTTATGAATGTTATTAGAGGAGCCTAATCCAGACTTGAGCACAGGTGGCACGACGGGAGCACAGAGTAGATGCATCGACAGAAACGAAATGACGTGGCATTTCCTTTCATGCGGCTGTCCGAGGCTCTGGGAATAGTCCTTGCGTCTGACTGGCTGCTGCGCCGTGAGAAAGATTCCCTATTGGCTGGTTGTAGTGTGGCGATTTCGTTGCCAGGCGCTGATTGGCGAACGGCGTGCAAGCGTGTTGCTGGATAGTGACGCCATTTTGGTGACTAGTGCGGCTGTATTGTGTGACGATCCACCTGCGACGTTGCCGAGAGGAGCGCGCGTGAGCCGAGGGCGAGAGCGGTGTTAATCCATCATGCCGTGTTGCCAAGTTGACCCGGCTATTAGGCCGCGGTCGCCCCACAACATTGTGATCGCTCCCTCTCCCCTCTCCTAACACTACGCTCGGGCTAAACTCTTGGACACGGGCTAATTAATTACAGAGCAGGGTTGTACAACGAGAGGCGCTTCCTCGCTTGCGAAGAAGACTGCTTCCATCACGGCGCCAGGCGCTGTGCGTACCTATCTCTCAGGTGTTACACTTGCTCGTGTCCGTGCCGACTGCCTCGTCTCGAGCAAAATATCCCTTGTAAGTAAAATATAAATATTCATTTACGCTTTCCAACTTTGATACACAACAGGGATATGAAGTTTATTGCAAAATAAGCGAGGAAGGACAAATACCAATAGTTAAATAATAATAATAATAATAATAATAATAATAATATTTTCATGGGGTTTTTTTTTACGCAGACCTAGGAGAACAGTTTTCAGTGATTGTGGTACTTTACTCGAATGCCTGGTAGGGCGTGAATATACATCTGCCGTTTAATGTTTCTCAACACGTTTCCCCAACGTTAAGTCCAGCAAAACAAAGACGAAGGGTTATTATAGCACTTTGGAAAGCCCTGCTTAAGATCTACTTGTATGCACTTTGTGTATTCTTCCGCCTAATGTACTATTAACATTGACATGGCCCTCATCACTTTATTCATGCATCGGTCAACATAAACTAAATATGCGTATGTAAGTAAATATTTTTCAAATTAGCTCAATTTTCCACTTCGATACATTAAAAAAAAAGCAGGAAACGAAGTTATCACAAGTGGTAACCTAACACGTTTTAATTAACGTTAAGATATGGAACTACTTTCCCTCCATCGTTATCAACTTTACTTGGCGCGTGTCATTCAGTACGCCCGTTAAAATACATGCAGGTAGGAGCAGTGACTTTTTCCATGGTTGATTTCAAAAGTGCTCACTTTATTGTGAACAGTCTTGAGGCAAGTTCATAACTTTTCACCTCTATGGCGTGAATGGTTTACAGTCTTGCAAGAAAGGAACATCAAGGTGTCCTGTGCATTACAAACTGCGCAGTGATAGTATATTAATTTTCCTCAATTTTTGTTTCCGCACCGTAAAACAAGTAAATAAAAATCGAGATTTACCTTCTGGAGGAAGAGAGGTAATCCTCTACACCTGAATACTCGCCGTAGTTACTTTCTCCGGAACATCCGGCTATCCTGTCATCATGATCAGTTGGTTGTACAGTTACTGTACGTCCATCTTGAACACTTCATGTCACCTTATAAAATCACGTACAGTACAGCACAACTTTCTTTTAAGCATTTTGTTACGATCCTCGCGAGGAATTTTTTTATATGGCATAAAAATCATCGTTAATGTTTAAAAGTAACCAATTTTTGCTATGCGCACAATATTTCTTGTTCGTGTCCATTAGTAACAGGTGACTCAGGATACAACAGAGAATTGCAAATCAACTGTTATCTAAAGGCTGTTCACGATAAAGTGAGCACTTTTGGAATCAACCTTAGAAAAAGTCACTGCCCCTGCCTGAATATATTTTAACGGGCGCCTTGAGTGACATGTGCCCAGTAAAGTTGGTAAAGATGGATGGGAAGTAGTTCCGTATCTAAACGCCGAATAAACAGTGTTAGGTAACACATTATGATAACTTAAATTATTTCTTAGGTTTCGTTTTTTTTTTAATGCACTGAAGTGTAAAAAATGAACAGATTTGTAAAATGTTTACTTTTCTAATAATTTCACAGTTTCACAGGACCAACGCATGAATAAAGTGATGAATGAAGCCCATGACAATGTTAATATTACATTAAGCAGAAGAATACCCAACGTGCATGCAAATAGATCTTAAGCAAGGCTTTCAAAAGTGCCCATTTTACCGCTGTGAATAACCTATATGCGAGAATGCTACACCTTTTGTCGTTTTTTGTCCCTTTCCTGTCATCACGTATTCTAATCTTGTTATATTTGCGCTTTCCATGACTAAACGTTGCCGCTTTGTGTCTGCCAAACCAACACACACCTAAGACCAGCGAGTATGTAATGAGTAACTTCTATGACCCAAGCATGTGAACAAGAATAAAATATGAGATATGTGGCTGGGGGCTTGTGAAACGTTTTTCTGTCGGATCGCGACTCACATATTCCAATACAAGGGTTGTCAGAATCGTTTTCTTTGGATCCTTGAGCAGGTGACGTTGCAATGCACTGATTGGTAAATTACAGGGACTAGGACATAACAGGCAACTTCTGTGACATTGCGTCTTCCCGGTCGTGGACATCTGTGTTCGTATCCCATCACGGACGTGAATGTGTCTTTTTTTTTACACACATGCATCACCTAACTATCCCCTAGTCATAAAAGCGCGTGTGTTAAGAAGCAATAACAAAACGACGAGAACCATTCGTACGCAAATCTGTGGCCGTGTCACTATTACCGATCTCAAGTGGTTATTCCATCCAAAGGCCTGTTATTGCTTCCCGCTGGGTGTGCGCGATGGCATTTGAAGAACATTAATTTGCACTGATCATTACTGAGCATCGCTTCTCCAGGCAACGACGGGTGGTTGAGAAGAGCGGCACGTTCAATGTTTACTTCTGGTCAGGTTGAGTCCGAGATGGTTTGCCATCGCCTTCCGTTGGGAAAAAAAAGGGACAACACAAAGCTCAGTTACGAACCCGGGGAGGAAATTTTCCAGACCTGAAGAACTTACTCCGGCTTGAGCGGGAATCGAATCCGAGAACTTCGTCCGTATAGTCTATCCATGGTTACTTCACACTTTTCTGAAACCCTGCTCAAGTTCTAATTTCAGGATATTCCTCCGCCTCGTGCAAACGAATATAAGTATATGTTCAATTTATCCCAAATGAAGATACTTTTACGTTAAAAGAAGTATCAAACGATTACGATACATGCCATATTTTGGAAACATCCGAGCACGTCATGGGGTGATTTTTCAAAGATTTGGTTAAAAAAGTGTGAAGAAATCGTGAATGAACTATATATAGAGATCCAGAAATAACGCGAATTAATCTGAAGACAAGTTAGACATGAAACACACATGCATTTCACTTCTTTTTTCATTGGCCCGCAGTTTGTAAGTCACGACCTGGACGGATTTAGCCAATAACTAACCTTTAAGAAGACAAGGACCACATCTCCTGCTATCTGTGTCCTGGGTAGAACTGGATCATCAGCCAATAACCTATTAACTGAGACTCGAGTACACGTAGGATTGTGGAGTCTTGCTTGTTGCCAAATGAATCCGCAAAATTCCCGGTTCTTTTAACTATAGTTTTCAGATTTCTTGACCGCAGAACGAAATTATTTGAACATTTTCATTCATAGTGGTCTATCTATGAGCGTTGTATAGGATAATAAGGCAGATTCCCACCCGCCATCTTGGATTTATAGAATTTCTGCCATACTCTGAAATACAGTTTTGTATCATGTTTTTTTTTGGAACGACAGAGCACATAGCATTGCCTAGTGCATTGTCGTATGTCAACTCTTGATACCGTCGCCTTTGTAATCGTCCGCAAGAAATAATCTCACGTTTCGCCAAAAATTAATAATTATAGCGAAGCTGTGGCAATTCGATAAAGTTTGGGAAGCTGTTATTTAGGATATGTCGAGCGGGAAATTTCAATACACCTTCTGAAATAGAAGCCTTGGCGAAAAATCGATAAACCCAAGATGGCAGGTGGGAATCCGCCTCAACGTAATTATTTAAACTGCACACAACAGAAATGAGCGACGAATAAGGGAAGTACCAGTCCGGGATATACACCACTCGTTTTTGTGACGTCACGACATACGGAAGAGCGTTAAACTGCTACTTGTGCAGATCCAGAGAGTAATTTGTTCGTTGCAACTCCTAAAAATAGATATCTACATGCGAATGGAAGGTTAAAGGGACTACGCTAGTCGAGAGTGTGCCTTCGCAGCGAAGTGGAGAGATTTGGCGGCTCTTAACGTCGATGCCTTGAGAGCCGACGAGAGTGAAGTGAGGTGAGAATGGAGCAGCGTCGGAATGCAAGGTGGGAGAAACAGGAGACTCCCGAATAAAACCCGCCGACCAGCGGGATCGTCCGGCACGTGAGGAAATCCGGGAGTGATCTCGCAGGGAACCGATCTCAGGGAGGTGAGCAGTCTGTCCACTAAATCACCGCGTCCCCCTGTGCCTTCACACTCATCACGTGATAGTACTATGGAGAAATGAGAGAGGAACGTTTGTAAACAAATCAAAGAATGTCGGTTGAGAAGCATGGTCGATGGTATAGGCTGTTCACGGTAAAATGAGCACTTTTGAAAGCCCTGCTTAAGATCTACTTGTACACACGTTGTGTGTTCTCCAGCCTTATGTAAAATTAACATTGCCATGGGTCTCATCAGTTTATTCGTGCGTCGGTCAACGGAAAATGTGAAATTACTATAAAAGTAAATATTGTACAAATCTCCTAATTTCTACACTTAGATGCTTTAATAATACACAAAGCTAGAGAGATAATTAAAATTATCACAAACGGTTACCTAACACTTTTTATTAGACATTTAGATGTGGAACTACTTTGCCTCCATCATTACCAACTTTATCGGAAACATGCCACTCACTGCGGCCGTTAAAATATATGCAGTTAGGGGCATTGATTTTTTTATATGGTTGATTTCAGAAGTGCTCACTTTATCGTGAACAGCCTTTAGTTTCATGGTGTGTGAAAGTGGCCAACGAAATACATATAAAATTCCAATCTGCAGTTCATTTAATAACAAGGAAAAACTTAGCATTTGTTTAAGAGAACGGGGTGCGCAAATTAACGCTGAATAAGTTACCTGAAGATGGTAGGTTTCTGTTAGTTAATATAAAGTAATCACGAAAGGGCAATTCTAATAACAGCTTCTGCATAGTTCGTGAAAAAAAATATTTTGACGGAATTATACATTCCTTTGGCGCAATTTCTTACGTCGTGCTAAAACGTACAGATTTACGACGTAAGAAATAACTCGACAGTGATGCATCGCGCTGCAAATTATTTGCTCACAGTGCTATCTAGGACTGTGGATTCTTAGATTTTCTATATTAGTTACCTAAAACCTGTAGATTTTTGACTATAGTGTGTTCGCGGTTTCTTCACACTTTTTTAATCAACCCGTCCTTAAATCGATCCGTGTATGACGTGCTTGGTCGTTTCCGAAAAATGCATGCAATTATCACGTGCGTTTTACACACGTGTTAACATAAAAGTAGCGTTTTTAAATTTAATCTATAAATTATAATATTAATTTATAGTTAATATGAATAAAACAAGTGAGAAAATAAATGTGTTGGTAAACGCCTAGTGATAAATAGTTCTCATGCAAAATATTATTACATGAAGTGCGTACGAATGCTTGCGTTGTGCCTCTGGTTTGATTTTCTAGACTCGGTTAAGCTTTATTCGCATGAGGCGGAGGAATTTACTGCAAGGTGAACTTTATCAGGGCTTCATAAAAATGCGAAGTAACCGTGAACGGACTATATGTGTTAAGTGTTTATATACCCAACTCTCCTAATACTGGAGAAAAATCTCCTTTCTCCTTGCCCCTCACTTAGGTGTGGTGGAGCAATACCTCCTCCTCCCCCCGAGCTTCTTAGCCACCCTGGTGTCGACACCCGTGAATTTCAGTGTAGATGTTGTTACGTGCAGCAACAGGCGTGCTAACCTGATTGCGGTAGCACAAACATATTGCGAAGAAGTGGAACGAAGCCTTGAGCGCTTCTAAACAAACCCTGCCGGGCAGGCCGAGTGCTCTAATATTACGGTTGGAAACGCGGCGAACGAGGTCTTCGTCGTAGTGACACTGCGCCAGCAAGACGTCCAGAGATGGGGGAGTGCCTTCCGCCGACATGCGTCTAGTCTTCAGCCTACTGCATCATGGACAAGGTGAAGTCGGACCATAATAAAGTAGCCAGAGTGGCGTTTATATAAACAAGTAATTTAATAACGAATCACATTAATATCTAACACAATGTAACCACGTAAGCTTAACGAGTGCTCCTCCGATTTAACGAATAACTAACATTCTGTAACGAGTTGTAAAACATATTGTAACGACATGTAATTTGATATTGAATTCAATACAGGGACGATAGTGAATATAAATGAGTTCACCTTTGAGTACGCCTAACCCCAACATGTACGTTTAATATAAAATATAATGAGCTACAGTAAAGCCTCATCTACAATTGCCGTACCGTACACAACGTTAGCCACATAAGAAACTGAATACTTGAAGGTTGAATGGCAGCGTCCACAACTATAACTCGGTTGACTTACATGTCGTGCATAACGTGAAAGATGGCCATCTCTAAGTATCTTGCGCCACATTTTTAACGCCGGCGAATCAGAATACAAAACGTCATAATAACCGTAGTAGTCAAATCACGTTTGCACGAAACGAAAGTGGATCGTATTTGACTTCGGATTCCTGCAGTGCAGTAAAGTGTTATCTTTGTTATTGTTTTGATTCTTCCCGTAGAGATACGTGGAAATACGTAAGTAAATCTATTAATTCCATGTCATTCAAAATAAAAACAAATAGCAAAGTATAGGTTTCCTTGGCGCCCATGTATACAATTCACATAACCAGGATAGGCAACGAATGAATGAAAACTATATCGTGAGAACATAAAATATTTCCCGTTTACGTACTCTAACGTGATTGGTCACACAAAACTACCGCAAATTACGTAAATGCTAATTGTGGACAGTCGAAATTCAGTCTCAACGCCCTGTATGTAACGCTATGTAATTCAAGGCAATTGTAGATGAGGCTTAAGATAACCCCCATTTTAAAACGTAACAGTGTGACCTGTATAGTTCTCGCAAGTGAGACGTCAAGTGACGTGTTGTAAGTTTGTAAGGAAACGCGGCGTGATGTATAGGGAACGAAGACCACCTGTTAATCGAGCTGGTATCTGGCTTGCTCCCCCTCGTGTTGCCCGCTCTGCTTGCAACAAGATATACAACAAAAAAAAAAGGGAAGGTGAGCTGGGCTGGGCGGGGAAGGCGCGCAAGTACTTAGCTGAATCCGCGCCGCGCCGCACCGCTCGCTTTAATTAACATGCAGTCAGTCAGGCGGGGCACGGGTTACACGGTCACACTGGCCGCCGATCAATTACCCCGGCCCCGTCCCGCTACCACCGCACTAACAGCTCCTTTTTGTGATCGCCAAAGCTAACACGCACGGCAATCAATTTTGCGGACAACCCGAAACGAATCTTTGTTTTTGTAATGCAGCGCTGCCCGCCGCTGATGGATCGTCACGAGCGGCTTGGTGTTCTCCGACTGTCCTTTTTAATTTTGTTTTGGTGCGCTGCAGACGAACCCTGAAGGCGCGAGCTGAGTAATTTCGATTTAACGTAATTACACGTGGGGGGTCGTTTCTTAAATTGGGCCTTAACAACTTCACTGCTTTTATGAATAATATATAACTGGTATATTTGACGTACTGTGCGGAGGGTTACTTCCACAAATTCCGGTGAAGATTCATCATCATTAACATTAATTATTGCTCGGGACACCTGATTTTCGCAAAGACGATTATTTTACAATAGGTCGTTCACAGTAAAGTGAGCACTTTTGAAGCTCTAGTTTCTTTTTTCTTTCAGACAATTTATATAATTTCACCACTTGTTGTATACCCTGCCATGTGAGTAATAAACACAGTGTATACATTCACCATACCCAAAATCAAAAGTCCGAGGCCACAATGAAATGTATTTATTGATTATTAAATTGATGAAACAGCTTCAAAAAGTGCTCACTTTACCGTGAACGGCATATAATTGTATTTCAAACACATTAGCTCAAATCCACATTCCTCATTTGCTGATTTTACAGTAGCTGCTATTTCACGTCTTAGCTGCTGCCTACAAATCTCAGGCATTCAATATCAGAGTAACTTCTTACAATAGTTGTAAATAACCAAAGGAATGTTACAGGAGAGCACGCAGAATGTTAAATGAAGCCTGTGTGAAATTTTTCGAGAAAATCGGGTGTCTTTTTTGTAGTTGTTTGTCAACCGTGTTGATAAACATACATGAATTTTTATAGCAACGACCTAGGTTGGACTCGAACCACGACCTCTTGGTTAACAGGCACACATAGTGCTGTTGAGAGAAGGTATACTATAGCGTTTAATTTATAAAATCTTTTCGACTTAAGTGAGTGAAGAGATTTGGGCGGCTCTTAGCAGCGAGATCTTGAGAGCCGATAAGGGTGGTTGAGGTGAGCGTGGAGATATGCCGGAATGAAGGGGCGGGGGAACGGGAGATCACGGAGGAAACCCGTCGACCAGCGGCATCGTCCGGCACGATTCCCACGATTCCGGGAGTAACCTTGCCGGGGATTGAACCCTGTTCGCCTTGGTGGGAGGCGAGCAGTCTAACCGCTCAGCCACGGTGACCCTCACTTTTTGACTTAAGAAACACTCTTAATAGATGGCTGAAATCGATAAATTTCGAATATTTTCACGTCTACAATACTTATTTTAAGGTAAGTTGTAGGTAACATTCACGTGACTACACGCGACGTAATTGAAAAGGTATAAAAATTCGAACGCCTTCGGAAAACAAACCAGCGATAAGATCAAGCCGATAAGCTGCGTAATGCACTAAAAATCGCCTCGCTGTGGAAAGTCTCATTATTAATTCGCCTGTTGTTGTCTTCAGTGATGATTAACGAATGACATCCTGCCATGTTGCTGTACATGAACTAGTAAATGCATATCACCAGCTGTACCAAGTATTTTGCCAAACATATAAATTTCATCACCAACTTCGAATTTCACTTTTTTTTTTTGTGTGAATTCATTACAGGCGCCTTAGCTACAGTTATAACATCAGATTGATTGAAATTGTTGCATACAACACGTATATCAGAAGTTTTCCAATAGAAAACGTCTGTAATAACCCAATCTGATTAATAAATCCGAAAGTAGGCTCCAGCGAATTATGTATCTTACAAAAAATATTAAAGTCCACTGCAGTATTTAGCCATCGAAGCTTGCAAACTAAATAGATAAATAAAAAAGCCACTCAAGATATTAAGAAATATCGGTTGTTTTAATGCGGACGTTAGTAAAGATGGCGGTGCTTTTGTTGGTCAATATTTAGTATGAAAAAGTTATAGTATTTTATAATCTTTTATGTTTCCATTTGGCTTACAATGTGTGACAGATTATCCATGGTGGTGGATTTTTGGGATTTTTTCCCCCGCAAGGCACGCAATTCGCCGGACTATACGTATGCGAATGTTAATTTTCCCAGTTTTGCGTGGGTATAGTCCGTCTTTAAAACATTTTGTCTGATAGCGACGTAATATACTTCACCAGCAGTTTTCATGACGTAAGTGATAATAACTAGGCAGCATTTAAAGTGCAAATTAATCAAATGAACACACGGAAAGAATATTTCAGTAATGGGACATCGACAAATCGCCATCATAGTTATTGGCTGACGGTTGGCCAGTAACGAACGATGCACAGTACAGTATATCGTACGGTGTATTGCGGATCAACAGGTTGATGTTAAGTAGTCATGCGGAGATAAGCAGAACTTGTATTCATGCTGCGGAGGATATACGTGTTTTTAAAACATTGGGACAAACTTCACCAGCAGTGTTTACTGACGGAAATATGAGTTTAAAATGTATATGCCACTTTTCTCGTCAAGTGATTATTAAGGAAACTGTGCGCACCTGGAAAATCCTCATTTAAATTGCCTTACTCAATATTGTGGCTTGCTTACCTGGTATGCAGCAAACGTTCTGTTTTGAATGTTCAATATGTTTTATCTCACACACGGTTCACCTGAGAGTGTTCTGACGAGATAACCTTTTTTGTTAATTTAGACGTGCTGATTCACAGGTGGTCTTAATAAAAATTGCTTTGAACGCAGTGCTACAAAGTTAAGTGCAGACATAGGGTGTCAACAGCCATTTTCGAAAGGTGAAAGCTCTGCATTATACAGAACACCGTACAACGATTTGTTGCTTAATCAAAGTGGTTACTGATATTTTCAACTAAAGGCTGTTCACGATAAAGTGAGCACTTTAGAAATGAACCTTAGAAAAATGTCACTGCCCCCACATGCATATATTTTAATGAGCGCGCTGAGTGACGTTCGCCCAGAAAAGTTTGTAACGATGGATGGAAAGTAGTTCGATAACTTAACAGCGACTAAAAAGTGTTAGGTAACCATTTATGATAGCTTAAAATTATTTCTTTCGCTTTCTGGTTTTTTAATGCATCTAAGTGTAAAAATGAGCAGATTTGTTAAGTATTTACTTTCTTAACAGTTTCACAATTTTATTTAACCGACGCATGAATAAGCTGATGAAGCCCATGGCAATGTTAATTTTACATAAGGCGGAGGAATGCACAACGTGTACACAAGATCTTAAGCAGGGCTTTAAAAAGTGCTCATTTTACCGTGAGCAGTCTATAATAAGTTGTAGACATACATTATCGTCTTATATTTTCGAAAGGAACTGCCTGCGACTTGCTTCTGGCTCGCGTTGAGTGTCTGCAGATGTGCCCCTGCTCTTGTGAAGTGTTTAAAGCGCGCGAGTTGGTGTTCTGTACGCTCGGACACACACACACTCGGTGTGGGAGTGCATGCAGCGAAGCGAAGCGTGAGGAAACGATGGCGCTCGCCGCGTACGTGTCGGCGCTGTTATATCTACAGGACGTGGCAGACTCCTGTGTGGTCCGGCAAACCACGGACGACAAGCGACACGCTGTTATGTAAATTCAAACAACCAGTCGTTTACAGCCGATCGCCGCCGCCTGTGTGCTCTATTGCCTCGACAACGGAGTACATGCCCGAGTTAAAACGACCTCTTCTTTTTCTTCTTCTTCTTATTCCTACAGGAAAGTCTTGTTCAAGCAGAAACGTACGTACGTTACCACAGTTAAAGGCCCGGCTACAATCACCGTAAGAAATAACAATACAAAAGTGAACCCACACTTGTATATGGGACAAGCTTCAACACAACATAACGGTGTCAGATGGCGGCCTGCTCGCGGTAGCGGCGTAAAGAGGATTTAATATTTTCAATTCTCGTACGTCGAGTTCTACGCCGGCCAATCACGAGACAACATTTCGAACCATTAGAGTTAGCGCAGTGAGAGCTTATAACAAGAACATAGTTATTAAATTAATTTTGCGGTACAGTTCAGATCTCCGTTTATTTAAATAGTCAACGCAATTATTAACATGTATACCACACTTTAAATCACCCGAAACACGATTCCCGCGAAACTTTTTTCATCGCAAGTAGATAAACAAAAATAAATATCAGGTTAGCCAACACACTGTTTGAAAATATCCGCAATACATGTACAGTGTGTGTGTGTTTTTTTTTTTGTGCTCAATTCTCATTAGCCGCGTAACAGTTTTCTTACTTCTGCGGTAACGCCACTGTTATTTTGTTACGGGAACGCTTCGGTGATTGTAGCCTAGGCTTTCGATTACTTCTACTCCGGTTAGGAACAAAACGAGGAATCTTATGCGAGAGTTTAACGTATGGAGATTTTCCGCCGCCAAGTGCGCACTGTTCCAAATAGTTCACTTTTAAATAAAATTCCAAGCCACGTGAATAATAAAAGATAAATATTTTACTTAGTTACTTAGTTATTTTATATTTGATGTATGATTAGTGCAATTATTTTGTTTTTATATGGAAAACAGAGAAAATCCGATATACATGCGACACTAGCGATTACCTTGATCTTCCCTATCTGAGTACAATTTACGTCTTCCTGTATCTCATAGGCCAAATAGTTTTTGGGTTATTAGATAGCAAAAGTTTCTCATGTGTAGATATCCAGTGTTAAAGTTTACACCACCACAATAGTTTAAGGGGTCGCGGTGGTGAAGTGGCTAGACTTCTCGCCTCTTCCTCTAAGGCGAACTGGGTTTGACTCCGATTTCCGATTCTGGGTTCGCCGCCGGATTTCTGCATGTGGGAATCGTGCTGAACGATGCCACCGGTTTGCGGGTTTTCTCGAGGATCTCCCATTTCCCCGCCCTTGCATTCCGGCGCTGCTCCATACTCGCGTAGCTTCACCACCCAAATCACTCACTGGCCATAGTTTAAAAGTCTACTTGGGAGACGATTCACGCAATATTGCGTTTTGGGGTGGCACACCTGCCGAGAGTGGACATTGTCTAAACTGGATTTCCCTCGAAGTCAGGTAATATATTATGATAGCAACTGCAGTTACTGAGGCTGTGTGGTAAAGTGTCGCACTCAGAGACCTACTGGCAAGGTTGAAGCAAGCGAGGAAAGCGAAGGTAGTAAAAACCAACAACCGCTTATGCGTCTTCTGCGCATGTACCCAACATTGACCTACCCGAAGGGAACACAACTGTCAAAGTCACATGGTCAATAATTGTAAACGTGTTTGTTTATAGCTTAATTTTTAAATGACGATCACTATTTATATAAGTGAAGTACTTTAAAGGCTGTTCACGATAAAGTGAGCACTTTTGAAATCAACATTAGGAAAAAGTCACTCCCTCTGCCTGCATATACTTTAACGGGCGGCTCTGAGTGACATGCGCCCGGTAAATTTGGTAACGATGGATGAGAAGCAGTTCCATATCTCAACGTCAAATAAAAAGTGTTAGGTAACCATTTGTGATTATTTAAAATTAATTATTTCGCATTTTTTTTTTTAAATCCATCGAAGTGTAAAAATGAGCAGATTTGTAAAATATTTACTTTTCTAAAAATGTTACATTTTCACTTTGACCAACGCATGAATAACGTGATGAAGCCCGTGGCAATGTTAATTTTACCTAAAGTGGAAGAGTACACGACGTGCATACAAGTAGATCTTAAGCAGGGCTTTCAAAAGTGTTAATTTTACCGTGAACAGCCTATAGCCAATTTCAATTTGATGAAACCGCATTTTAAAATGGTTAGAGGATGTATAAAAACATCTCAAAGTATTTTTTCTACTAATCAATGTTCTAACCTCGAATTCAATTCACGCCATGTTCGCTGGTCGTATTGGCAGAAAAGCAGTTCAATGTTGGGACATGGAGATCGGTTGTGCGCTGCCAGTGAGATCGAGTCTACTTCATCTTTAGTCTATGGTAAAAACTATGGTGGTGTTGAAAGGAGGAGTGAGAACGTAAGTGAAACTTGATGAGAAGCGACTGTGGCGGACGCGCGCCACGAAGTCTGCGCGAGAGTGCGTCGTCGGACTGGGCGGAGGATAAACAGAAATAAAAGCCGCGGCGGGCAGTTTATGTGCGGCAGTTGAGCGTGCAATCTGTGGTATGTTAATTGAATGGCCGGCCGCGGAGCCGGCCGTAACAGGTGTGGACTTGCAGCGCAGCATCCTGTATCTTATCTTGCCCCCGCTGCAAACCTGTTTGTCCACCGGCCGCGTCGAAACTTATATGACCTTCGTGACCGAATATAGCAGACGAGGCGGCCTGTGTCCTGCCCGGGCTTCAATGGGCTGCCCCCACACCTCTGTAGTTCTCACTAAAGCTGTCCGCGATAAAGTGAGCACTTTTGAAATCAACCTTAGAAATTTCACTGCCCCTGCGTGCGCATATTTTAACGGGCGCACTGAGTGACATGCACCCGGTAAAGATGGTATAGGCTGTTCACGATAAAGTGAGCACTTTTTAAGGACGTCCCAACAGGCACTAACCGCTAATAATTAAATCTTATTGCAGCCTCAGGCATTAAATTCTGAAATGTATACACTGTGTTTATTGGTCACATTGCAATGTTTGTATTAAAAAGCAGCAAGAAGATGGAGATAGGATGAAAGGAAAAATTTATAAGGGCCTAAAAAAGTGTTCACTCTTCCGTGAACAGCCTATAACGTTGGATGGAAAACAGTTCCGTATGTGGACGTCGAATAAAAATGTGTTAGGTAACCATTTCTGGTAACTTAAATCATTTCTTACTCTTTCTATTCTTTCTGACGTTTCAGTGTGTAAAAATTAGTAGTTTTATAAAAAAGTTTACTTTACTTTTCTAATAATTTCACCGTTTCACTTGACTGACGCATGAATAAATTGATGAGGCCCATGGCAATGTTAATTTTTCATTAGGTGGAAGAATACCCAACGTGCATGTAAGTAGTTATTAAGCAGGACTTTAAAAAGTGCTCATTTTATCGTGAACAGCTTATACTGCTGCAGCACGGAAACACAATTTCTTTATCTCGACGGAATTGTAACTGTCAGCAGAAAGAAATACACTGTTCCTATGTGTTGCCTGCTTCCACAGTTTGTATTTATAGAAAGCTCGTGTGAGCGGACAATGTCTAAGGCAAGGTTGCACCAACGTCTTCCCCAATCGAGATCTAGTGATCCTAGTTCCGAACCAGGATCTAGTTTGATCTTGGTTCTAATGTAAAAGTGTTGCACCAACGAAATTTCATCATTCTGGATCTCCGGTTCGTCGATCTTAGTTCCAATGTAAGAGATCGAGGTTAAGTATTAGACAAATTTTTCTATTGGTTCGTAATATATGACGTCGTGGAAGTAGGTCTATTTTTCACTATAGACAGAACTAGATGTGCGATGTTTTATCTGTTTTAAGTGAATTATTGATGTACGAATTTCACTGAATAATATTCAAGTGCGTTTAATGTTGTTTTACTTTCCAGAAAATCAATCGAACGTAGTTCTATCTGTTGGCATATTTTAAAACCACATTTGTCGACGATGGCTGCTGATCTCGGATCGAGATTTCGAACTGCCGATCTCGGCGGTTCGAAATGAACTTCATCTCGATCTCCAGTCCAGCTCTGAACTCGAATGGGTGCAACAGTTATCTGTGTCGATCTTAGATCCGATCTCGGATCGAGTTTCGAACCACGATAGTTCAACCTTGCATTAGCCTGTAGTATCGTTGCCACTCTCATCCACTATATACACAACACTTTCTGTTTATGTATCTGAAAAAGTTTTTTTTTTTTTGCTGTTAATTTACTGAAACATTCTTTCGAATCACCGCTACGAAAGTAGCAATTGCAACGCTTAGAAAATAATTGATATTGGTGTCCTGTATTCCATGTGACGTGGACGAAATAACCGCTAACGTCTGGATGTAGGCCTACCATCTTCCATATTTTCAACAGTAATGACGAGTGAAGAGATTTATTATCTATACCCCTATTTTTTTCTTTTGTCATAGTAAGTGTATTCTTAGAGAAAAAAAATCGTGTAAATGGTCAAATGTCGCGTTTTTAAGCTTGTATATATTTCTTAAGCTGCAATAAAAAAGTACAAAGATGCGGGAGTAGTGTAATATGTGGGCTTTCATCGCGTGTAATAAAACCCCTATGTTACAGATATAATTTGCTCAGTACAGCGTTACGCCGGAAACACTGCACACGTCTTGCACGTAGGAGCGATGAGGCGCTACAAGTGCGTGTTAATGTCGCCCGTATCGCTCGCTCCTTCGCTTCTTGACCTTGTTCTTGAGAGGTCAATCATGGCCCAGCGAAAGGCTTGAATACCGACTTCGTGGCTACGGCGCCTTTCGCTGATTTGGGTTCGAATGTCTGGCCACAACATGGTTCTTTATGATAAGGTCTTCTTAAAGTAAAGATTTCTACCAATAGCAGCAGAAGTTTGCTGCTGGGAATCCCACTTACATCTTGACATGGTCTGAAATAATCATCGTTATTTAAGGGCGTAAGCAAAGTTATACAGCGATGTCATGACACAAAGGTGTAAGTTTATCAAAATTCAGACACGTGTGTCAATTTTTGTCGTAGAAACTCCGAAGTACTTCGCCGGTCTTTGCAACTGGTTGTCAAATGTTTTAATGTATATTCCAGGAGCGTTTTTTTTCCAGTGCAGCTACACGTTTTCACATGTACCTCGGACTCATTTGCGCCACAAAAACAAAACGGAATTTGCCCTACTAAATTTTGTGTTTATCATGCATAAATGTGCGGTAATAACAAAACATTTTCTTTGAACTCACATTACCCAAAGTTATGTTATGATATCAAAATTATTTTCTGGCAACTTTAAAACGTTTTTTTTTCTATAGCGCAAGTAGTGCAAGACTTTTGGTATGGTATATTATAACGCCATATGTCTGCTAGTCGGTTCTCTTTATCCATGACAGGTACAGTCACGCATAATTTTCTTCTCTAATGGCTCTTTTTGCTCTTATTCTCCTTGAAGCATTAACCGCCCGGGGCTTGTTGCGAGGTCTATTTGATTATTTCCCTGTCCATCTCTTTTTTGTTGTTTTAGTGCTGTTTCTTCCTGAAGATATGTAGTACAAAATATGTTTGGGGAATCTATTGTCGTTCATTCTTTCTACTTTTTGTCTCGAGTAACCTATCTGTTGATTCAACAGTGTTTATCTCTTGGTTTCGTAGTTTGTCTCTTTTTGTTACTCCCACAATTGTTTAAAGAAATTTTTTTTTTCTGGTGCCAGCAATCAACTTTTATCCTTGTTTCTAATTATTCAGTTCTCATTATCATAAATGTGCTTATCGCGACAACGATAATTTTGCAAAACTTTTGAATTGTGTCGTTTTTGACTTTATATTTTAATATGGTATTTACTGTTCCACAGGTTTTGGGCATTTTCAGTTCTATGTATTATGTCCTGTCCTTTAATAAAAAATATTGTGGTGCCCAAAAATCTTACATATCAGAACCGTCAGTTAAGATTATGTGTGCCGAACCCCCCCCCCAGTCAGTGTCACCCGATGATGGAATGTTTTCCTTCCAGTCTCGGACACATGATTCACGCGCACTGCTAGCTGGTGCGTATTCAGGCGGGTGGCAAAAGGATGAGAAAAAAAGGGGGGGGGGGGGGATAAGAACCGCAACAGTAATTTGTACCTCACGGGTTTATTTTATGGCGGCCAACCTACGCCGCGACATGGCTTTATCCATGAGGGCCAAGCGTATCGATTTTTACGAACTTTAATTTTTTGTTAATAGGTATCACACAATTTTGTAGGTTATTGGTAGTTTCACACAATTTCCTCATAGTATCCATTTTTTTTGGAGATTTCAATTTCTAAATCTCAGAGTAGTAAATGTAGTTATTTTTGGAGTAAAAGTATGTCGTTGCTTATATTTTAAAAATTTAAGTATTGCTTTAATTTCAACATGGTTTTATCGATAAATATTTGTTGTAGATAACACTTCAGAAGGTAGATGGATTGAAACATTTTTTCTATCCAAAAACATTTTTTTCGTATTATATCGTAGAGTAGCTGGGAAAATTTTCAACAGAAGGCAGTGAAGCAAGTTTTTAATGTGCCCTGTCTCAGACAAACTCTGACATATACTGCTAGTGCACGTAAATAAGCTCCCGATTCTGTCAATAACGTTTTGTTCTTCATAGTTCGTGTTACTTGTTGAATATAGTTTATTTGGGGATGTTGCGTACACGGCCAATTATTTTAATATTATGGTAAAAGATTATTTATTTTCATCCCCTTTAACGTTAATCATTTGTATAAGTTTGAACAGCTTTTTAATTCCAGGCAAACAGCGACTTGAGAAGTTCACGTTGTTATACTGTAAGTACAATTTATTTTAAAATCTTCTGTATACGGGATCAGAATTTATTTGCGCATTGTCTGCCATCTTTGGTTGAATCCAGTTTCCTGGTTTACTGGTCCAATGAGATTCTGCTTCACTATTGTTAGATATTTACTGTCGGCACAGTTGTTCAGGACGCATCGGATAAATCGTTGACCATTAGCCAAGTCAGACAACGTCGTTTGTAAGACTTTTTTTTTTTTTTTTACCTTATTATAATATGTTTTATGTTTATTCGTATAAAAACTAACGAAAGTAAAACTCGAATGTTTTAATCACGAATGCAACCACAGTTAGGACTGTTTAAAGTTCTTATAAAACACGTCGTGGAGGACAAAGATACTTACGGCGTCACAGTACCACGTAGGGATCTTAGTATTCTCTAAGGGCTCCTTACACTACCACCAGAAGACAATGATGGCGCCACAACAGACAGTATAGGCTACTGCCCACGTGATTGTGCGAACACTGTTCACGACATGTAGAGACACAATGAGACGCGATCTGCCGTCTGTTCTCATCTCCACTAACATGGTGTTAACATTTTGTGTGCTTGCAGACGATTATCTACGTTCAGTAGATACCGAAATCATTTACCTTCGTGACTATTCTGGTTAATTTGAACCAAGAGTTCACGCTGAAATGATTTGTTTACAATAAATGTGCTAATCTCTTTCAACGCCGTTGCCCCGTACGTATCTATAACGAAAATACGTGCTTAGCCGCACTAAGTACATTTTGAAACATTTTCTTTATCTCATAGGAACCAGCAGTGGAAACCGACTTCCAAAAATGATCACAAAACGCTGTTAGAGAGACAAGTATGGCTGGTTTAACGAGGAACGCAATGAATTAAAGCCATCTTAATAGTGATGCATTTCCGGGGGGCGCATGGTCTAGCGTAGCAGTGACATATCAGTAACGGAAAGAATTCAGGATGCATTTGCGGAAACCTAAGTATTCTGTGCTTCATTTATGACAGCGGGATAAACAAGAACGGCTTGAAAAACCTAACTAAACTTACGTCTAAAAATAAAGCACATGACCATGGCTTTGCGGGATTCGACCCCTAACCTTCATCGTCTTGAGATGATTTCTTGGTGACCTTGGCTACGACGGTAGGGTTCAAAACCATCCAGTTCATGTGCGCGGGCTTGAAACTCCTACACCTTGGTCACCCGCAACGTATTGCTAAATGTCTCACTTGCCAATAGACAAGGTTTATACTATTAGCAGCTCGCGGGCCACAAAATTTGCCCACCAGACTCGTCGGATTGGCCCGCGGACAAAGTATTTTACCACCAAGTAGTGTCACGTGTGTATTGTTTAATACAATTACATAATTAGTGTCAACTGGAACTATAACTATGATTAGGGACACCTGAATTTTGCGAAAAGATTTCACGTACTTTAGAGCTCAGATACACTTCAGCAATTGGTAGATATAGGTGTTACGCGTCCCAGGTGCATGCCCGTGAATCACAGACGTACAGTAGCGGAGTAACCTAATTGTGATTTGCCAGTCAAGTAATAAAATGTCTTCTCACAAACACATGCCGCCAGTAAGCAAAAGGAAACTGCCGGCACGCCTGTAGGGTATAGAAATATAGCATGTGCGGAAATCTTTTCGCGAAATTCAGGTGTCCATTCGCGGTTACTTCCAAATTTTTGAAGCCGTGCCAAAGTTCTACTTTCAGGATATTCCTCCGCCTCACGCAAGCAGAGTTTAACAGCGTCTAGAAAAACACAAATGAGACAGAGCACCGTAATAGTGAGCTCTCAGTGCAACAATATTTTGCATGAGAACTATTTCTTACTAGGTTATAAACACGCCTGTCTTCTCACGGTTTTAGTTCATATTAATTGAAAATCAAATAATATAATTCATAAGCAAAATATAAATAAAATAACATTTTAATTTAACCAAAAGTAAGGAACTTCAATGTTAACACAAATATAAAACGCCTTAGATAATAACGTAATTCGGAAGCAGTCAAACATGACACACATGGTGTCATTTTTCAAAAGTCTGATTCAGAATGTGTGATGAGACCGCCAATAGACCATAGCATTAAATTGTAATAAATTTATATATTATTTCATTTATTATATCATTACGCAAATAAACTGACTATGTTTCAGTCACTACTTTGTAATTAGTGAGTTTGTCCCGTCAAGCATTGCAATTATTTGTATAGTCTATTCACTGTTTCTTCACACTTTTTGAATCAAACCTTTGAAAAATCACCCCACGTATGAAGTGTTTAGTTATTTTCAATATATGCCTTGTATCGCAAGCGTTTTATTCCTCTGTTAACATGAAATTATTTTATTTTTCGTTAAATTGAAATTTTACCGGTATTTTATCAATAAGTTGTAATAATTCGTTCAAATTAAATATGAAGAAAAACAGTGAGGAAACATGTGTGTTGGTAGCGCCTTGCGAGAAATAGTTTTCATGCGAAATACAATTTCAACTGAGTGCGCACGAATTCGGTGCGTTGTCATTTGGTGTAATTTTCTAGACTTCGTTAAGCTTAGTTTGCGCGGGGCGGAGGAATATCCTGGAATTAGATCTTCAGCAAGGCTTCAGAAAAGTGTGGAGTAACCGTGGGGGGATTATAAGTGGCCCGGTGCGAAAACTAATTGATCAGCCCTGCAATACACAAACACACTCGCTCGTGGTGCTTGGAATTTGATGTAAGATACATGGTGGTAAAGGCTGTTCACGATAAAGTGAGCACTTTTGAAATCTACCTAAAAAAAAATGTAACTGTCCCTACCTGCATATATTTTAACTGGCGCAGTAAGTGACATGCGTCCAGTAAAGTTGGTAATAATGGAGTGGAAAGTAGTTCCATATATTAACCTTTAACAAAATTTGTTAGGTAATAATTTGTGATAATTTAAATTATTTCTCTCGCTTTCTGTATTTCTCAATTCATCTAAGTGCAGGAACGAGCAGATTTGTACAATATTTCCTTTTATAGTTATTTCGTAGTTTCATTCGACCGACTCATGAATAAAGTGATGTGGCCCATGGCAATGTTGATTTTACAACGGAAGAACACACAGCGTGCACGCTTTAAAAAAATGCTCATTTTACCGTGAACAGCCTATACGGATACACACTGTTACAATTTTCCGCAAATTTACGGAATGGTTTACGTAAATGTACAGTAAATATATGGAAACGTGAACCGTAATGACGATAAACGGAGCTGAGCTCCGTAAATACAAAATACGGGAAGTCTCCGTATTTCCTACGGCTTCGGGTTTCGGGAACGAACAATGCCGACTTTACACAAGCTCTCTTCGCCACTGTAACCAGGGAAGTATAATTTCTGTGGCAGTAAAATTATCCAGTCAATAAAGCCCGTCACACTGTCAAATTTTAGACTTCAACTATATTTGACAATACAATTTGAAAACGAAAATGGGCCATCAATTTTTTTCCTCCCAACAAATTTTATCAAATTATCGCGAATATGTTTGAAGATGTGTCACACTGTCAATTTTTTTTCAACTGGGAGAATCTGATTGGAATTATGATTTAAGAATGATTTTCATGCGAGATATTGTTTTTGTTTTGCCGTGCAGTCCATTACAAGAATAAATGTAAGGAATGTTGTAATTTATTTTCGCCTCTTTATTACATTTAAATTTTAGTTATCAGAGAAGTTTCCTGCACAAAGAAATTTAATGCCTCTGAGTTCGTAATATTATGTGCAATATTCACTTACAATAGCACTCATGCCCAGGCAGCTTTTATGTAAATTAATTATGTCCATAACCTATTTAGTTTCCGACCATTGTTCGTAATTTTGAAGTTCCTTGATTTCGTTTTTGTCGTGCACGATTCTGATTGGCTGAGTCCGTCAAACATCAAATAAATTTTAGAACTGGTCCAATCTTCAAATGTTTGATGGTAACTGAAGCCATCCAACTTTTTCAGACAAAAATGGTGGCGTTTATGACGTTTCAATGATGTCATAACTGTCCAACTTTATTGACCAAACTTATTGGAAGCAGTTAGACGGAAAACTTTGACAGTGTGGCAGGGGCTTAAGACCCATTCTTTCAAACATTAAGAAGCAACATCAGGCGTCTGTAACATTTAGCAACACTTAAAATACAATAACTTTTAAAAAGAAACTGGAAAAATTTTCTTATGTGACTGTAATAAAAATTCAAATTTCATACCTAAATTAACACGTGAGAGGTGATAGTTTGCAGTTATAAGCATCCAACTTTTTGACTAGGGTTCATATCTTGCTCAAGTATAAAATATTTTAACTTTTTAAAATATTTTAACTTAACACCGTAAAACGGAAATTAAAGTTTTTTTTCATACCTCCTTTTCAAAAAACTGGAAGTACAGAAAAATAACTAGGAAATTAACAGAGTTTTGTAAAATTTAATGAAAGTCCGTTTATGAAAATCAATTTGTCCGTAGTTTTACAGAGAGTTCATGGACACTTCTGGATAAATTTTTACCAGCACTTTTCCGTAAAATGAAGGAGAATTTTTTTAACAGTGCGGGTGGTGTCGTTCGGAGACAGTTCCTGCGGCTGTCTGCTTTTCCAAGTGATTCTGCTACCGACGGCCTTTATGTCGTAACAGCTTGTGACGTTTGGGAGATGAACGACGTCTCTCTTATCGCCGACATGCGGCAGGAATTTTCCCTATCGGAGCAGTGACTCCATCACGCTGGCGTGAGAATTTTTTTCGTGGCTTCTTTGGGTTCGCATCTTTTTGTTTCTTCTTGTGAGCCGGTTGAATAAACTGCCTTTACACCAACGGCTCTCGATGGCGAATGGGGTCGTTTAGACAATATAATTTCCATACCTGCTTCATGTCTGATGTTTGCTAGCCTCCGAACAAAATAACCTCCATTGGTCGCCGACCTTCATCAGCGAGCAATTTTGTTTACGTAACAGACGTCTGCCCAAGAGCGTAGTATTTTTCGTACCGAACCAATTCGTCATATCGTCTTACATTCAGCCACCCAAACGCGAATCAAAATAAGTAGTTATTATATCAAGTAGTTATTTATTAATTAAACACCATAGTCTACTTGATATAATCACTACTTATTTTGATTCGCGTTTGTGTGGCCGAATGTAAGACGATATTATATATATATATATATATATATATATATATATATATATATATATATATATATATATATATATATATATATACACATACACACACACGTAAGTTTTCTTTTCAACTTAAATCCGCAGAAAATATTACACACTCTAAACCTGAATCAATGAAAATATCTTTTTCTCCGATCGACCAAAGAGTCACTTTCAAACATTATTTGGAAATTCAGTGAAAATACACCCGTTTTCCTTCCCTTTTTTAATACCTGACATTTTCCTCTGACTGTGTTACTGATTCATCAGTGATAAGCATTTTAAATACGTGGTCCGTCTTTAGAAAATACCATTTTACGAGCTACCACGAACATTCAGTCACAGAATAAATTAGTATTATTTATTCTCTGATTCAGCCTTAATTTTTTTTTTTTTTTTCATTATCATCATAACACACGGTTTGCAGGTTTTAACTGCATGATGAATTGAGCGCGTTCATAGATGACAATCGTATTAACAATCCTAATTAATAGTTGAAATAAACATGAAAAGAAATCGCATATTATTTAAAACCGCACAACAGCAAAAATAAAGTAATATAGATATTTTCCAACAAACGTAGAAGTCGGCTTGTTAGTTTAGTAGACACGGTGACAGTTGAGAATCAGAATACCGTGGGTTCAAATCCAGGCCAAGGCATTCTTTTAGACTTTTGAAAAATAGTAAACCGACAGTGATTGTCGGACATATACTTATTTCTCGTAATGATTTGGCTGAATTAAATAAAAAAACAATATTTAATTCGCCGCGTGCTGTTCGCTGCGACACTTACTTAACCAGAGAAATCGTTTCCTTGGAACAAACCAGCAGTGGTTTCCGCCGTTTTTAAGTGAAAAACCTTTCACTGATACGAATTTAGAGGGTTTAGTATGTACATTACCGTTTATCCTTTATTCTCGTGAAACGCGATTGCGCACACGAATATAAATAAAACATGGCTCGTACGCACGTCTATAGGCTGTTCACTGTAAACTGAGCACTTTTGAAAAACCTGCTTGAGATCTACTTGTATGCACGTTGTGTATTCTTCCGTCTTATGTAATATTAACATTGTCATGGACCTCATCACTTTATTCATACGTCGGCCGAGTGAAACTGTGAAATTTTTAGAAAAGTAAACATTTTTTAATTTGCTCATTTTTACACTTCGATGTGTTAAAAAAAGCAGAAGGAGAAATAGATATTTTAAGTTATCAGAAATGATTACACGACATTTCTTATTTAACGTTAATATATGGAACTACTTTCCATCCATCATTACCACCTTTACTGGGCACGTGTCACTTAGTGCGCGCGTTAAAATATACAGAACGAGGCATTTAAAACAGGTCACCTTAATAATTCGCCCTCTTGTAAAGGTAGAAGAAAATGGTTAAGACAAACGATGTTTGGGGTGAAAGGGGCCATAATGTGACGTTAAGAGTTTGGTGTTACGTCGAGGGGTGAAGGAGTTATGGGGGTCAATGTCGGTATTGTAAATGGGATGATATACTTTATTACACATCTCTGAACAGCTCTTCGTAAGATGAATGCAAACATGTGAAACGCGTACTAGAATGTGATCATTAAACCACATCGTCCCATTTAACATACCGCAGTTGACCCCCACATTTCCGTCACCCCTCGGCGTACAACACACCTATTTATTAACGTAACATTATGGCCCCTTTCCCCAAACAACGTTTGTCTGAAACATTTTCCTCTATCGTTACAAGTGGCCGATTTATTAAGGTGGCCTGTTTTAAATGCCCCACCCGGTATACAGGCAGGGGCAATGATTTTTTTCTAAGGTTAGTTTCAGAAGTGCTCACTTTATTGTGAACAGCCTTTACACGGAAGGGCTGCTGTACACAAGGCACGTACAGGTTGGAATATGAACAATATTCTAATAAATGCATAGCTCAATTTTCGTACGTACTCGTGGGAACGTGGTGGTGTACATGCAGTGTAAGTCTGAATCAGTGATTTATATCAGCAGACTTATCTTAGTGAATATTTAGTTATTGAGCTGTTATGTACTGACGAATCAGTGGGTAACACTGGTGATTTATTGCCTGACCAATGCAATTCACTAAAGACTGTTCACGATAAAATGAGCACTTTTCAAAGCCCTGCTTAAGATCTACTTGTATGCACGTCGTGTCTTCTTCCGCCTTTTGTAAAATTAATGTTAACATGAGCCTCATCACTTTATTCTAGCTTTGGTGAAGTGAAGACTCGAAATTATTACAAAGGTAAATATTAAGCAAATCTTCTCCTGTTTACACTTCGATACATTAAAATAAAACAAAGTGAAATAAATAATTTAAGTTATTGCAAAAGGTTACGTGACGCTTTTAATTCGACGTTAAGTTATTGAACTATTTTCCATTTATCGTTACCAACTTTAATTGTCGCATCATATTCAGCTCGTCCGTTAAATATGTAAAGTTATGAGCAGCAACATTTTGCTAAGGTCGATTTCTAAAGTGCTCACTTTACCGAGAACAGACTATAGTTCCAGTCTTGTATTTCTGTGTGACGGTTTCTCTCCGTAAGTTAACATTGACGCTGGGAAGCTGGATGAAGCGGGTGGGGAGGGGAGGGACCTGCCTTCGGGACCACCCGGTCGCGGCTCTTGGCGTGGTTGACCTCGCCCGGAGCACACCGCCGCTCGCCAACAGCAGAGGGCGAAGAACTGGCGCTCTGGAAGACTATGAGGGATGGCCTCCCCTGGTGAGGACGGATCGACGACCCGGGAGCCTCTGACAGGCCGCCATCAGCATCGACATGCCGTGGCGGAACTCCGCGAACTCGTCGGTCCTACAGTCCTTTCACGGTTACTTCCAACTGTTATAAAGCCCTGCTGAAGTTATACTTCCAGGATATTCTTCCGCCTCATTGTGACAAAGCTTAGCCAAGTGTAGATAATTACACCAAAGGGACAGTGCAGCGCAAATATTTTGTATAAGAACTCTTTCTTAAGAGGCATCGTCAACAACTATTTTTCCCTGATTTTATTTAAATTAATTATAAATCGAAATATAATTTATATATACAACATAACTTTAAGTTCTATGTAACCTAAAATAGGGTTTTTATTTACTTTAATTTTTTTCATTGGCCAACCAAAGTCCGGTCACACATTTTTTCTTATCACCCCCGTACCTGTGTCCTTTCTGAGTACTACAGGAGTAGGTACAGGATGTTCCTTTTTCTATTTGTGTTTTCTTTTATTCTATACTTTATCTTCCTATTACAACCTTCAAGGCTTACAATTTTATATAATATTGCAACTATCTACACCACGTTGCCTGGAAGGTGAGAGTGGCGCGGTTTTCCTTCATTCCACCCTGACTTCCCTAGCAGCTTGGGGGTCAGTTTGTTTAAATTCTATTCTATTGATGATCATATTATGCCTATATTGCGACACTAAACTGCTACTACTTAGATTATATAGGCTATATATAAATTCCAGTCATCAGTTCACCTAAAATAGGGTGATTGAAAAGTTAAGAAATTTGGGTGGCTCTTAACATCGAGGTCTTGAGAGCCGATGAGGGTGATCGAGGTGAGTATGGAGCGGCGGTATGAAGGGGTGGGAGAAGCGGGAGCTCCCCGAGGAAGCCCTCCAGCCAACGGCATCGTCTGGCACGACTCCCACTTGCGAAAATCCTGTGACTCGGCAGGGAATTGAACCCTGAACGTCTTGGTGAGAGGCGAGAAGGCTAACAGCTCAGCCACCGTAGCCACCGTGGTCCCAACAGCTCAGCCACCGTAGCCACCGTGGTCCCAACAGCTCAGCCACCGTAGCCACCGTGGTCCCAACAGCTCAGCCACCGTGGTCCCAACAGCTCAGCCACCGTAGCCACCGTGGTCCCAACAGCTCAGCCACCGTAGCCACCGTGGTCCCAACAGCTCAGCCACCGTGGTCCCAACAGCTCAGCCACCGTGGTCCCCCTAAACTAGGGTATTATGATATTAACAGAAGTATACAACACTTCTGATACATGACATATTCAGGGAGCAATCAAACACGTCATACATGGGGCACACTCTAAATTCGAATCAGTGCTGGCAGTTCTTCCTCTGATTCCAAAGAGGTATGGTAAATCAAGCCTTTCATGTGGCCCCGTGAGAGTACGTGGAAGACAATGCGGATGCCAATGACTAGGGTAGTACGTGCGTCATTTGACGATCACGTGATGTCCCGCGTCCGCGTCAAGTTTCTTTACATGCCGTTCACTTGATGTTGTGAGCTGCCGGGAGACACTTCGATCAGTTGACGTTCGTATCTGCCGTAGTGCTGCGGCGGATCTTGGACTTCCAGGTATTGGTGATCGTGTGTACCAGAACATGACACGTAGGTACCGTGTTTGTATAGACGTCACTGGTCGTCACATTGTGTAGACGTCATTGGTCGTCACATCTAGCCCTTCTTGTAAGTGGACCCAGGAGAAAAACAGTACAGTATGTTGCAGACGTAGGGGAGGTCAACATGTGATTTGGTGGTGTTTTGTTTGTCGCGGGGAAACCGTACGTTTCCGCACATTAAGTTCCTATGCAAAACGTAACAGTCTTGGCCCCCACTACAAGCCCTTACATTGTGTAATGGGAATTTTGACACAACCTGTATAGCGACAAACGGGCTTTACTGGATGACATCTCTATCATATCAGGGTTTTGAACATGTACTTCGTCGTTGACCGTTCCGAACCAAAGCCACGGGCAAGTAGCAAGCCACTGCCAGTGCAGACTCGCTTGAAGCTGACGGAGGACTGGTTGTGGTTATAAAGCGCACCGAGTTACTTATCAAGTACCGGATCATCTCGTTTCCCGGCGGCAACCCGGCGAGGCGGGGTGTTTTTTTAAATAATTTCCCGAAACGGAAGCCAGCCGATCTAACAAGCTAATGGGATGTCGCTCAAGGTGGTTCTGCCGGTTCGGCCGACACAAGTGATGTGTGCGCCAAGCTGTAGTTCGGCATTTTTATAAGCTCGTGTGTGTGTGTGTGCCTTTTTTTTTCGTCCCGGCAGGGGAGAAGGATCTTTTTTTAATACCACGCAACCAGTGGACTGTGACGTTGTCTCGGCAACAAGTTGGCACAGAGGTAGCACTTTTCGAGGTCGAAAGTGACAGGTCTTCTACCCGGGCCTCGAAGCTGAGCTTACACCTCGCCCGAATTGGTCGATTATTCTTTCTGCGGTTTGCGATTTGGCGTGTTAGTTCGGACCCGGCAGGCTGTCCCGGTTTGTTTTGTATCTGTGGTCACACACCGATTCATTCATGATTAAAACAGTTAAGTAGAAACTTGAGTACGGGCTGTTCACGATAAACTGAGCACTTTCGAAAACCCTGCTTAATATCTACTTATAGGCACGTTGTGTATTCTTCCGCCATATGTGAAATTAACATTGTCACTGGCCTCATCACTTTATTCATGCGTATTTCAAGTGAAACTCTAAAATTGTTATAACATAAAATATTTTACAAATTTACTCATTTATATAGTTTGATGCATTAAAAAAAAAAAAAAAAAAAAAACAGGAAGCGACAGAAATAATTTAAGTTATCGCAAAAGGATACCTAACACTTTTTATTCGACGTTAAGATATGGAACTTCTTTCCCTCCATCGTTACCAACTTTACTGGAAGCATGTCACTCAGCGCGCCCGATAAAATATATGCAGGCAGGAGCAGTGACTTTTTTCTACAAGTTGATTTAACAATTGCTCACTTTGTCGTGAACAGCTTTTGGCAGATCTAAAGCTAGTTCTTGAGTGAGGAGTGAGTGAGGAGAATCGAGATCTTGAGAGCCAATGAGAGTGAAGCTAGGTGTGTGTGGAGCAGCGCCGATATAAAAGGGTGAGGGAAACGGGAGATCCCCGAGAAAACCTGCCGACCAGTGGTATCGTCCGACCATTTCCACACTCTAGACTCGAATCAGTGGTATCAACCAGTGAAATATTATTCACTGAAAGTCAGTTGATAAGCTACTGCTGACTGGCAAATGAAGGAAATGAACTGGGAAGAAGTACGTAATGGCAGTGGAATTATCGGCGTCCAGTGGGAATCACAAATATTTAGAGTGCACATGCAAGAATCAGTGGGCTACCCCGTCGGGGATTGAACCCGGTTCGCCTTGGTGTGCAGTCTAACCGCTACACCACCGTGGCCCCTGCTAGTCCTTGAAATCAAACGTGGTTGTGTATTCAAATATTTCCGAAATATCCCGAACTTTACGATATTTGGGGATTACAGTATACGGAAGATAAGTATTTGTAGAATTCTTGTTGCTGAATGGAAGAACTTCATTTTCGTATTGCAGTCTGTAGGAGTCTCACCCACGCTAGTGCCCTGAACTATATGGCTTTAAATTTGTGAGAATAATACGCATGCGGTATAACATGTCAGCTAATAAATGTATAGACTACCAAGCTATATGTTATAGGAGAATTTCTGGGGAAAGAAACATAACATAATGTATTGATTCAACGGATATAATTTTATACGGAAAAAATATTGATTAAGGATTCGCCGGGTAGTATACCATGATGAAAGATGACTGCAACATTCTACTTTGAACTAACAAATCGTAACCATGTAAGTGGAATCAATTTTTTTCCACGTATGTTAGGACAGTAGGTGAACCAATAATTTTGCTCACTTCTGGTTCCTACACGTTTATATCAGGGTCGGGTTTTTTGACTATCCGGCAGTTCCATGAAGTTATTGCTTACGTTTTCTGTTACTATTTTATGTAAGAAATCTCATAAAGTTCAATAATTATTACATCTCATTCACTGCATCACACCAGGAAAGACATTTTGTCACCGACATAACAGTACATATTGCCATCACCAGATGTCAGCCAGTTTGCTCGAAAACGCGAATTGTAACGGCAGCGTAAAGCTTCGTACACAATAGAAAACTTTAACATTTGACTTTACATTTCCTTTACTTTGACGAAACCACCAATACACAATAAATATGTAAAATCAAAGTGGAAAATAATTAAACATCGGTTTTGCGAGCTTCGTAAATATTTGTATCTTGATATGTAAATCATGATCATATTATCCAGAATGCATTTTACATTTTTTTTTTTTAATATGCTTAAAATTGGTGTTAATAAGTTTATTTCAAATCAAAGACTCACTTGTTTACTTTATTCAAACATGTAAATTAATATATTTCTTCTTCACATAGTATTCGTTTCCCAGGTATTTAATTTAAGACAAGCTCTGATAAATATACCGAGATTAAAATCGTCTTACAATAAAATAAGACACTTTCCACATAACCTCTGTTAGATTCTTGGCAAAATGGCTGCTGAACTTTGATTTTAAATTTCAACTTTTCGAAATCATAAAGTCAAGAGTGCTTGACTTTACCTGTGGCAGTTCCATTGTGTCAAGTTCCATAAGAAAAATGTCGGAAAGCAAACGTAAAGTCAAACAGTAAAGTCAAATGTTAAAGTTTACAATTGTGTAAAGGCCTTATTGCACCCTGGGCGTATACGACGTGACGATGACCTGGAGGCTGGAGGAGCGACCACTTCCAAACCGTGGCGCGTGCCTTGCCGATAGTTGCTTCCTGGACCGGCAGATAGCAGCAGCGTGGCGCTCAGATAAGCGAGGCCCTCACTGCAGAGGAAGCGACGGCTGATTATGTCGCCACTGACATTGACAAGATAAGGGCGTTGGGTCAAGGGACCTCGCCTCGTCTCTTCCTATAGGCTATTCACGGTCAAGGGATCACTTTTGAAAGCCTTCTCGTTTGGAACAATAGGCAGTAAATTTATTTTATTTTAGCCTTAGACGTTAACTTTCAAATACGGTGGAATATACATGCTGTATTTATTACTTACATGGCAATATTTATTTAAAAAGGTGGTTATATGACAAAAAATTGCCGAAATTAAAAAGTAACTAGGGCCTCAAAAGTGCTCACTTTACCGTGAACAGCTTATAATGGCTCCGTTCCTGGCGTTTGGCTCCTCTCTCTGCACTTGACACCATGTTGTCCTTGCGTTTCATCTGACGTCAGTTTGCATTCGCATATCTGCTGTTCCCTGTTACTTACATTTTCAGATCTTGTGTTTCGAGTTTATCATGCCTGGATTTAGCATGCCGTCTTTTATGAAGTTGTCTGTGCGTTTTCTGTTTTCATCAGCATTTATGCGGAGAACGTCAATAATTTTTCGTGTCCACATAACTACTTCTAATAATAGTGACGCAATCCAAATATCATCTGTTCGAAAATATTTTTTTTTAAACAGTACGCTATGCAGACTACGAAGTTTAAAAATTCAAAAGAGCTGTCTTATTAAAGCATTGAGTCTGTTACACAACAGTCCAACAAAAATGTTTCAAATTACTTCGGGAATTGCAGATTTTTGCTCCACAATGGCATAGATCATTATTTTTAATATGAGCTGTTGCATTTTTCAAATAGTTAATTTGAGTACGTAAAATGCCACATGTTTGCCTGCTAATCCCTCAAGTAATACCTGAGAGCACAACGTAGAACATAAGTCTCGCAAAAATAATCATAACTAAGCCACTGCTGCCTCATGTTGGTGTAGTCTTTCCCATTGGAAGTGCGTTGTCCGTGTAGGGAAATGTAGTTAAAGAAGTATCAGCAAATGTGTAATACTACGTCAACGTTTGAAAATACGCCAATGAAGAACGACTAATTTCGGACACATTGAAAGCGCGTGACGTTACACAATTGAGTTTAATGAGCATTGCAAAAGCTGAGTCATTGGATTTTTGTTCTTTTTTCGGGCTAACTTCCTGGTATGGCACAAGGCACAGGCTGTTGGCGGTTAACAGAGCACTTTTGAAATTAACTTAAAAAAAAAATAATTTGATCATAACTGCATACATATTAATATAAGGATTGACTGAAATACTTGTAGTAAAGTTGGAAACGAATCAGATAGAGTAATTCTTTATCGTAACATGTCAAAAGTATAATGTTCAGATTTGAAAGCACTGATTTTATTTCACTGCCCACCTGTTTGACTTATGCACAAAAGTAAGGATTGATACATTAGAGACATAATTGAATCCATAAAAAATCCACAGTTTCACCCGTTCGACTCGTAAATAAAGTCGGATCGTAGGCAGTATTAAGGGTGGGATGGACCCCCGTTTGAAACCGACGTCCAAGGCCAAGAAGTAAGGGAGCGATACGGGCGACACTAACACGCACACCTAGTGCCTCATCGCTCCTACGCGCAAGGCGTGCAGTGTTTCCGTCGTGACGCTGTACTATGCAAATTAGATATATAACTGTGGGGTTTTATTACACGTGATGAAAAACCACAGATTAAACTACGCCCGTATCTTTGTACTTTTCTCTTGCCGCTTAAGAAAACTGCATAGGCAAGCTTTAAAAATGGGATATTTAACCATTTTCAAATTTTTTTCTCCAAGAATACACTGAATATGACAAAAAAAACCCAGTGGTATAGATAATTGTTTTTTTTTATCTTTCTGACAAAAAGTCGTATCTGCTGAACATTAATTTACCGAGATATGCGTATTCCCTCAAACTACTATTTGACAAAAAATACGGGGGTCCATCAAACTCTTAATGGTGATTGCTGTTCATATTTACAGATACACAAGACAAGTTGGAAGTGAGTGACCACTTTAGAGAAGAATACCAGTTCTGTTGGTATCTGCATTTTCTGTCACCACTTTCTGAATGTTCCGAAATTCACTGGACAAGCCTACTTCACTCTACGTCGTTCATTACTAGCCAGCTGTCAGCCGGTATAAGCCGAGTCGACGTAACATTCAATTCACTTTTCTTCTCTTGAGTAATTTTCACTTCGAGTGGTGCCGACGTATGATTACGCAGCAGTGAACTTCATGAAAACCGCTGGCGATGTTATATTACGTCAACAACACGTTTAAGGAATGCGGGACGTCAAAATATTACGACAAACTTCATGACAGTGTTTTGGAATCAGGCAACCGTCGTGCACGACGTCGATATCAGTGATAGTGCAGTTTTATTCACGGCGGAAGAGTACCTAGAGGGGCAGGAAATTATGTCCTATGCTCTTTATATACTGAGGGTGTCAGGCCTGCCTGCCGTGTGCTGCCCCCACGCACCTGTCGCCCGCGCGCTGGCATCTCATTCGCCGGCAATTACCTGCCGGTCAGGCGGGGTCCGCGTTCCCCCCTACAAGGTCCCCCTCTTCCCCCCTCAGGGCTCCTGGGTTCAGTTCCCTGTCCGGGCAGGGACCCCGGATCTCAGTGCCGCGGGCACTCTTTCACCGCGCATTTTACAACACGTGTTATACCACCTGCCTGACGTCCGTCGCGGACAATGCACCGCTTTTACCCACACACAGTTTTAAAAATCAGCCAGTATGCACAGCCAAACATTTCTATACTTGATACTAACGATTCCTTGCAAACTAGCTGTCAGAGACTTTCTTCAAATTCTATAGTTGAAATATCTATTATACATGTAATATATATAATATGTGTATACAAAGGCTATTAAGGGTAAACTGAGTAGTTTTGGAAGCCCTGCTTACGATCTACTTGTATTCACGCTGTGTATTCTTACTTCACATGTACAATTATTAACATTACCACGAGCTTCATCGCTTTATTCGTGCGTCGGTCAAGTGAAACTGTGAAATTATTAATTATTACAAAAGTAAATATTTTACAAACTTGCTAATTTTTACACTTTATATGCATTAAAAATATAGGAAGTAAAAGAAATCATTTAAATATTCACTAATTTTTACCTAACACTTTAAATTCAACTTTAAGGTATGGAACTACTTTCTTTCTGTCGTTGCCAACTTTACAGGACGCTTGCCAGCCAACGTATCCGTTAAAATATATGCAGGTAGGAGCAGTAATATTTTTCATATGTTGATTTCAAAAGTGTTCAGATAACCGTGAACGACAATATTTACAACACATCGGGCATCTACGCTGAGGTCGTCCGATTTTCGTTTTCCGCGTCTGACTCTAACTCAACTGTCAAAGTCACGCCAACAGTAACGAACGTGTTTGTTTACATTTAAATGTTCAACATGCTCACGCTTTTATATGAATAAAACACCTCGAATAACTCTACTGTATTATAGTTACATTGAACTAGGGTAGTTGAAGTGTACAGACAGTACCGTATCTCCACAGATTTGTCCCTATGGCAAGCACAAAATCACTACCCGGTTCAAAAAGGAATCCACGCCGACACACGATGGTTTCGTCCCTTCTCCCAGCAGCCACTTAACATTCAAACGTAAGAATACAAGTCACGGTAACAGAGCCTACGATTTCGGACCTACATTACCATACTGCCGAACTTGCACCCCCGCATCTCTTGTACGCACACATGTAAAAAAAAAACAATGAATTATATTATATATTGGCGTGCTTTCCTACATATTTCAAAATTCATAAAATGTCGTGAAATCGAAATATTAATGAACTGACTAGTGACAGGTATAGGTCCTTCCCCCTCCCCTTCAAATGGCGTCAAGGGTACTAGTTACACCTGCCGTATGCTAGATTAGTATCTGGCTACAATCATCTGAAATCGCTTCTCGCTTGCTCGCTCTACTTCATGCTCGCTCTTTGGCTTTATCCGCGTTACCAAATTCTGATATATTAGTCCGGTTACAAACGTAGTGAAATCTGTCGTTATGGAAAAAGTGTGGCAAAACATAATACGATTGTGACCAAACATAGTCATTAAGGAAGACGCAGGACCTTGAAAATTGAGAATTAAAATTAGTTATTTGCAAAGTGTCAAAATTTACATAAGATGAAACAAAAAATTCGTACAATTGTTGCAGTTGTACATAGTAGGCTATATTAAAACATAGAAAGATGCGTAATTTTGTATCGCGATTAGTGACTTTCTGTAGTAAAGCAGCTTGGCTTTCAAACAGCCGGGCGGAGATGACAAAATAACGTTGAGAGCGGTATGGATGGGTTAAGGGGGGGGGGGGGTCAGGCCCCGCCATCTTGGAATTACGAAATTTTCGCCGTAACTTACATTACAGAATTAATATTCTATTTTGGGCATCGACAAGACATAGGGCATTGCTTTGCACATATTCTAGAACATGTAGACTATTGGTAGACTGTTGTTGCCAAGATCATCTCTGTAACCACTTTTAAAAAAATATTACTTATTTCTTGCCGGAAGTCACCAGTCAAAGAGTAATAAACGCGGAAGTGTGATAATAGTTTGACAATGCTTTAGAAATTATTATTTGTGACATGCCGTGCGAAAATCTCGTTAAACATTCTGAAGGATAAATGATGGCAAACATTGTGAAAATCCAAAACGGCTAGGCCTGATCCGCCTTAACTGTGTGGTTACTGAAGTGCGCCAGAGAGAGAACCGCGGATATACCCGGGCTCCCACGCCAGGAACAGACCGTCGTGATCCCGAGCTGTGCGACCCGCGAGGATGTAAATCTTCGTTCATTACTGCCTAGTCGCGGTGCTGCTGTGCTCCAGATGATGATGTCCGGCTGCGCACATGGCGGTTTTTTTTTATCAAGGTTAACTGCATGTGCTACGACAGACGCGGTACTCGGCAAAAGAGTGCAAAGAAAACGTTGACGCACTTATACTTACATCACAGAGTTTGAGGTGGATAGATCTTCTTCATGTTGAGTGTGTTTGCATCCTTCCTTTTTCAAGTATCAACACTAGACATTGAAATTAAATCTTGTAACGGATAGCATATCGCATTTACTTCCATTCGTATTTTCTTCACCGAAGATGATAGTGAATAAATAATAATATTTTATTTCCCCCATTAGATTGCAGATGACAGTAGCAACTGAAGGAAGGTAATGCGAAATTCCAAATAAATCTCGAAGGTATGCTCTGTGCTTTGAAAGACCAGGTTTTCAAAATGCTGAATCGGAAAAGTGGATTATAAACAAATGCATAAATCCAAGACCGAGTATTTATATATCTTGAGAGTTCACGACAAGTACCTAAACAGCACTCTTTAAAAGCGCTAAAGGCAATATTTAACATTGTTGAATCATTCTGCTGTCTTGCTTGACACTGGAAAAGTACACTTGAAAGCAACCTGCCTGAGTAAATAATCGTTCGAATCGAAATGCACGTAAAGGCTGTTCACAATAAAGTGAGCACTTTTGAAATCAACATTAGGAAAAAGTTACTGCTCCTACCTGCATGTATTTTAACGTGCGTACTGAGTAACACGCACCCAGTAAAGTTGGTAACGATGAAGGGAAAGTAGTTCCATATCTTTACGTTAAATAAAACGTGTTACGTAACCACTTGTGATAACTTAAATTATTTATTTCGTTGTCTGATATTTTTTAAGTGTATCGAAGTGGAAAAGTGAGCAGATTTGTATAATATTTACTTTCGTAAGAATTTCAGTTTAATATAACTGACCTATTAATAAAGTGATGAGGCCCATGATAGTATTAAATTTACATTACGCGGAAGAATACACAACGTGCATACAAGTAGATCTTAAGCAGGGCTTTCAAAAGTGCTCATTTTACCGTGAACGGCCTGTAATGAAGAATGTCAGTGTTTCGCGCGGGTTAAAATTCCATAGCGGTACATCACCGGTGTAATGTTTTTGGATGTCATCCAGGCCGGGGAGCCGCGCTCGCCAAAGAGCCGGCCATATATGGCAAAGGAAGTCGAACTGGTGATGGTCCTGTATCCCCTTCCCCCTCCACCAGAACCGAGTCGGCGCAAGCGATTCGGATCCCGAGATGTAGTCCGGAGGCCCCACCGTCTTTGGAATTTATGTTCATATATGAGCAATATGAAATACGAGCTATAAAATTTAACTGGCTAAACCTGATGAATCTCCCCTGCCATCCATCTTCTAACCCGAAAGAGTATAACCCGTACCATCTTGAACGCACATTTTTTTTGCGCCAATGCACTTTCTGGGAAACGTTGAAGGGAATATTTCCTTCGTATCCATCTTTTATGATCTAGAATTTACGCTATTTCTTGTTGTACGCTGAACGAGGCAGTCCTGTAAGGCAGGTTTCTAAAACACGCCTGGGTGGATCTTCATCTCGAACGAGCCATGTCTTTCGGGACGAAGCATTAGCACGTGCTATTATTCCTAGGAATTCAACACCGTTGTTGCATAAATTAATGTTGCGTGAAGCTGTACTCATAGTCATCCTTGTGACTCATTAACACTTTGAGGTCTGCACGCGTTTACTGACATTTAAGACAAACTAATAGTGAGTCACTTATACCCACTACAGTAAGAACGCCGGTTCTGTTGGTGCTTGTGTTAGAAATCACCATCGTCCTATTGGCCCACACCACAACGGACACTACCCTGTACTTTACAGCTTTCATTATTGGCCGGTCATCAACCAATGGAGAGCCGAGCTGATACTAACCCAATCATATGTCCTTTATCGTACAAAAGTATTTACAATCTATCATCTCCCTTTGAGTGGCTATAAAAAAAATAAATTCTATCGTTACCAATATCATCGGAACTGGGCTGTCGTGTTCTTGCGAGGTAGTGTTAGACACTAGTCGAGTTTTTTTTTTATGAACAACAAATATATTTTCAAATTATCTGTGCTCGAGATACACTTGAGCCAGTACTAGAATGTATGCGCTTGTTACTTTATTTGCAATAAATGTAAATGAATTTGAAAAGGTTTTGTGCTTCCAATTGAACTATCAAGTTCAACAGAGATCTGGATGGGTGGACTGGGGTTCGAAACCAAGTTCTACCAGAATGCGACTCTCAAGCCTAACCACTGCGCCTTCTTGCTCGATCCCCCACGTGCAAAAATCTGGTTGTGGCTCTTTCGTGTTGTAACCTGGGAATGAATATAGCCCATTCGTTGTTTATTAACACTTTTCGAATCAAACATTTGAAAAATCACCCCATGTATGACGGGTTTGGCTGTTTCCTAATTATATTACATCTCAGAAGCGTTTTAAATTGGGTTAAATAAAAATTATATTTATATTATAGTTATAACTTATAATATTCAATTTATAATTAATAGGAATAAAACAGTGAGAAAATACATGTGTGACATTCCAAAATTCTATTACATTGAGTGCGCACGAATGCAGAGCTTTGTCCCTGTGGTGTAATTATCTAGATTGGGTTGAGTTTTGTTTGCATGAGGCGCAGGAATATCCCAGAAGTAGCAGGACTTCAGAAAAGTTGGACGTAGCCGTGAATAGACTATAACGACCTGAAATGTACAGTAAAGTGAGCACTTTTGAGGTCGTAGTTAATTTTTCCTTCCAGTCGTTTTTAATCCTTTAACCACCTTTCTACAATAATTATTGCCATATCCTATTATATATTAGGACGATCTCTGTCTGTCTGTTTGTCCGTCCCTCTTAATACTTCTAAGTCCCTTGAAACTCAACAAAAGTTCTTCAAATTTTGCACAGCGAATCCCCAGGGTTAAATACAGGTCAAGTTCTAATTTCAGCAAGATCGGATTACGCAATCATGACTTTTGACCTTAAAAACTCATTTTTAATTACTTTTTCCTACGAAAGTTTGGTATTGATGTACAGAGATTATTGCATAGAGATATGAAGGTAATGGAATATCATTTTTGTTTACTCTAGATGTCTCGTTTCAATGTTGAGTTAATTAAGTGGGCTAGAGCGATTCCAAGTGGGGCCACAATGGCCTAGTGGATAGAGAAATGTCAAATTTTTTTTCAGTCTTTGAATGATAGCCAAATTTTTTAACATTGTAAATATTCTAGGCACGTCATCATACTGAAAATACGGTCACGGACTAAATGCCTAGTAAGTAGTGTGTAGATTCCACCGCACGCGGAAGTTATCATCTAAGGTTACAATAAAATATATTTGTTAACTGCCATTCCAGATGCTCACTTTACCGCGAATAGCCTATACCATAGCGGGATGACGGAATAGCGTGATTTTCATGTGAGACTGGGGTCGCATGGGGCGGCTGTGCTGTGGGGAGACGCAGGTGCGTGACACGACCACGTGACTTCTCGCGTGACGACTGCTTCCAGTACGTGGGTTCCAGGAACCCCACTCAGCCTCCGGCCGGCGCCGCTGGACCCCGCTACGGGCAGGGAAACTGCCCCCCTCCCCCCTTATCAAACTGATACTACAACTACCTGCTTGCCTGCTTGCGTTCTGGCGGCAACACGTACACACGCCACGACCCTCGATACTTAGCCCTCGACCTCCATCGGCGATGGAACCAGGCTTCTGTTTCTCGCTGTTCCAGTTCTCAAACTGAGTGAGATACGAGAGAGTCTTCTAGTGTTAACACTGCACCTCACAGAGCTCATTACCTTGCTTAAGATCTACTTGTATGTACGTACATTGTGTATTCTTCCACCATATGTACATACAATTAATATTGTCATGGTCATTCGTGCGTCGCTCGAACGAAACTATGAAATTATTAGAAAAGTAAATATTTTACAAATTTGCTAATTCTTACACTTACATGAATTTAAAAAAAGCACTAAACCAAATAAATATTTTCAGTATCCACGAGTGTTGACTAATACTTTTAATTCAACGTCAAAACATGGAACTACTTTTCCTTCGTCGTTACCAACTTTACCGGACGAATGCCCCTCAGCGTGCCCTTTAAAACGTATGCAAATAATTGCAGTGACATTTTTCAAAGGTTGATTCTAAAAGTGCTCATTTTTTTCCGTGAATACCCTTTAAAAAGTAGTACACGCAGTACTGAAATGGTTATATATATATATATATATATATATATATATATATATATATATATATATATAAAATCTATGTTACATATGAACGAGAAATGTGTGTATTATTTGTAACGCTATAAATAATCTCGCTAGAATTAACTTATTTAAATGTTTTAAAAATAAATTTATACGAGCTTATTTTTAATCAAATTTTGAGACAATTTCCATTCTGCATACGCCAGAAAGCACATTTTGCGAGAACATCTTTGTCAATTAGGGTAATCATAACAATTACTTTATCGATATTTTATAAAACATTAGAAATAGTGTTTACGAATCATTTTAGTAATTGATTTTGTGCATATCTGTTTCAGCCACCAAAGTTATGATTTTTCTAACTAAAAGTAATGTACGTAAAATCAATTAAAGAATGTATAGTTTAATATTAGTGTCAATATTTTCTTTCATACTAGGTTAGGAATTATTGTAGGACCTTGCTTAAAGAAGGCGGAGGGAGGTTACATAATTTGCTTTATGAAGTAACAGGAATAGAAATACGTTTAAAATTTGGTTACAAACAGACTCTTATTAGCTGATTGTTTTAGATCAGTGTGTGTGTCATACCGACTTTAAACGACGGGTCGCAACTATAATTGTGACTTGTCCGCGAGCCGCAAGCGTAAAAATCACAATATCCTCAATTACTTACACTCTAAATCTGAATCAGTGAGAATTTCACTGTTTCGATCAGTCGAGAGCACCTGACTGATTGAAAAAGATTTCCATCACTTATTGATTCAGCGACATTTTTCACTTATTAATGAGTCATCTTTTTCACTGTCTTTCAGAGGTACGTTTTTTGACTGATGGATCAGTTAAACAGCGTGTAAAAATGGCAGTTAAACAACATGTATCAAGTGAATGCCAACGAATAATCTATTAAAACCAATACAGAATACTTTCTAAAATGTGCTTCGTCTTTCAAAACAACATTTTACGAGGTAATATGAACATTCATCCTTTCATTCCGTTTTTACGTCTTTTATTTCGTTTTCATGCAATCGTCACAGCGTTCTGTTTGAAGATTTTAAGCTCCTTATAAAATGGCAAAGAGAGTGCACTCATGTATACTGTTCGTTTTAACAATCCTAGCGATATCAATTAAACCAAAAACGAAAAGTAAGGGCATACAATTTAAATGTTCACGATTTTGATAAGAAATATGACACATATATGTTCCTCTTGTTTTATCAACTTGACTTCGTAGCGTAGATGGTGCACTGCCTCCATACCTCAGGAGTAGTAGGGTGACCGACTTTTGTCGGAGGGTCGTGGGTTCGTGGCCTGGTCCCTCCGCGGCAGATTTTCAGTACGCTTGTCGCGAGCATGTGGACTGGGAATTTATAAGCACGCCAGACTACCTTAGCTCGTCAACGTCACAACTACACACAATTGCAAAAAAAAAAAAAAAAAAAAAAAGTTAAGGTAACGGCCTAGAAGCGAAGTGGAAAGGGTGTGAGTTCAAACCCGGCCACCTCCGAATTTTTTTTTTTTACTTTATTAACCCTTTCAGACCCACCACTTAAATTTACGGTTTCGGGTGATGAAAACAGAAAAAAGTATGTTGCGTGCTGTACTTAAGTCGACACAACACTTGTAAACTATATGTTCGGCTACAGTTACGTGAACCAATTATGGCCTAGGCCAGTAAGGCGGTTTCACGACAAGATAGACGTCAAACATGTGTACACTGAAGTTGACTTTGCAATTGGATCGCAGTTTATTAGACACGCCCTGGACGACTCTGAGCCAATAGCAGACTTGCAAGAAAACAAGTAGCGAGTGCCATACTGGCAGGTGTGAAGTAACACTGGCTACTCTATGGGGCAGCAGCCAATCAACAAACATCTGAGGTACGAGTATACACATGACTGTGGAGTCTAGCCTACAGGTCATTGAAATCGCGAATTTTTCTTATCCGTACCCATAGATAAGATCTCTGGTCACTGAGCTTCGCAGTGTAGTACAGACCAAAAATTACCCACACCAGCGTAATGTACACAAATGTGTACACTGGGTCTGAATGGGTTAACTTAAGGTAAATTGCACAATATTAATAGTAAACTTTCACAAATATTTTTTGATGAAGGTAATTGTTTAACTAAATTCAATAACAAACAATATTTAATTTGCCACTGTAGTTGGCCGTCACTTATTCAATCACTGAAACAATCAATGGTTTTTCCACTGATTCTAAGTGGAGCGATTTTCACTTATTCGAGTAGATTAAATTCGAATCAGTGGAAAACCACTGATTCGCTGTGAAATTTGAGTGTAAATTAAAAAATATAAGATTTATAATCCAGTTTTCTTTATTAATGCAAGTACATTTCTCATCGCCATTTCTTGTAGGTTTCTGTGGCTGGTATATAACAAATAGTTTAATGATAATCTAGCAACAGCGGACTGCTACGGGCATTGTTCACTCCCGCCTCTTACTGTCTGAGATGACTGCAACTTCTTGCGGAGAAGAATTGCCAAGCACGACATGCAATATTTCCTGCGGCCCCATTGTTGTAGGCGATGCTTTCTTCTCTCCTATTCAACGAGCTGGCTCTCCGCCCTGGGTGGCCTTTATGATAGCATTCCTCAGTCCTCAGGACACCTATGGAAGAAGTCTCAAGAGAAATATGTACTAAAATATTTTCTGGGAAATCGCTAATTGTGGCGTATACGCGTCTATCAGAAAATAAATGTTCTGGGAATACGACTTTTTGTTATAGAAGGTAAATCCAATTACATAAGGCTACATACTGTTTCTTTTGTCAAAATAACTATAGTCAAGGGGGGGGGGGTAATTTGAAATCGGAAAATTAAAAAAAAACGTATATTTTGAGCCTGCCTACGCCGTTTCCGACAGAGGTAGGATAAAAATACCACTGTACGTCGCGTGTACAATGGACTCTCGCTGTTACATTCTCTTCGCTGTTTCTTCACACTTTTTGAATCAACCGTTTGAGAAATCGCCGTACGTATGGCGTGCTTGGTCGTTTCCGAAACACGTCACGTGCCTTAAACGTTTTATATGCGCTGTTCACGGTAAAATGAGTACTATTGGAAGTCCTGCCTAAGATATACTTGTATGCACATTATGTGTTCTTCCGCCTTATGTAAAATTAACATTGCCATGGGTCTCATCATTTTATTCATGCGTCGGTGAGATGAAGCGGTGAAATAAATAGAAAAGTAAATATTTTACAAACGTGGCAATCTTTACACTCCGGTGCATTAAAAAAACAGAAAGTGAAAAAAATTATTTAAGTTATCACAAATGGACACGTAACACTTTTTATTCGACGTTAAGATATGGAAAAACTTTCCATCCATCGATGCCAACTTTACTGGGCACATGTCACTCAGTGCGCCCGTTGATATATATGCAGGCAGGGTCAGCGACTTTTTTTTAAGGTTGATTTCATAAGTGTTCACTTTATCGTGAACAGCCTTTACTCGTGTTGACATAAAATTACCTTATTTTTATGTTATATTTTATCTACAAATCACAATACTTCAGTTATAATTTATATTGATGAAAATAGGGAGAAAATTGGTGTGTTGGTAATACTCAGTAAGAAATAGTTATTATGCAAAATGTCATTACACTGAGTGCGAACGAACGCGGTGCTTTATCCTTTGGTGTAACTTTATAGACTCTGTTAAGCTGTGTTTGCATAAGGCGGAGGAATATCCTGGAAGTAGAACTTCGACAGGGTTCCAGAAAAGTTGGGAGTAATCGTGAGTGGACTATGCAGATCTAATTTGCTCTGTAGAGCGCAACAACGGAAACGCTACATGCTAGTTTAGCGTAAGGGCGATGGGGCACTAGGAGTGCGTGTTAGAGTAGCCCGTATCGTTCCATCGCTTCTGGTTCTTGCGCGTGCAAGAAAGCTTCAGGTATACAGGGGCCTTAAACAGTGCATCACTGGTTCGAGGTGCCAAGGTAGCTGAGCGGTTAGCCTTTTTTTTTTTTTTTTTTTTGTGGGAGGACGGCTGTTTGTCTGGGCGCCCGTAATTTAAGCTACAAATTCTATTTCTATTCAAAGGCATCATTCACACTTCCTAGGAAGGTGGTGAGCTATTCTGCCCCGACCGAGACAGCTCCCCGACAGGTATCCTTTCGGCCGCCCCCCGTTTCGCGCCGCCCTCGCCGGAACAGACCAGGGACCGGGATTCCCACGAATCCGCCCGAGCGACTAGACGCCGTCGGTCCCGCACACAGCTAACTATCTTTTCGGCCGGTCCGTCATGGCACCCAACGCTCGAACGGCCCCGCCCACAAACCCGAAGGCCCCCAGCCTGCTCGGCTCCCATTAAAGTGATCCGGGTTCAATCCCCGGCCGTGTCACTCCGGATTTTCGCATGTGGAAATCGTGCCGGACGATGCCGTTGGTCGGCGGGTTTTCTCGGGGATCTCCCGTTTCCCCCGTCCTTTCAGTCCGTCGCTGCTCCATACTTATCTCAATCACCTACATCGGCTCTCAAGACCTCAATGTTAAGAGCCGTCCAAATCTCTTCACTCACTGGTTAGATTTCCATAGGAACCCATCTAGACCGTGGTCTGTACAGCGCTCTAGAACATTGGAGTGCTTTGCAACATGGTGTGGTTGATCATATTCGGGACCACGTGCTTCTAAGGTTGTTCTGGAGTGTCAACATAAAGTTTTTTCCAGCAAGGAATTTAATAGGGGGATTGTGGAATAATCAGTTACCTGCGAATATTCCGGAATTTTTTTAGTGATTTATTGATTCTGCACGTATATTTGCTCTAAAATATCAACAGTAAATTTAATTTCTTTTAACCCATTTAGACACAGTGTACACAATTGTCTACATTGCACACGTATAGGTAATTTATGCTCTGTACTCCACACTACGAAGCTGAATGTCCAATGATCTTACCTCTGGATAAATGATTCACAAACCGTCGTACTGATCTAAGTCATAATTGGTTCATGTAACTGTAGCCAAACGTATAGCCTACAGCTCATTGGCCGTAACAACGAAACAAGTATTGTGTCGACTTAAGTACAGTACGCTTCATAAAAATTTTTGTTTATAATACGTGGAACCGTAAATTTAAGTAGGTCTGAAAGGGTTAATTAAAAACTTTAATTACTATATTTGCAGTAAGAGGTAAATTCCGCGTGTCCTGTATCAACGCGCTTGCAAGCAAAAGTGATTTTCTTTTAGCGTAGTCATTACACTAATGTTACTAAAATACAAATTCAGTGGTGCTCAGCTTTCAGACACCATCGTTATAACCTGTTCGTGGTTTCTTCACACTTTTGCAATTAACCATTTGAAAACTCACCCCACGTATGACGTGTTTATATATTTCCTAAATATGCCACGTATCACAAACGTTTTATACGTCTGTTAAACATGAAAGTAATCTTATTTTTCATTAAATTTAAGTTTTATAGGAGATACGACGAAAAATCAGCGAGAAAACATGATTTTGGTAGCGCCTACTAAGAAATAGTTCTCGTGCAAAATATTATTACAACTGAGTGCGCACGAATTCGGTGCACTGTCCTGTGGTGTAATTTTCTAGACTTGGCTAAGCTTTGTTTGTATGAGGCGGAGGAACATCCCGGAAGTAGAACTTTAGCAGGGCTTCAGCTTCAGAAAAGTGTGAAGTAACTGTGAATGGATTACAGCAAACATTCTCCGCAGTGATTGTGAACGAAGTTGTGACGGCGAACGCGAGCGCACGCGCACTCTACAGACCACGGCGCTGCTTTATGCGGCAGAGCATATTGATGCGCAGTTGGTCCCCTTGTTAGCCTTTGAATGCAGCTGGACAGCTTTACAACGGCTTATATTTCCTTTCTCGGATTCCAAGTGTGCCGCGATGTTTACGAACACAGAGCACGTGGGCAAGCGCATGTTTTCTTCGTTTCGTCCCGCCGGAGATGACCCCACGTGACAGACGCCAGGTTATTCAGAGACAGTCATGTAGTGATCACGCCTGAGTGACTGTGCTGACATAGTGGCACCGTTCTTCGCGCGTGCTGCAGTCTCGGTGTCAGGCCATTGCAGTTACTACAGGAGAAATTAACCCTTTCTGGAAAATAAGAGGAAGGCGGAACAAATGTTAAGTGCACTCTAAATCTGAATCAGGGAGAATTTCACTGTTTCAATCAGTTAACAGTATCGGACTGATTCAACTCTCACTTCAGTGAATTTAACTGATGAATCAGTGAAAAATATGCCAGTTTTCCTTCAGTTATTGATTCAGTAACATTTTCTACTGATTCGTCAGTCATTTTTTTTCTCACTGTTTTTCAGTGATTTGTTTTGACTGATGGATCAGTTGAGCAGCGTGTAGAAATAACTCTTAAACAACGTGTAACATGATCATACAGTCTTTCATGCCTTTCGTTGATGTCATGTAGTTATCATAGCGCTCTGTTTGAAGGTTTAAAATTCATGTAATGTGCTGAAGAGTGCACTCGTATGTGGTATTCGTTTTAAGGATCCCTACTGTACCAATCAAACCAAAAACGAAAGTAAGGGCATACTTCTTGCTATCATCTTGACTTGATAGCTTAGATGGTAAGGTAACGGTCAAGAAATGAATTGGAGAAGGTGTGCGATTTCAATCCTGGCCACTTGCAGAAAATATTTAGTGGTTTTAAATAACGCTAAATTGCGCAATATAAATAGTAAACTATCGTAAATATGTTTATTTATCGGAATAATTTGGCTAAATTCAATAAAAATATTTAATTCACCGCTGCAGTTGGCCGTCACTTATTCAATCAGTGAAATAGTTTCACGTCACTAATTCAATCAGTTGTTTTTCACTGATTCTAAGTGGAGCCATTTTCACTGATTCGAATAGAAGAATTTCACTGTGAATTGACGGTTTTTCACTTATTCGAATTTAGATTGTTCTTCCAATTCACAACATAGGTAGTTGAAAACATTCTTTTTCTGCAAAAACAAAACGTTTACAATCTGAAAATTATTTTCGTTAATACTGTTGAAGCATATACTTAATTTTTACAGTTAAATTCTGATTGTAGTAGCATGTTCATATTGGTTATCACACCTGTGAAAAAAGTTTCAGCCCACTAAATAACGATGGATGATTGTATTCGTTGCTAATATTTGTATTCTAACATGTGCGTTAGTAGCATAAAATACTTTTATGCAAGCAAAGTTGTAGTCAGTAGCTTAGTCCAGAAACAGGTGTCCTAAGTCTGCTAGAAAATAATTAACGCGTCCAGGCTAACATGTATAGCGTCAAACAAACAGACTGACCTTGCTGAGAAATTGAGTGACTGAAGAGATTTGGTCGGCTCTTAGCATCGAGGTCTTGAGAGCCGATGAGGATGAAGCGGAGTGAGCATGGAGCAGCACCGTTTATAGAAACGGGAGATCATAGAGAAAACCCGCCGACCAGCTGCATCGTCTGGCACGATTCCCACGTGCAAAAATCCGGGAGCGACACCGTAGGTTATCGAACCCGGCTCGCCTACGTGGAAGACGAGTAATCTGACTTCTGTCACCGCTGCCCGCTTGTTGAGGAATTGAGATTTATATTGTGGTGTGTGTTGTAAGGTTGGCTGTAGAGGAGCACTTGTTTTGAAAATTTTGACCGCGAGAATGTTTGTACATATGACTCGAGCTGCAGCTATGTCCTTGAGTGGAGTGTACCATATACTAAAAATGAGGTAGACCGCTTATTCGTCTTCTGCGCATGTACCCAACATTGACCTACCCCAATCCTACGCTACTGTCAAAGTCACATGGTCAAAACTTAATTTAAATTTAACCAAACTGCATTAAAAATTGGTTAGAGGCAGTAAGACATACATATCAAAACATTTGTTTACAAATCAGTTTTCTAACGTAAAATTTAAACGACGCAATTTTCGTTAGACGTGTTTGGCAGGTGAGCAGTTCAATGTTGGGACACGGAGTTTGGTTGTGTGCAGCCAGCGAGATCGGTCTACCTGATATTTAGCCTACGGAGTGCACGAGATTCAGCGTCGCTTGTCGCTAGCCGAGGACAGCAGGCGTGACCAGGAAGAAAGCCCCACCGGAGCCTGGGAGACGTTTATCCGGTGGCCGGATAGGTCGGCGACAACGACGACCGGTCTCCGAACCACCCGCCGGTGACCCAAGGTCACGCATCACGGAGCCACCTGTTGCGCCCTTCTTAACCAGCTCACTTGACTGTGGGCTCTCGGGGCGGGCGGCGATGAATATATTTAGAGGCGGGCCGCATGCATTATTCATGGGGGCCGTCTTCATTGTGGGCTCGCGTTACTGTGTTTAATGGCCGTCATCTGGATTGCACGCCGCTGGTCCGCCTCTCGGGTATTTCTTCTCGCCCCCGCCGTGCTCTTCGTTACGTAAACCTGCTTATGGGCTGTTCACGGTAAAGTGAGCACTTTTTAAGGCCCTCCCAACAGGCATTAAGTACTAATAAATATATCTTGTTGCAGCCACGGGCATTAAATTCTGAGGGTGGTGAAATGTATACACAGTGTTTATTGGTCACATTGCAATGTTTATACTAAAAAGCAGCAGGAAGATGGAAATTCGATGAAAGGAAAAATTTAGAATGGCCTTAAAAAGTGTTCACTTTACCGTGAACAGTCTATACTCAGCGAGGTGCTGCTTTCTCCTCGTTATGTTTCACAGAACAGAACATATTAAAATGGTGCCAGTACCCAGCTGAAGGCCATACATAGTCTCAGTTACTTGAATTTTAAAAAAAATTATAAAATAGTAGAAACATAAAATTTGTTGCGTTATAACATTTAAAAACAAGTTAAATTTTAAAACAGAGGCTTGAAATTACTTTGTTAAAGTTTAAAAGAAATAGTTACGTTATAATTTTAAAATGTTAAAAGTTAAAATTCCTCTACCTCCATCCTTGAACCATCACCCCGCCAACCTCTCCGGAGACAGAGGGGCCGACGGTTGTTGTCGTTTTCGTGAGGTGTCCGTCGTGTGTCTGATGTTTGTGTCTGTTGTGTTGGGGCCAGTGTAACGTTGTTTGCGTAGGTGTTGTATAGTGTAAGTGTTGTTTCTTGGGTTTACTTGTTCTTGTGTATATCTGTATTATTGATGTCTGTGTGCGTCACGTTTCACATCACTTTATCCCTCCCGGCCCTGCCGTTCTCCCGCTGCTTGACTGAGTGCACTTCTCAAGGCGGACTCACATGTTCCGTGATCACGCGTTTTTGACGCGAACACGTCTTTAAATTTGTAACCATAGTAGGAGGCAATCCAGAAAATCCGATAATAACAAAATCGGGGGATACAGTTTGGCAATGCAGCTCCGAATCTATCGTCTACATTCAAAATTCAATTACACCACTCGATTCTCAAAGGATCATAGAATACGTTATGTCGAGTGAGGAGTTCGAAGTATCGCGTGTAAGGAAGGGGGGGGGGGGGGGCAATTTTGAGTTCGTTTCGCCGCGTCTCATAATTTCCGCGTAGTATAACTTTTGACTAGGAGTGGAGGTTACGACGCTCGTTAAAGTTTCAATCGACAGCTCTAGTCAAGATCAATCGATTGTGCTTATAAAAAACATTTGTATGGCGTGGTCATGGTGAAATAGTATGAGTAATATAGAAAATTAAGAAAACTTAACACAATTTCGGTCTATACTCGTCAAAAAGCCAAGTCGAAATTCAGAAATCGTATACGGCTGGCAAGAGTATCTCAAAAGCAATCCATTGATATACTCCATTCACGTTTTCTCCGGCCTTTTTGAATCAAACTTTTTAAATGTCTCCCCATGTATGACGTGTTTAGTTAATTCCTAAATACGCCTTGTATCAAAAGCGTTTTTTACTTGTGTTCATAAAAGTTACTTATTTTCCTGTTAAATTGAAATGTTATTAATATCTTATCTATAATTTATAATGCTTCATTGATAAATACTTTGAATTAAAACAGGGAGAAATAGGTATGTTCGTAACGTCTAATAAGAAACAGTTCTTATACTAAATATCATTACAACTGAGCGCGCACGAATGTGGTGTGTTGTCCCTCTGGTGTAATTCTCCAGACTTAGTTAAGCTTAGTTTGCACGAGGTGGCGGAATATCCTGGAAGTAGAAAATTAGCAGGGCTTCAGAAAAGGCTGAAGTAACGGGGAATGGACTATACACATAAAACCCCATATGATCGTGAGAAGCGGAGCAGAGGGGGGGGGGGGGAATCAAGGCGTCCGAGCGCGTCAACGTAGACGTATTCACGCAAAACAAACGGCCGTGTCCCCAACACAACCACGCCCTTTTTTTTTCCCCCTAACCTGCCCTAATTAATGAGCTAGAGGCGGGAGCTAAGTGCTTCTCAGGGCTGGGCGCCATAAGCCTACAAGAGAGATAATTCATGTGCAATGGGGCGTGTATCGCGTCAGAGAGTGATCTAGTAGCCATGGCCACGTTTGGGGCCATCACCACATCTCTAGGCGCACCTATAGTTAACCTATAACTAAGTAGCGAAAGAGAAAAACCTGCATACGCACCTTAAAAACCATTTCGATAGGAAAGAATTCATAATTATTGCATTCATTAATAGAAAATTCTACAGGAGACAGTTAGATGGGAACCATGCTCTTTATTAGTGCGTAGAGAAATACTAGTAGTGAGGGGGCGGGATCTTATTTCCTTCGTGATGGTTGGCGCAGATCACGCCGGACAGTGCAGGCAGCACCAACATCCAATCAGAGCACTTCTCGCCGCTGCTGCGTTATCCGCGCAGGCAACGCTCATGTTGCCTACAATTCGGTGCGTAGTGTCCGAAGTGAGCAAAATGGCTGCTGTCGAAGATTATGTTTTGAGGTTAATGCTTTGTACAAATGACGTGACATGTGAAAATGAAGGAAAAAATAAATAAAAATATGGCCTATAGGAATTTTTTTTACTTGCTCATAGTGCTCAGATTTTTAAAAGGAACGACAATTCGGCTCCTGGAATCTGACGGGCAAAAAAAACAAAGTATGGAATTATGGGTATGCATACGACATAAAAATTCTAAAGATGTGTGACTCTGTATCACTGAAATCCACTCAACTCGCTCCCTCTAATCGGCGTGATCTCCGAACGTGTGAATTCACCTTAATGAATGATTGATTACAATTTATTTTCGAGAACACTTATTTGCAGAGAGTACTATTTAATTGCTATTTTTCTTGGATCATAACGCCCCTCGTTGCCAGGCTGTAAGTTACGCGGTCGATGGCCTACATAGTGGAACCTCAACTTACGTCTTAAAAGGGCACGCACATCGTTAGCTTATTTACGATTCGAACCCGGGACTTTTCGTCCGCCGCCAAGACAGTAGGTTGTTAAATAAACTAGAAATAAATGACATGGTAAAGAATTTCATGTCTCTTCATATCTTGTCTTGCTCCTTCATTTTTATTCCCATTGATAAATTTACGTTTTCCGATTGAGTTATTGGGTAGTGTATCAATATGCAGGTATCCTTTTTAAAAGGAAATACGTACATAACAGGGCAATAGCATTTTCGATCTCTGCTTTCTCTTTATCATTTTGGGGACAGGGCGAGAGAGTATAAATTAGGGTTAAGCCGGACTCGAATTTGTTGTATCGGCGCTGGCCACCCATCGACCATCGACGGATCTTGGCAGTGAAGGGTACAGGAGAATCGAGGGTACAGGTTGCTACCATTTTCTAGGTCGGAGGTCGTGCAGCTCCACGTCCTCGACCAAACCTTGGCGAAAACACGAGCAACCTGGTTCGTGTTGTGCATCCTTCCGATCTGGAATGTCAAGAGCGGACATCTGGCAGGTTTTTCACCTGCCGTTTCAGCACTGGGATATACACTCTCTCTTCCGTAGTGTTGCCAACCATAGCATAATTCGGCCACATATAGCCTAATTTTATGTCGTTCAGCTTTTAGTTGAATGGGTTGCAGCTGAATTTCGAAATATATCCAAATTGAGGGTTCCCTATAGTGGCGGTATTTTTCGTAACTTACATATTCGTATATTACATTTATTTCCAATTTTCCTAATTAAACATGATACTAATATTCTCAAGGTATAGAGTTACATACTTTCACCATGTTTTGAACAAAGAGCTTGAATTTCTTTTCTGAAGTGTCTAATTAATGGTGCATGACGTGATATATAAATTTCTGTATTTACATTTATAATACGAAATATTCTTATAGTATTATGAATAGTAGTGTGCGCATTTTTCATATTTGGAGCGCAGCTTAATTTTATTTCTTGTAGCCTATTTTCGGAACACATGTAACCGACTTTCTGGTCTTCAGGTTGGCAACGCCACAGAATGCGTCAAGTAATACACGAAGTGGCGTGGTGGTTACTGTGATGTGCGTGCGCCCATCCTCAGGCCGTGTCCAAAATGACAAATTCGTTATTTTGAAATTTGTCATTTCATAAGTTTAATTCTGACGTTGTCGACAGTCACTTGTTTAGCACTCGCAGCAACGAATTTTTTCATTAACAGTGAAACTTTTTTTAAAATCTAAAATAATGCTTAAAACGGACGTGATATTTCTACACGCATTACTGGAATGCTGCACATATGTTAATAAATAAGAAAGTAATAAATTATGCAAAAAAATGTTGCGAAATATATAAACAAAGTAGAGCACTTACTTGCTTTGTAAAACATGCCTAGTATATTTTACGAACAGTTATTCCTTTTAAAAATGTTTTAATTGCGCACTCACGTATATGTTTTGAAGTCAAAACCAAAATGGTGCAGATTTTGTCATTTGGTATTTTTACTAACATCCGCTAGATACAAAATACCAAATTATAAAACAATTCATCATTATTGTATACAAAATCGGGTCATGTGATCATTTTGTCAACAAAATTTTCCATTTCAGACACGGCCTCAGAGTGGTTGCGTGAAGCTGTGGGAACGGGTCTTGCGTCTGATTGGCTACCGTGTGCTACGAAAGATTCCCTTATTGGCTGAGTCACCGCCTGGCAAGTAGGTTAAGTTATCAGGTGCTGATTGACTAACGACGTTCCTAGCCAGCGACGCCATCTTGCTGGCGTGTGCTGCTGGAGTTCGCGATATAAGCGGTTGTTTCACCCCTGAATACTTTCCTATGGCAACACTACTCTTCCGCAAGGAGGAGAGGCGGCCGAAACGTGAATATTGTTTGCCAGCGGCGTGAATCGTGTGTGCTCATGAATCAGCTTCCTTAATGCTGGAATCAGATTGCCCCGATAAATACGGCATGGCACGACACAAAAACCTGCATCCACGAAACGACATATATAGGATATTCACAGTAAAGTGAGCACTTTTTGAAGTCCTCTCATTTGGAATAATAGTCGACAAATATATTTTATTGTAGCCTTAGACGTTAACTTTCGAGTCCGGTGAAATATATACAATATGTTTATTACTTATATGGTAATATTATTTTAAAAGTGATGGAAGGATAAGAAGTTGCTGATAGGAAAAAAAGTAACTAGAGCCTTCTAAGTTACTTTGCTCACTCTACCATGAAGAGCTATACATACGTTTAGTCTAATGTGACTGCAACTCTTCGTGCCGAGTGAGTACACTGTCGAGCTGTAAACTCAAGCAGTCGTATTAAAAATATAAATGTCGTGCAGCGGTTGCGGTTTTTCGTCGTGCTCGTCGGGCCTGCGATTCCCTGCGTTGCTCAGCAGCAGAGCGCGGCGCAGGAGCCGGTGAGGACGATGATGAAAGATCTCGTGTCGGCTGGCACGAGGGAAACTCGCCGTAATCGTCGTGGCCTCCTAATTCTGTGTGGCCTAGTTATTTTCGGGGCGCGGGGCAGGGTCACATTTCGCGCTCGCGTTTGTGTCGAGGTCCCAGGATTGTGGGCGGCATCAGACCATCCTCTCCCCCTCCCTCGTCTTCGAACAGCTACGGCGACCCCTGGCGGAGCAGCCCGGGGCGTAGACCGAGGAGACAATGGTGCCGCGCGATTCGCGACGCTTTCAGCTCCGTCTCCGGCAACAGTTCCTACGAGTCACCTCTTCAGACGTTGGCGAGCGGGACCTTGTACTTGATGGGAGAAAGACATTCTCCATATCGGCCGTTCGAGTGGAGAGAGGGAGATCTGGACAGCTCTTAACATCGTGGTCTTGAGAACCGATAAGGACGAATGGAGGTGGATATTGTTATGAAGTGATCAGGCCTTGGATGGACGACCTGCCTGATCACACCTTCAAACATTGAACCAGGACACAAGCGTGATTGCAATAACACCTTGCGAAGGACAGTTGCAGAAACTCCCTCCACCAGCCAGTAAACGGGGCCGAAAATATTAAACAACGCGCCGGATATAGGCCAGCGTAACACTGGGAGCGCTGTCCTTTGCCATCGGGCAGTGGACCAAGAATACATGGAGATGGGTATATCCGGCCGTCGTTAACCGCCTCCTAGAATCAGCCTCCGGTATCATGAACAAGGTGGGGACTTTCCAATTAGATTGTAATAGTAGTGGCGTGCGCTAGTAAAATTTACTATAGTTAATTAGCATCTTAGTATTCAATTTAAGCTCCCCCGATCAATCGTCACGTAATAGTTATTGTATAATCCTTATGTTCAGTAAACCCCATCTTATACTGTTGTGCTCTGCCTAATCATGACTCATTATTTAGCTACGCTCATAGCCCCTTTCAAGCATGAATTTACCGAAAAAGCTAATTCGTAACAATATGGAGCAGCGCTGGAATGGAAGGGCGAGGTAAACGAGATACCTTGCCGATTCCGTGTGAATCCGGCACGATTCTTACGTGCAAGAATCCCCACCGGGTATCGAATCCGACTCGCCTAGGTATAAGGTGAGTAGTCTGATCACTGGACAACTGCGGCCCCTCTCTGGAGTAAAGGTTTAACTTCTGGCTATTTTGAATATCGAAAGTTAAGAATTGAAATACGGGCGAACTGCTCAATAAAATTTCAAGAAATATTTCTCATGACATTAAAATAGAATGAACACTTATTTTAAGTTGTATTCTAACGATTTGGATTTTTCTAGTTGTGAGATTTCTGAGAAATATTATATAATTTTAAAATTCCTACAGCTTGTGTTATTAATTAATTTTTTAAAATAAATGTTTCCCCATTTTCGAACATATTTCAGATTATTATTTCATGTCGCAAAAATAAGGATGTAATATGCTAAAAATATAGAAAGTAATTTCGTTCCGTTGAGCGCCCCCAATACACTGGATTACTGAGAATGTGTATGAGTCAGTTTAGGTTTTAGTTTTCCGCTTCAAATATTATACAATAAGGTGAATCGAAATATTTTACACAACAGAGCTAATGATCACACCCAAATCTTCTTAAATCCATAAAACTTCACTGTCTATATTATTTTGTAACGGTTGACTGCCAAGCAGAAGTACATTATGGTCTTGTACAGACAAATATAGATGCTTTACATCAACAATAACAGTTAAAGAAATACTAATTTATGAATATGTACTAAACGATGCCTTATGCTTAATCGATTAATGAAAATATGATAAAATAATTAATAGATCCAGGTTGTAGCGAAATATGTATAAACCCGAGCTGGCAGGGTTCACTAGATGGCACTATGTTTATTACTCTTGATTCGTGATCTAGAAATGGAAATTCAATTTTAATAAATGTCCAAGTAATTAATTAATTACAAAAAAAAATGTGCCTGAGAAGTCGATTTCTTCACAGTCATCTTTTAACTTTCCCCGTTCTTTTGACTTGTGTAAGTCGAACGCTTTTCTTCAAGATTACGGCAAGGATGGTGCATAACTCGAACCATGTTGTGTCTAAAGTTTATGAGCCAGGTTCAAATCAAATCACACATCTGAGCGTCTTTTTGATCCGATTCCACTCTCAGGATGTTGGAGAAAATTTGTGTGCAACACGAAAACGGTGTTTTTACGTCAAGGGCGCAGTCTGTATCATGATGACGCAATGTTATGTGTGAGAGTCTGACATGTGCCTCGAAGGTTGCAGTAGTTTCGGAATGATTATAAAGGCCGAGGTATTCCGTTGAACCTGACTTCTAGTACCAACATACTGCCGCATTTCAATGGATGGGATGTCAATCAAACACTTCGAGTATATCACGCGTGGCTGTCACTGCTACTGGTTCTGGCCTCCAGTGACGCAGTCGGTTGGTGAGCCACCGATCTGGGGTGCAGGAGGTTCTGGGTTAGAATCCCGGGTAAGGCATAGGTGTTAATTTAACTTAGGTTATAAATTAGTCTATAAGCCGTCCCCTGCTAACCTTTCAAGCATAAAACCGGGGGACGGTAAGAAGCCCTTTACAATATAATACTCTTAGTGGTCGTTACAAAAGAAACGTTTAGCACTTGTTTAATTTCCCCAAAATCAGCTCTGTAAACAGGCTCGCCTAGCTCAGCTAGATTACCACATTAAATGGGTTGATGTAGGAATCAGGGATGTGTTTTCAACCCGAATAATCTAGGACTATATTTAATCCTGTACCAGCAATACTTGCGCAAGCAGTAGTTTTGAGAATACTGACATTTTAGAATGCATCACACTGAATTTTTTTTTTTGTTTTGTTTTGTAAGTTACATGTAAATTTCGATGTAGTTCGTTAGCTCAGCCGTCACGATAAACAAGGTGGGCAGGGTAGTATATATGTAAGTTTATTAGGACTTTAAATCGTGGAGCGGACCATGTTTTAACGTGCGTAATTATAAGTTATAAAAAGCCACTTCCGGTTTCGCGCAACTCAGTTCCCACGTTTCTCTTGAAACGAGTGTGCGTGTTTTTTTTCTGTCACCTCCGCAATTGCCGCATGAGGCTCCAATTTACTTTATAGGGGCAAGGTCAAGGAGGAACACACGCTACTGCGATCGGGACATAAGAGCGTTTTGTTTGGTTCTGCGGTTTGTTGAACCACCCGGGGGAGCGAGGGGGGGGGGGAGGAGGCGCCAGCGGCGAAACTTTGCGTGACGTACCATCGCGGAGAGTGTGCTCACCTACCCCCCCCCTCTTCTCACCCGAGCAGGTTCGCCCAGTCACCTTGCCGCTGGCTCCGCGACAGTATGGGGCTGTTGTCGTTGGTGTAGCCAACCTTAGCATAATTATACTGCTGGTGGTATAATTTCAGTCATGGTTATACACGGCTATTCAATTAGCGGCCCGCAAACTTCAAAAAAGGGAAGGAGGTCTCTTGCCTGAGGTCTCTTGCCTCCTAACCTCCTCTCATGGCCACACCCTCCATTTTCATGTGTAGGCTAGTCGCGGAAATTCGTAATTACGTTATCAGTTATTTCGCCAATTTTTGTTGTAGGATTCATAAACAGGAATATAAAAGTTACTCGAACACTGCATTTTCAGGCGTGGTTACCAAATGTGATACCGTATCTGAAATATTTTTGCGAAGTTGTAGACAAGTTCTACAAAAAAAAATATCACCATGTCTTTACGCAGCTCATTAAATTGGCTATTAGCATGAATTATTCTATTGCTGCAGAATATTAACTGTGTACAGTCTCTCTCATTGTGCGATCCGGGCAAACCAACTATAAACAAGTGTCATCTGTATGCTGGAAACTAATTATATATATGTATGTATGTATGTGTGTGTGTGTGTGTGTATATATATATATATACTATAAACAAGTGTCATCTGTATGCTGGAAACTAATTATATATATATATATACATATATATATATATATATATATATATATATATATATATATATATATATATATATATATATATATATATATATATATATATATATATATATATATGCAATGACGGGTGCCTGTACGACACCCGTCATGGCATATTTCGCCTGGCGCTGCCAGATTTCATCACAGGTTTGGTAATTGGACCTGTCCTATTTCCCGTGGCAGGTTCTATACCGGCTCTCGTACCTGACCAATCACATTGCAGTTTCAGAGCGTGGCTACTACTTGAAACGAGTTGATGAAGAAACCGAAAAGGATGCCTCCATCTTGAATTTACATCCGTGAGCTAGAAAAGCTTTCAAATAAATTAAAAATACAATGACTAATAATATTGGCGATGACAACTTTTAATTACGGTTTAAAACCGTTCAAAATACTTAAAACATTACCTACTGCACAGAAGACTACAATATATAAACTCTTCACTTGGTGTGTGAACTGGTGGTATAGTGGTAAACTTGGCGGTGTAGCTCAGATGGTAAGGCAACGGATTACAATCTCAAGGTGCGCGAGTTCAATTCTACGTACCTAGTGGCAAGGTAGCGGCGCCCGCGAGTAGCGTGTCCCTTTTGGACGTGAGTTCGAAACTCCATCGGGCCCAAATTTTTTTTATCATTAAATTTTGCAAGCGGATAATATCCCGGTACATATAGGAAAAACTATATTTGGTAACCGGTCAGTAATTTTCGTTAAAATTAAAAATAACACTGGTACTCTAGTGACTGCACGTCATTTTCAAGAAATTGAATGAAACTATATTAGTAAGCTAATAATATATGTAAAACGCAAACAGTAATATAGCAATATTAAGATGTGGTAGTTAGTTTTTTTTCATAGTCTTACGCAAGTTACTAACTGGTAGCAGTTCTACGAATGGGGTTCATATTTCTACAAACCACACACTGCGCACCCACCGAGGATACCAAATGCTAGTACGCAGACTGCTGTCGTGTAATATAAATCTTCCATGGCGGCTCATATAGCTGCTGGTATACCAGCTCGCACACAAGGGCATATAGAAGCTTTGCAAGAACCAAGTACGGCAGCAGGTATCGTGTAATATCGACTCAAGGAAGCCGCGGGATCGCCTGCGTAGTGTCCACAGCAGGTCGAACCCCTGCTATACCTATCAGATTAGCCCGGTTTTTCGTCGGCGTGAACACAGGCACATTTGCCACCGTACTATAGTTCGTCACCCCACGCTGATACCCGAGGGCGCGCAAGACTAGTGACTCTCCGTGTCGCTGTTCTATAACACAGGCCTGCAACATTTGGGCCATTAAATACCTTTTTTCAAAATATATGTTATCCAAACATGTTTTTGGGATGCTGAATTTGAAACTGACCTCAGTTTTTCCCCATCACGTACCATTTTTTATTTTTTATTTTTTTCAAATCCGCCTTTGTACTGTAAGCCTATTTACTGTTGTCGCAAAATTATTCGGGGATATATTATTGAACGAAACACATTTTTAAATCAATATTTTATTAAAATATTTCCAAAATGCTTAAATTTACTCATTCATTTCGTTTGATAACCATACAGTTCCTTTTTCTCTTGGTCATGAAGTAACGGGTTTGATTTCTCCGCTTGTGCGCAGGACTCGTATTGTCACGGTGAAGTGTGCAACACAAGTAAACATAAAATTGTATTTGAGACTTTTTTTTTCCAGAATGAGTAGGTATGAAGAAAAGAAGTTCCTTAAAGATGAAAAATCTGCAGTTTACATGAGTCAGTCACATAAACTCACTTTGTGTAAAAACCTTGCGTGATATGAGAATTTTGAGTGCTATTTCCGATTTCAGCACACTCAAACTCATATAAAAGAGATCAGTTTAACAAAGAAGTTTTTCCTTCGCAGATCTGTGTAATTTCTCTACGAGACAGATGTGCCGTAGGCGAGAGAATTCGGCAGCAGAAGAACTTCCAGAGGGCATGTACCATCACTAATATTGGAAATTATCGTAGCTAATTAAAACACGGCGGTCATTAACTCTACGTTCTTGAAAGGAAAAAGTACATTGTTATAAATATTTCAGAACACTCCGTGAACTGTAATTCATGCATGGAAAATTTATCACACATCAAACTGCATATATGCATACGAGATTTTTGGGAAGTCATCTAGTGTTTGAAATTTAATTTGAAGTTAGGAAAAACAACGCGGGGAGTCTGCAGCGATATGTATATGCTATTCACGGTGAAATGAGCACTTTTGAAAGCCCAGTTTAAGATCTACTTGTATACACGTTTTGTATTCTTCCGCCCTATGTAAGATTAACATTGTCATCTCCTTATACATGCGTCGGTCGACTGAAATTGTGAAATTATTACAAAAGTAATAATTTAACAAATCTGCTCGATGCATTTAAAAAACAGAAAGCGAAAGAAATAATTTAAATTATGACAAATAGTTACATAACACTTTTTATTCGACGTTAAGATATGGAACTACTTCCCATCCATCGTTACCAACTTTACTGGGTCCATGTCACTCAGTGCGCCTGTTAAAATATATGCAAGTAGGGGCAATTACTTTTTTCTAAGGTTGATTTCCCTAGTGCTCACTTTATCGTGAAGAGCCTTAACCTGCGTGTAGTACATGTTGCATATCACAAAGGCGAACGGATCTGGCACGCCATGCACATAAGGCATCGTAAATTTGAGGTACTTGGGCGCCGCTGGTGGTTGCTTGTTATAACGTGTGTTAAACTACATGCACGATTGGAGATCAGCAATTGAGTAGTAAAGTTTGCCAGAAGTGTTTGCTTTTCGTTTCCCGCGTGGGGCGTCAATTTCGTTCGCCTTCGTGGTATGCAATTTTGTGCGCAAGCAGATAGCCCACGTATACCTGTGTACTACCTACGTTGCTTTGCCTAACTTCAACTTAAATTTACAAATACTAGATGACCTTTACAACCATTTCGTTACTAGGAATCTTATTTATATTAGTTCTCATATGTTGTGGTTTGAATTTTGACATGTTATTGAAAAACACCTTGTATACGACTACTGCTATAAACGGTTAAGAACTTCGTCACGCATTTGAGTCTTTCCTTAGCAAGTGTAGGAATGCCACTATGGAGGCATGGGTAAAAAAAAAAAAAACTTTACCATTAGTGCTCTCTGAATACACATATATAATTATACGGAGAATTTGTGGAAAGTTTCTTGTTTCTAAAGCGCAGTAGAACGAGCACAGTAAAATCTTTGGATGAAGACTCATCTGCTTGTGCTATTTCTGGACGAATCTCGATTCTCACACGTAATCGCAGTTTTGTAATACTGTGTAGATTGCATGCCAGTTTAACTATACATATATAGACATATTTATTTAGCTGAAGTTAAATTTTAAGCACTACGGGGTTTGGGGAATAAGTCGTGACTACTACTTTTGTTCAAAATTACGCGATGGTAAAGGCTGTTCACGAATAAGTGGGCACTTTTGAAATTAGCCTTAAAAAAAGTTATTGCCTCTACCTGCGTATGTTTTAACGGGCGCACTGAGTGACATGAGTCCAGTAAAGTTGGTCACGATAGAGGGGAAAGTAGTTTCATATATTAGCGTCTAAGAAAAAGTGTTAGGTGACAATTCGTGATAACTTAAATATTTTTCTCGCTTTCTGTATTTTGTAATGCATTGAGTGTAAAAATTACTGGATTTATACAATATTTACTTTTCTAATAATGCCACTGTTTCACTTGACCGACGTATGTATAAAGTAATGAGGCCCATGACAATGTTAATTTTACATAAGGCGGAAGAATACACAACCTGCATACAAGTAGATCTTAAGCAGGGCTTTAAGATGTGCTCATTTTACCGTGAACATATTATAGATGACAGTGTGATAGACAGTTATTGGACAAAGAGTGACGTTAATTCAGTTGCAAGTTGAAGGCCGCGACGAGACGACGGCGCTGTTACGTTAAAATAGCCGTTCTGCTGGGGAGAAATGCCGGAAATTGTCGGGGAGAGCTCGTGGAAGCTGCGGAGAATAATACCCTTCCATACCGCACTGTCCCGATATGAGTAGAGCAGCGTTTCAGTGAGGAGGCGAAGGAGCCAATTAACTGGCAGACAGCAAGACATGCGACTGCACGGGCCGACGTGTCACGTGCGATAATTGAGCACCTCTTGGAAACCGAGACAAGACGTCACTTGAGTTGCAGGCAGAGAGTGGCGTCTGTTATGCACGGCGGTCGACTCGCAACTGAATTAACGTCGCTCTCCGTCCAATAACTGTCCGTCACACTGTCGTGAAGTGTTGCAATGCACGGCGGATGCCAGGAACGCCGAGGAATTACGACAGTTATGTTGGCGTGAATGCGCCACATCGACGCTTGAGCCCGCCCTATCACTTAAGGACAAACCAGGAAGGTGGTTGCTGCAAACGCTGTTAAACAAGAACTCCCACTGCCAATCAGGAAGGAGGGCGGATTGCAACATGCGACGCGAATATCTGGCTTTACTGAGTGGCAGGCGGCGTCTTTCTCCGTCATGACGCCGACCAGGATGGAGGATCCAAGGAGCTTGCTGTGCCGTCCGTCGTAACCCCGCATTAGTACAATAACCTCGGAACCCAACGCAAGGTGGGACAAGCCTAGTTACTTTCAGGCTCTCATTAGGTTTTCATAAATATGTACAAAGTGCTCTGCCGATAATATATAGCTTCTTGTAATTTTAATGCTCTGTTAACACAATAATAGCGTTATTCCAGTTAGTCTTCCGTCAATCTACCCCTTAACTCTCTCTACCTGTGGCTACAGTGCCCATCATGATACTGAGTTATAACCCCCCCCCCCCTAGCCCTTAATTACAAGTATGGCCAAGTAGGTGTACTTTGTAACTATATCGTGATGCCAAATAGTTGTCACGACTTGTGCCCCAACATTCATACTTAGAGGCTGTTAACGGTAAAGTTTGAGCACTTTTGAAAGCGCTGCTTAAGATCTACCTGCATGCAGGTTGTGTATTCTTCCGCCGTATGTAAAATTAACATTGTCATGGGCCTCATTACTTTATACATACGTCGGTCAAGTGAAACTGCGAAATTATTAGAAAAGTAGATAACTGGCAATTCTACTCATTTTTGCACTTCGATGTATTAAAAAAAACAGAAAGCGAAGGAAATAATTTAAGTTATCACAAATGGTAACTTAACATTTTTTATTCGACGTTAAGCAATGGAACTACTTTCCCTCCACCGTTACCAACTATACTAGGCTCATGTCCTCAGTGTGCCAGTTATAATATTTGCAGGTAGAAACAGTGACCTTTTTCTATAAGGTTGAATTCAAAAGTGCTCACTTTATCGTGAATAGCCTTTAACATGTCTGCTTTTGATGTTGGTGGAATTTATTCCAATTCCTTGAGCGGTATACAGAGTTGCATAAACATAGTCTACTCGTGGCTTCTTCACACTTCTTGTATCGACAATTTGAAAAACAACCGTATATATGAAGTGTTTGGATGTTTTCTGAATATGCCACGATCAGAAGCGTTTCATGCCTGTGTTTACATAAAAGTACCTTATTTTAGGTTAAACTGAACTTGACTTATATTTTATCCATAAATTAGAATACTTCATTTATAAATAATACGAAAAAAAAATCCCAGAGAAAAAAGGCGTGTTTGTAATGTCTAGTAAGAAATTGTTCTTATGTAAAACATTATTACATTGAGTGCGCACGAATGTTGTGCATCGTCCCTTCGGTGTAGTTCTCGAAACTCGGTTAATCTTTGTTTGCATGAAATTGAGGAATATCCTAGGTAAACACAGAAAACTACGCCTACATTCATGACGTCATATATTACGAAAAATTAAAAAATATGTCTCATACTTAATTTCGATCTCTCACTTTGGAACCAAGATCGACGAATCGGTACAACACTTTGACAATGGAACCAAGATCGAACTGAATCCTGGTTCGGAACAAGTATCGTTCGATCTCGAATCGGGAAAGATGTTGGGTGCAACCGGGCAACAGTATACTCAGCCTGTCGTTCACATAGACTTATTTGTCTTCTGCGCATGTACCCAACATTGACCTACTTCAATCTCACAACCGTCAAAGTCACATGCTCAACAGTGATGAACGTGTTTGTTTACATCTTAATTGTTAAATGACAAGCACTTTTATATTAATGAAATACTTTTACCAGTTTGAATACAATCAAACTGCAGTACAAATTGATTAGAGGAAGTATAAAAACATCTCAAAAGCACTTGTTTACTAAACAGTGTTCTAACCTCAAACCCAATCCACGCCATTTTTGCTCGACGTGTAGGCAGAAAAGCAGTTCAGTGTTGGGACACGGAGATTGGTTGTGCGCAGCCAGCTAGATCAGTCTACCTCATCTTTAGTATATGGTCGCTCATGGGTGTGAATGTTTCGTCGCGGAATGTTGGCAATGCCAAAAAAAAGAAAACCGAAGGTAGGTAAGTCGACGGCCGTCCTTGCGACGATGCGGGCGAATACGATGGAAGGCTGGGCCGGGGCAGCTTCGTCTCCAGGAGGTGCAGGAAGCGCTCAATGAAAGAGTGCAGGCGAGCGGGCGCAGCGCGGAGTTGACACCAGAGGTCAGGGTGTGACGTCACCGCAACACCCGTGAGAGACTTTTCCCGCCCAATTACAGGCCGCGCGCGGCCGGAGCACAGCGCCCACAGGAGCCGGCCACCAGCTGCGCGCCGCGCCTGGACTCTGCGCCACTTGCTGTCTTGCCACGTTCTCAAAAAAAAAAAAAAAATCCGCTAGACTCCCACTTAAAAACCAGCTATTTTCCATTTAAAAAATCTGGATTTCTATAAAAAATATTGAAAATCAAGTAATCACTGTAAATTCAATGATTCTTCGCTATTCAAACACCACACGTGTATACACACACGCACGCATATATATATATAGTTTGCTTTGAATTATCAGAGTTAATTTCTGCATGCATCCCCAGAAGAGAGGAAAACAACACGTCAATGTTTTATCGCTTGAATTTAACCCTCTAAGCTGTTTCTAGGCGGGATAGAAATGCGTGTGCAGGCAAAACCGCACTTTGAAAAAGCTAGATTTAGCGAGGAAAAAAAATCTTAATTGGTAACACTGGTAGCTTACTGTGCAATGCGATTTACTGTCGATATACAAGCGAACCCTCGGGTATCGAAAATCGACTGTCATACATATATCCCAAATATCTATATCATAAATACAGCGTGTTTCTTTAAGTATGTTACAACTTTTGTAAGGCGATTCCTTACGGAAAAATGACGCAGGAAAAGTATGTATGATTTGTAACCTAAAGCGATTATTAAGGGAGTTACGCACCCCCGAAGATTTGAAAATAAAAAGCTTTCAATTGAAAATAATCGAAACTCACTTGGGATGAAAAGTAAACTAATGTAGGCAGCGTATCACTGAACTAAGATATAAGCAACCTCTGAATAACAAAATACGTAGGGGATTGCAATTATCTAAAATGTATTAAATGTCGTATCCCTGAGCATTTAGTGAATAATTTTTAAGACAGATTATTAATCGCAATCTCGAATTGTAACTACAAAATATGTCACCATGTTGTAACACTTTTAACCACCCCCGTTTCCGAGAAAACAGTGATACATTATGGAGTTGGCTAGAGGAAAAGCGTTAGGTAGAAAATGACATTCTGAGATAATTGTTGTAAAGGTTTTGGGAACTTCTATTGTTTGTGACAAAAAATAATTATATGTTTCTCTCTTAAAATACCATACTACTCACATTAAAGGAATAACTACTATTTAGGACAAACTAATACAATAATATAAGAGCTAGCTATATTTAATAATACATAGTATAAGCTATTTATGCTAAAGTGAGCACTTTTGTTTTGAAAGTCCTCGCAAATGTAATAATAGTCAGTAAGTATAATTAATTTATCCTTAGATGTTAACTTCCTAGCGTGGTGGAATATACACATTGTGTTTATTACTTAAATGGAAATATTTATTTAAAAAGGTGCTTAAGGATAAAAAAAAGTGACTGAAAGGAAAAAGTAATTGGGGCCTCAAAAGTGCTCACTTCACAGTGAACAGCCTATACCAACGTAGGTCCAGAAAAATATTCATAACTTGGTGAAGAATGGAGCTATCGATACGAGATTTTGTTATGGTCATCAAGGAACACAACAATCTGTTTAACGTAAGAAAGACCGTGGCTTACTAGTGCCTTACTATTACAACCTACTCCTCAATTACGTTATCGCCACTAGCCGAATTCGATAGTAATCGCCAAAAGATCGAAATATCACACAGCAATTTCAAACACAGGACCGTGTCATCTGCGTAATTAGGCCTATTTTTAAACGATTTGCAGTAAATTAGGACGTAGTGTACACTCAAAACAGGGTTCCCGTATATACCATCGCTCGGCTGTTTGAGCATTATGTACACAAATGTTAATAATACTGTAAACCGAGTGGCACAGGAGAGAATTCTGTTGTCGACTAGCAATCATCTTAACAATTTTAGATTGTGATGCTTTCTCCAGTATGTTGTATGAACTCGAATCATCAGTAGTGTGAGCTAAGAAGTTGACAGTAAATTAAGAAACCGCCGTTTGGCGTGTCCTTCAGGCGCGCGAGGCAGCGAAATCATCTAATTTTCAATAAATTATGGGGCGTCATTCTCCAAATATTATAGACCGTGAAAATTCGCGTGTTCAGCGACATCTGCGACAGATTTCACAGTATTCTGTACCACAGTCCGTGCATGTTTAGTTCATTGGCCGGCGCCGTGGTGAAATAAAGGGTTAACCCTTGACTGGGTTAAAGGGTCCTGTTATTGGCTGAAGAGTCCGCCAAAGTGTGTCATACTCTGTGGTCCGAACGAGAATGCAACATAAACGTGGAACATAGCCTGTCACAAAATTTTATTCGCGAATTTTTTCTGTCTTTGCCAAACAACAGCCTGCAGACGACCTTGTTAAATGGGTGCTCTCCTCCTCGCCTCCTCCATCCAACAAAAAAAAAAAAAAGGCCAATTAGAAACAAGTTCCGTTTCCAGAGTCTCGTTCCACCTATAAAAGACGGAACACTCCAGCGTCTAAAGATATCGTCAAGCTGTTGCTGTGTTAACACCCACTCATTCCCCTCCCCCAGAAACTTGCTTCCTAGCTGAGCCCACTCCGCTCTGCGGAATAGGGTGGGAGGCCATCTGCTCTATAGTCCCGTTTGCGCTAATTTTCCTTTACCGTTACGCTGGCTCTGTGCTGCCATATTCCCGTCCCGGTATTTTCTATTCCTCCCCATTCCCCCCCCCCCCTTCGGTTTTTCTGACTTCCTTGTGTGTTCCACTTTTCCAGTGCTTTTCAATTTTATTTTCCTGCTTGGGATTTTGGTTACTTTTCCCCTCCTATATTTAATTTTCCTTTTTTTCGTTTGTTCCGTCTTCCCATTGTTGTTCCTCTCGTTTCCTATTGTGCATAAGAACGTATTTACGCCGGTATGCTGGTTCTGTTCATGTTCCGATTTTATTGTATATCTGTTATCATTATTCATTTTGGAATGAAAACATTTTTCAAGCAAACAAGCTGTTTCGCTTCTGCGTGCTCTCACATGCTACGATAATACACAGCCGCAGAGTAGACAAATATACGGAGACGAAACAATGTGGGCATGTCCCTTATGTGATTGGCTGCGCGAGGTTCAGGGAGAGGGCTCTGTATCTAATTGGTTACTACATGCTGCAAAAAGTTCACAACCGGCTGGACTGCCGGTTCGCAAATAGGTTAACAGGCGCTGATCGGCGAACGGCGTTCCGGCATTTTAGTGGTACAAGAGTCTATGTTTCACCTCTGTATTATAAAGTGCTCTATGCCTACACCAAGTTAAGGACGTGTTTCCACTTTACCTGGTTCGGGGTGAAACTGGAGCAGCAGCAGCAGCCAATGAACAAACTGCTGAGTGGAGTCAACAGATTTAGGACGGCGCTCGATGTCGAGCTCTTGAGAGCCGACGATGGTGAATCGAGGTGAGTATGGAGTAACGCCGGAATGAAAGGGTGGGGTGAACGAAGGATCCCCGAGAACACCCGCCGGCCAGCGGAGTCGTCCGGCATGATTCCCACGTGCGAAAATCCGGGAGCGATCCCGCCGGGAATCGAATTCGTGGAGTAGACGAGTAGTCTTGTCCACTACACCACCGCGGCCCTAACAAACATCCGAGACTCGAATATACGTATGACTGTACATTAGGGATAGGATAATTTCGCGTGTTCATTTCAGGACAAGATAGACGTCAAACACGTGTACACTGAAGTTGACTTTGCAATTGGATCGCATTTTATTAGACACGCCCTGGACGACTCTTAGCCAATAGCAGACTTGCAAGGAAACAAGTAGCGAGTACCATACTATCAGGTGTGAAGTAACACTGGCTACTCTATGGGATAGCAGTCAATGAACACACCCCCTCGTGCACGCCAATGGTGATACCTAGGGATAGGAAAAATTCGCGAGTTCAATGAACTGTAGTCTAGACTCCACAGTCATGTGTATACTCGAGCCTCAGATGTTTGTTCATTAGCAGCTGCTCCATAGAGTAGCCAGTGTTACTTCACACCTGGTAGTATGGCACTCGCTACTTGTTTTCTTGCAATTCTGCTATTGGCTCAGAGTCGTCCAGGGCGTGTCTAATAAACTGCAATCCAATTGCAAAGTCAACTTCAGTGTACATGTGTTTGACGTCTATCTTGTCCTGAAACGAACTCGCGAAATGTTCCTATCCCTAGTGATAGCAACAGAGGTCGTTAACCCGCGAGAAGTTGGCGTGGCGTGCAGCGAGGGCGTGTGTTGTGGTGGCGGGGGTCCAGATGCAGCGGCGGCCGGTGGCTAATAGCGAGTGAGTAGTGTGAAGAGAAGGCGAGCGAGGCCCCGCCAAGTGGCCGGCCGGCCATGATTGAATTACTGACTCGCCGCTGCAAACTCCTTGGGGCGCCCACACCGAGTTTAGCCCGGCTGCACGGCGCAGCTGGTCGCGCGTCGGCCCACGTCGGTTTCCGCCATTTCCCTTCCAATCCCCCTGCTACTCCTCGAGCTGGACCAAAACACCTCGGCGGCAGGGTCGCCGTACGTCCGCCAGAACCACGTGGGTCGAGTGCGGCTACTACCCCGTTGATGCGGCGGTACGCTAGCCCTCGAATTCAACCCTCCGTTTAACATCATTGGGACGCTACTCCCTCAGCGCGGGGAATTACAGACCAAGGCCCTTGTCTTCCCATGCGGACATCATAATAAAGTCGTGGTTAGGGGGAGATAACCACCCCCCCCCCCCCCGGCCAAGCTGTCTTTACAAGGCCTGAGAACATCACAGCAAGCTGCAGTTTAGTTTAATCGGAGCCCCAGGATAGCTCCTGGGGTTTGTACCCATTACTGAATTTGTTTGATTGAAAGTTTCAGGTTTACCCCTCTCTACCGGCCTGAGGGGGACGAAGGGGTAAGTGAAGTTAAATTCGCGAGAACTTTGATTGGTTTCAGAACATGTAATAATTGCAAGTTCCTGAAGAGGGCTTGTAATGCTTTACGTAATAATATGATTATGTGAAGTTACTGCCAGAGTGAAGTTAATATGCATAAAAAACTGTTAGATTGCAAAGGCATGTCCGGAACGAGGTGGGGAGGAGGCTGTAGTTAACTATTTTTAGTAATTTTTGAAGTTAGTGTGTTTGTAGTTAATATAATTATATTAAAGTGTTACTAAAATGTTTCGACGATATACAGTGACTGGTGACTAGTATTAGACCGTATTTAATAACAATTTACTTTAAATTAAAAGTTGGAGTGGTATAATTATTTAATGTGATGGTATAACATATAAAAAATATATTCACGAGTGTTGCATTCGAATCCAACCCTTTCACGCCCACATTAATATATGGCTCCAGGCCATTGGCGTCTGGCGAACTGTTGCGATGAGTGCTGGCGTTAGCTCTGTACTGTACCTTGCCGCTTGCTTTTACACTTCCACCAATACGACGTAGTTCGGCAGCTGACGCCACAGGACACGTGTGTAATGAGTCCTTTACCGCTCGCTTGTAAGTGGTCGGAATATATTCAGCTTCCCTAAACTGCACAGTGGTTACGGCAGTGAGCAAGTACCGACTTACCTCGCAACAGTTCACCACACGGCACTGCTCCAGGTGTTGCAAACGGGAAAATTTTCGATGCGTGCTGTACTCGAATCGACACAACCGTACAGAGTAGATAGACGAAATGGCGTGGACGTACCTATTCTCTGATTGGTTGCGCAAGGCTCTAGGAGTGGGACTCCCATCTGATTGGTTATTGCATGCTGAGAAAAGTTTCTTAATATAGGCTATTCACGCTAAAATTAGCACTTTAGAAAGCCCTGCTTATGATGTGCTTGTATGCACGTTGTATATTCTTCCGTTTTATATAAGATTTGCGTTGCCATGGATCTCATTACTTTATCCATGCGTCGGTCAAGTGAAACTGTGAAATTATTAGCAAAGTAAATATTTTACAAATCTGCACGTTTTTACACTTCCATGCATTAAATAAAACAGAAAGCGAACGAAATTATTTAAGTTATCAAAAATGGTTACCTAACACTTTTTATTCGACGTTACTCTATGGAAATACTTCCCATCAATCGTTACCAACTTAATTGGACGCATGTAACTCAGTGCGTCTGTTAAAATATATGCATGCCGGAGCAGTTGCATTTTTCTAAGGTTGATTTCAAAAGTGCTCATTTTATCTTGAACAGTCTTTAGCTGGGCTGCCGGCTTGCGAGTAGTTTACTAGGCACTTCTTGGCGTACGACAGACATCTTACTGGTGAGTGATGCCATTTTGCTGGCGTGTGCATCTGGAGTTTGTGGTATAAGCCTGCTGTTTCATACGCAACAAGAGATCAGTGCAACTATAGTCATAATTCACTGAGATCCAATTTTTTTATTTAATCGGTTACTGTTATGCGCTCGCTGCTTGGCAGCACACGCGAGCGAGTGGAAGTGAAGGATAGCAGTTACACGATAGCGGTGGCAGCTAGACAAAGGATTGTTCTGAATGACGGGCGAGCGGTAGGCCAGTGGCCTCGTGTCTGTTACAGAAAGTGAGCCAACACGATAACCCTTTCTGCGGTGCGCGTTGCTGACCTTGGTTGTATTGAGTTTCTGCATCTATCTGACGAATTTTATAGTTGTTTTCTGCCCTAGATTCTGTCCGCATGACTCGGGGTGCGTCGAACTTTCCAGGTTAAGGCCAGCAGAGTATAACTTGTACGACGGTCGTCCAGGCCGGGAGTAATTGAATGGATGAGTGACTGAGTTTCAGCGCTAGACGACGAGCAGCGAGATAAGTGACCTGCGGAAGGGAAATCTGCGACTGCGAGTATCAAGCAGTGAAGGGTGCGGCTGGTCGGCTGGACTATTGAACTAGATGCGTGAGTGAAAGACATTACAAAATTATGGCAACAGACAGACCGGACGTGTGTTAATGATGAGTATGAGTCAATTGACTATAATGAAACAGCGATATTGAGAAGGACGTTAATTAGAGTTGAAATATACATTAAACATTGCGCTCGCTAAGAAATATAGTAAGAGTGGAGATATATAATTGAACGCTGTGAATAATAGCTGGGTGAATAAATAATTAGAAATTAAATTTAGTTCTTTTATTTTTTGTTAATAAGACCTCAATCCCCCACGAACTCAGATATGCCCCACAGGTTTTCTTATAACAGTACGACACCCAACTTACACTGGAAGAAAATATACCGTACACTACATCCACGAACGTCACCTGTCGGCGTCAATTAAAACTATATGTGACCTATGGTTTTGAGTATCAGAGTAAACTTCTGACATTGTGTTGATCAATATTATGTTTATTTTCAAATAAATCTGAGATACGGGATAGACCTACACGACGTCCTATCTTATGGCCACACGGGATAATTCTTTCCGCCCCAGGATACGGGAAATCCCTTACAATGCGGGGCAGTTGGCAACCCTACATTGATGAGTACGGGTTACTTGTTTACTTTATAAAAGCAATATGTCGAATGTGAAGAACGGCACTTGAAACTTGCTTCTTAGGCGAAGGTAAACTGGTATCGTCTCAATTTAGTATGGTCGTAAATAACAATGTATAATCACAACTAGTACCTACCTAAATAAATCTTTACATTCATTTTTCAAGCATTGTAAATGTAAATACGAGCGAAATCATTTCTTGCGTGTAGTAATACGAAATCTTCGTGTAGACGTGTATTAATGAGTTGTTTCGATAAAATAGAGACTTAAGTATTACTGCTCTTAAATCTTGAACTGCAGACCTGTTATTTAGCTGCGGTAGTTTGAGACTACGCCAAACACAGGGAGTTACTGGGTAATAATAGCCAGTCCGCGCAACCGAAAATATCTGATTCCTGTCCAGCCTTAAGGCACAAATTTGGTTACATTACCCTAGCTGGGTCTGTAACTCATTCCCCTGTTAGCACTCGCTGTGGGGATTTTAATGGAACGGTTAAAAGTAGCTATGGAAAAGTATAGTTTGTCGTGCCAAACATTATGTATTAGCCTTATTAATTCAACGTTTTTACGTAACAGGACACAGTTATTAGCAGACTTTTCAAACCTTCACCAGAGCGCTCTGTAAAAAAAAAAAAGTTTTCTTTTACATGGCGCTCTGAACTAGTTACTTTCGCCTTAAGGAATTATACGTTTTTAGCCGTCTTTGTGTAAAGCCACTGTTTGTTTGTTAAGAATTCGGTTTTTAGCTTTTCTTTTGTAATTCGTTGTGAAGGTTATCGGGTTGGGTATACAACAGCATTGTCTGTCACAGACGACGACTGCCTGTGTCATTCAACAGATCAGCGTGCGATGTTGCAAAACTATAAATCTTAACAGGAACGTAAGAAGTAACAATCGTTTGTTTTTTAGGATGTGATAGGCGTTTTGTTGCGAGTTTATAAGTCATCCGTGCGAGGGCGATAAAAAGTTACACTTAATCTCACGTATTTTACTAATAAATATCATTCCTTTAAATGGACCGCGACATACCAATGGCAACAAAGCTCCCACATTTTCTGGAGTAACCCTGTCTGTTCTGTCACGAAGCCATTTATTGTCATCACTATTTACACTCACCAATCCACCTAGTCCATTCCGCTTCCTTACAGGCCTAACAAAAAATTACTTGTTTCCTCACCCGTTGTCTTTGAAAATTCCTAACTTCCTTTCGTGTTCTCTCTCTTCCTTCTTCTACTTTCTCTTCGTAGGTTCTATTTTAGTCTTTTTCTCAGTCTTCTGAAATCTCTCTCCCATAGCTATTCTACACATTCCGACATACTTTGTTTCTTCTTTGCTGCAGCGTTCGTCGTCCCAAATCCTTCACTAATAACATTTACTACGGCTATCAGTGCTGCGTCGCTGACGGCCTATCTAGGCTCTTCTCTGCGCCATTTCAGTGACCTGCTCCTCCGCAATTTTCATTAGGAAACATTACGGCGGGTTCTTCCAAGGTAAGGTTTTATTCTACTCATGTTGGGAGACTCAAAGATTTGAATGATTTGGGACGACGAACGCTGCAGCATAGAAAAAACAAAGTTTCTCAGAATGTGCAGAATAGCTATGGGAGAGAGATTCCAGAAAACTGAGAAAAAGAATAAAGCAAGACCTGCGAAGAGAAAGTGGAGGAAGGAAGAGAGAGAGAGAGAGAGAGAGAGAGAGAGAGAGAGAGAGAGAGAGAGAGAGAGAGAGTACGAAAGGAAGTTGATTACAATTCTAGTTGGTGAAGGTCAGTTAGAATATTTTCTGAAGTGTTTCTGCTGAATAGGCAACGTGCGCACCCTATCCTATGTTCCCTGTACGGTTGTGATCTTGTATGTTATTTTAAACAACTATACACACAGATCCTAAGCCAACAACACCCTAAACGGGATGATGGATAATAAAACAAGCATGTCTTGACTTCGATACAGATATAACGTGAAATACTTTTTTGTATTTTCAGTTTTAAGTAACTGAAGAATTTGAATTATATTAAAATTCCTTTCCTATAATACATTAAGTCAAACATTTTAAGTCTGACTATGTAAAATAACAGTCAGTAATTTTTCTTCCAGAACATTTTATTTCAACTACGGAAATACCTCACTGCCTTGCTTCGCAGAAATCTTACTTATAAAAGTGGCGTTAGGCGTCCTGACATCAACCAGTTGTATAATTAAAGTGAAACCAAGTGGAATTACTCTGTGTCGCCGCTGACTTTTTAACAGTGCACAGTTGAGTGATACGCGAGCTGGAACGGGCGTACAACTGATGTAATTAATAAAGCCGAACTGTAAGTTAAAAGCAGAGCCAATTTGCGACGATGAGGTCTAGCGAACACTAATTAATCGTTTTTCACGTTTATTAAGGGAATGCAGGCGTTTCGACTATCATAATCCAGTTATAGAAATTATAAAAAAAAAAGGAGAAAGAATGCTCCGCTGAGGTGTGTTGGATGAGTAACGTCACGGTTTCCAAGACGCGCGCTCAAGCGAGGCGTAGCCAACAGAGTCGTTTAATCTGTAAAAGGAAGTGTAACGGACAGAAATCGTTGCCCTGGAATGGGGGAGGACGACCCATCTGTTGGCTGTGGAGTAATGTTAATATGTTGCCATTGAGAGAACGGCGCACCAGCCGAAGACCGCGGGACGTTGACTTGAGGTGAGTTGTCCTTGTGAGAGCGACGGCCTGCGGGCACATGTCCCACCTGAGCTGTCCCGACAGCGAGGGACCACGTCGCAATTTTACAGTGTCTTTAGCTGACGATATCTGTGATAAATATCGCCATTCGACTGAAGACCGGTAAAAGTGAAATTTATTTATCTCCAATGGGCCTGTTGCCAGTAATGCCATGATCACCTGTCACGCCATATTGCGCCCCAGATAATTGCTGTAAAACTAAGTAACGATCATCATTTAACGCCTATGTACAATCCTTTCATTTCGTGTGAACCTGTAGGTTCCGGAGTAGCTCTTGGTACAATAGTTTTCTTGCCCATAGACATGCCTAATAGCGTAAATAGAGGTGTTTTACTGTTATACCCATGAGCTCGAATAATCTAAATATGGGATACTCAAAAAACTGTCGTATATTTTATTATTGTGGAAGTTAGGGGAACGTATTTGTATGCCAAACGTTACTTAACATTAGGCATCACGAATCACGCACACAATTACTCAAATTCTAATAATATGACGTGTATAACACGCAGTATCACGTTAGTAACGATGTCGATTAATTGCCTTCAGCCATTCTTTTGTTAATGTGTGCAATTTTATTTCTTGTGCACTTTTTTTTTTTAAATTAAAATTCCCATTGGTTGATAAATAAAAAAAAAGTGAAATATTTCTAGAGCTATTGTGTTTGAATGTAATAATAATAATACGTTGATTATATACAGTTCAGTTGACTGACTGCGTTTGTTTGCTGCAATAAGTAATTACTTTTTCTGTAAGATCTGTGATTTATATAGCTTTTACAAAAATACATATTTAATATTTGCAATACACTGGTAGTTTTGCAGTTAGCTTTTGGCTTTCAGATTGAAAAAGTGCCTACACAATTGCACGAATGAGCTAATAGCCGATATATAATTTTCTCCTTCAATGTTCATATTTAGTAGATACAATATTCGTACATTAGTAATTACCATAAATTAACCAATTTTTTTCATGTAGAGAAAAATTATTCACGGAATTCCTTAAGTTGCACTCTTGCAAACTGGGACACTAGGAATTGCCTGTTAGTTGTTAGTTTGTGTGGATGTGAATTGGTGTTTCTTTTCCTTTTCTCTGATTTAGAAACTAAGACGTCTAATGTTATATCCATTAACTAAACAGAAGGTAGCAGAAATTAGGGTGCCTTATATGGTGGGCCTAAGCACAAGAATGCTAGTAAATCTCAGGAAGAATGGTGTATATATATATATATATATATATATATATATATATATATATATATATATATATATATATATATATATAATGCACTTAACAGCGAGTGAGAATATTCTGGATACATACTTAACTTCACAGGGAGAAAACAGATTAAGGACTTGCCATAAATTTGGTTACATTGAAAATTTACAAGCGAACGGCAACAGTGAATGTAAGTTTGTGCTAATTATCAGTTTTGCTAATAATTTATAATACGTGCATCATAACTGCTACCAAACTTAATCGTTTATCTCAGAATCTAGTGGGGCCACGGTGGCTGAACGGCAAGACTGCTCGCCTCCCAACAAGGCGAACCGGGCTCAATCCCCGGCCGGTTCACTGTGAATTTTCGCAAGTGGGAATCGTGCCGGACGATGCCGCTGGTTTGGCGGGCTTTCTCGGGGATCTTTTTTTTTTTCCCCGCCTCTCTATTCCGGCGCTGCTCCATACTCACCTCACTTTACCCTCATCGGCTCTCAAGACCTCAATGTTAAGAGTAGCCCAAATCTCTTCACTCACTGAGAAGCTAGAAATTCCAAACTGCTTTAAATCGTTAGGAAAGCGTGTGTTCTGTTGCGGTAATTCTCGAGTTTAATTTACTCTAACTGTGAGATGTTTGCATACCTACACCTTACTTAAAAGAAAATATATGAATACGAGGAAGGCTTGATACTAAAATTTATCTTAGAATGAAAAAAAGTCTTAAAGGACTTAGCAGCCAAATACTCTGTATATCAAGCTTGTTGTTTTAACTGCTCTACTCAAGTTTTTTACTGACTCACTTGCTGCGTTACGAGTCGTCATAAACTCAATTTCCTAGTCTTTCTTGCGCAAATGGAATATTCAAACAGTTAAGATGTTTAACCTCTGGTTACCAAAGGTTACCTTCACTGCTGCTCGAGTAATACATCGTTCTTTTCTTAAAACCTGTTACACACAAGAGCGTAAAAATACATCCAACGTAAATTTTTGTCGGATAGCAGCGCCTTTTAAAAGACTCTCTGAAAAGGAAACGATGCATTAAAACGAATGTGTGAAAGCTCGTTGATGCAGTCAGGTGATATCTTTCGTTTTAATTTCTTGCCACCCACAACACACGTTATATTTTCTTGGTTGATAGATCTTGTTAAATGTTTACTGCACAGGTTCTCAGAGAAGCTTGCTTTCTTGTCATGTAGTAGGGTTTTTTGAAATGACTTTGGCATCTGTGTTTTCCTCAAAAAGTGTTCGACAAAATGGGTTCTCTAGGTAAAACCATTTACTAAAATTTTGAAATTCCTGTTCACATTTATACAAAGAACGAGTTAAGGAAATGATTGTCTTGGTAAAAAGCGGTTTCTAAATACGCTACAGGGGGTCTTGGTTTCGCTTCCCAGGTTAGGTACGGGTGAGTAGGCATTTTTCAATTAGAAGTTAAGGTTTTTTTCCCTTTGAAAGCCACTCTTTGATACGTTACCAGCATATAGCAGAATGTCGAAGGTAAGTTAATAAGTAAAATAATACCAACAGCTTCTTCAACTGGAGAAAGTAACTATCGATTCCGCAAGTTTTAAGGTCGTTAATCTATGTGTACCAGCTATGGTTTAGTACGTAAACATGTGTTGTATTTAGAAGTAAATAATAAAATATAAGATTACTTAGTTTATGCCTGATTGCATGACAGAATCACAGTTCTGTTGTTTTCAGAAAATACACATAAAATAAACAACATAATTTACAAAAATTGAAGACAAAATTGTAACTGAAAGATGAAGTCTTCTTCCATTTTAATAAATACTTTGCAAAAAATGTTATTTGGAACAGCCACAGATAAAAAGTACGCCACTCAACAATTTACAGAATTCATAACATTTTCAGTGCGATTACATGTAAGATAACTAGGAGAAAAGTGCAATTTGGGAAAGATGCCAGCCACGTGCAGGGACAGCACTGCATGTCTAGAAGCAGCCACAAGGAGATAGATACGTACTTTCAAAGTCTGTGTTGTTTTTGGAGAACTACTGGAAGATATTGCCTGCTGAGTTCTTGTTTTATAGTTTGGAGCTATGCCTTCCTAAGGCCTATAAAACTTAGTTATAGGCTGTTCACAGTAAAATGACCACTTTTGAAAGCCCTGCTTAAGATCTGTTTGTATTCACGTTGTGTATCCTTCCGCCTTCTGTAAAATTAACATTGCCCTCGTCGGCTCTCAAGAGCTCGATGTTAAGAACCGCCCAAATCTCTTCACTCATTCACTCACTCACTCTTAAGAGGGTGTATCGCCCCTTACACAGAAATTACTTGTTTTGGTGTCACAACAGAAGGGTCAGCGGTATCACTGAAAATGTTTCACTATAGAAGCATTACATTTCAAAGTCGTGTGCAAACTTTTGCACCTGATTGTTAATAGGTGTCCCTGGTTGTTATTAAAAGGCGAGCATGAATTAAGATATAAAATTATGTATTAAGTAAACTGTTGCAGAAATATGTGATAGTAAGTGAGTGAGTGAAGAGATTTGGACGGCTCTTAAAAGCGAGGTAATTATAGCCGATGAGGGTGGTTGAGGCGAGTATGGAGCAGGGCCGGAATGAAAGGATGGGGGAAACGGGAGATCTCCGAGAAAATCTGCCTACCAACGGCATCGTCCGGCACGTTTTCCACATGCGAAAAAGCGGAATGACCCGGCCGGGTATTTATGTGATAGTAGTCCATATATTGTGTCTGTAATGATGGGTAAGGCAATTAAAGGCTGTTCGCGATAAAGTGAGCACATTGGAAATGAACCTTAGAAAAATGTCACTGCTCCTGCGGGGCATATATTTTAACGGGCTCACTGAGTGACATGCACCCAGTAAAGTTGGTAGCGATGGAAGGAAAGTAGTTCCATATCTTAACGTCGAATAGAAAGTGCTAAGTAACCATTTGTAATAAATTAAGTTATTTATTTTTCTTTCTGTTTTTTTTTAAGCGTCAAAGTATAAAAATGATCATATTTGCAAAGTATCTACTATTCTAATAATGCCACAGTTTCACTTGACCAACGCATGAATAAAGTGACGAGGCCCATGACAATGTTAATTTTACATAAGGTGGAAGAACGCATAACGTGCATACCGGTAGATCTTAAGCAGGCCTTTAAGAAGTGCTCATTTTACCGTGGACAGCCTATAGCTGAGCTTCTATTGTCCCTTTCTCCAATCAATCCTACTGATTTTGAATTAATAAGAGCTAAATTTAAAAAAAAATATGGCGTGTGATCCGGGCTCTTAATGGCACTATCTCTCGTCGAGAGGCTGTACCGGCGAGGCGTCAAGCAGGGATGACAGGCGGGCCGGGTGGTGGGAAGGGGGTGGCGAGGGCGGGGAAACAAAAGGAGGGGTGTCAGTATACAAATGAGGTGTTGGGGGCTGACTGCAGAGGGAGGGTAAGTTTAGGCGCGCTATTAGCGGCGATCTTTGTTTGTCGGCTGCGGGGATGGCGTCAGCGGCTGTCGACCAGTGAGTCAGCGCCCGCGGCGCGCGCAGCCCTTTTTAATACTTAGGGGGCAGGTGGAGCGGTCGTGACCACGCATGCGCACCGACCTGTTATTAGCGCCCGTGGAAGCAGCGCGCGGCGAGCACGGCCGGAACCACACGACCATTCCGAACGCAACGACTTTTTAGACTGTTCACGGTTTACACACCACTTTCCAAAACCCTGCTTAAGATATACTTGTGTGCATGTTGTGTATTCTTCCGCCTTATGTAAAATTAACGTTGCCACGGGCTTCATCACTTTATTCATGCGTCGGGCAAGTGAAACGGTGAAATTATTAGAAAAGTAAATACTTTTTCAAATTTGCTCATTTTTATACTTCGATGCATTAAAAAAGACCATGTAGCGGAAGAAATAATATACGATTTCACAAATGGTTACCTAACACTTTGTTTTCGACGTTAAGCTATGGAACTACTTCCCATCCATCGTTACCAACTTTACTGGGCGCGTGTCACTCAGTGCGCCTGTTAAAATATATGCAGCCAGGGGAAGAAACTTTTTTCTAAGGTTAATTTCAAAAGTGCTCACTTTATCGTGAACAGCCTTTAACAGTTAGGCAATTAACATTCTTTCGCCTCCAGGTATAGCAATGGTATTGCATTGGCAATGAATTTTCTCAGTTTTGCATGTAAGCAGGCGGGATAATCGCTACTTTCAAAAAAATAAATAGTTTAACATCTTCCAATTTGTGTGCTGTGTTTGAAGCTACGTAAATAACGAACTTTTTACTTTGCATTAGAGTGGAGAATTTGCCCGCATGTTGTTTAATATTCGTTCGTACAATGGATGTAGCAAAACGTATTAAGACATTACTTTAATTGAATGTGACGATAGTATCGGAAAATTCCTTATGATGGCAGCTATAGCTATTTCGCCCTTAAATTCCTGTTTTTTTTTCTATAGTTGAAGAAGAACTTTTGCCAAATCTCGATTCCAAACGAATAATAGTGTTTTAACTATTTGCTCTTGTGAATGACATTGGAAAGCGTGAATAGTAATCAAAAAATTAAGTTAATACTTGATATTTGGCTGGGCAAGCATATATCACAATTCGAGCCAAGTACGAACTTTAAGAAGCAATAATATAGAATTTCTCTATTTACCACCAGCTTAAAAGCGACCTCTTTGGAACAGCAGCGCACCTCGTGGCGGAAATTTTCCCTATATAAAACTCTCCCTTAAGAAATCTCTTTTTTCACACCGAGTAGAATAAACCTTCTTGCTAGATAGTTTACAAAAAAGTCATAACCTGACAACTTATAATTATGTTGGTAGTGAATAATGAAAAAATATTTATGTGCTTTTATATCGTATTAAATGTGGAATTTGGGAAATCGGTGATTGTTAAAATCGGCATTGCTGTTTCAAGATTAACTAAACACTTTTGGTATCAAACGTTGAAAAAGAAAAACCCTAACTGCATATATCGGACATGTTGAGCAGCATGCTCCCAGTTATGTTGGCAACATTAGGGAAAAGGGAAATTAGTTCCTCATCTTTACGTCGTATTAAAAGCGCAATGTATAACATCAAGTTTTGTGGTGGTGCTTCCGTACTGCTGTTATCGAAGACTGAAGACCGAATGTTGAGGAGATGGCGCGAATGCTGCTGGGCCGTTCTGTTGCCGCTCAGCTACAGACCGGACCGTGGCGGTCTGGAACATAGACTAAATATGAGGTAGACAGCTTATTCGTCTTCTGCGAATGTACCCAAAATTGATTTACCCTAAAGGAACACAACTGTCAAAGTTACATGGTCAACAGTAATGAACGTGTTTGTTTACATCTTAATTTTTAAATGACAAGCACAGCGAACAAAATATATTTACCAGTTTTAAGGTAATCAAACTTAATTACAAATTGGTTAGAGAAAGTATATAACCATCTCCAAGTCCTTGTTTACAAATCAGTTTTCTAACCTAAAATCCAAACCACTCAATTTTCACGAGAAGTGTTGGCATAAAAGAAGTTCAATGTTGGGACACGGAGATTGGTTGTACGCAGCCATCGAGATCGGTCTACCTTATCTTTAGTCTATTGTCGGGACAGGCGGGGAATGTTTTACAGAAACTTGTTACAAAAATAACATGTTACTGGAATACGTTACTTACTTGGAACTGGAACGATGTAACACGTTTCAAGAAAGTAATTGTTTGGCCCATCCCTAATTGGGAACTCGCATGTCCAAAATTCTGCCAGGCACGTTTTATCTGTCACTGCGCTCATGGCAGTGCTACGTTTGCATAAGGCGGAAAGAACAAGTGAATGTCGATAAATTTGGAGGATGCTTGAGAAATAGGTCTTTCAGCGCCCATTGTTGTAAAATGAGATGGAGATAACCGCGAAGGAATACGTGCTAGGGTATCGGGAACACGCCTAGAAAGCCGCAGGTTCTAAAAGCTGAAATCGAGAGTGACACTACCGGGGTTAGAAACCGGACCGTGCTTCCACTGTGACGCTTTTATTTCTCAGATGTGTGCAGATCATGGATAATAGCCAACAGTCTCAGATGATGTAACACCGAGCCTTAAGTTCACTAATGAAAGAAGAAATCTCGCCCCTTCCCCCTTCCAAAAATTTCCAAGAAGAAACAATGCACGTTTCTTTAAAGTGTTCAATCTGCTGTGACTCAGCTATGAGTAACCACGGTAATGTATGATCAATATTGTTACTGTCCGTGGCAGAAGATGGCTCGAGTAGGGTTACCAGACATAAGGTAAAAGGAGAACGTGTCTTCCATTTGAAGTTTTTTTTTTTTTTCGCGTCCGACCAGAGTTTTGTGGTGATCAAAGATATCCGACTCCTTTTCGTTTGTATATTAATTATTGCGGTATTATTTTCTTCTGCAACGAAAATAGTCATAGCTGTGCTTTTAACATTGTTTTTGTTAATCACACATTAAAAAAATATGTTCTTTTTTGATAACAATAAATTCTTATAATTTGTTTTCACTTTCTCATTTATATTCGATTTTGGCACTGCAGCGTGTGTATTAAAATGTTTTTGTTGTGTAAAACAAATGTAAACATACAAGCTTATTTTTGCGGTACTTAACCTGCATATTTTATGATAATTGATAATGAAGACGTTATTTTATGCTATTAGTTAAATTTATCACAACTGTTTGCTTGGAACACTAATCATTTGGGTAAACTAAATTTTAACATTATTAAGATTTAAATTACTGTGCACGCGGCGTTGCTGACGTTACAGGCAAAGTCTACAATTGAACAGTGTTTGGTATAATTATTGAGACGCCGAGCGCCTCAAAATGAAAATTTACGTCTTTCTGTTCCCGTTCTACTACACGATCCCGGAAAAATAAAAAGTCCGTGCGTGCTTATGGAAGCAGGTAATTTGGTCAGCCCGGAGTCAAGAATTCTGCTAGCTACGCTATAATTCTACTCTACCTTGGCACCAACCCGCAATATCTTGGAACGATGGAAGATTTTGAACGTAGCCAAATGTCGGATACGTCTTCTCTGCACAGCAGCGCGCCGTCGGCGATCCCAGCAACGGCCGCATAGTGGCTGTCACCTGTCACGTGGCCAATTAGCCAATTAGTGCCCGCGCTCGCGCTTCCTTGAATTTACCCCTGCAGTATCGCCCGCCTGATTTCCGAGAATTCGCATCTGCATTGTGACGTCAGTAGCCAGTGCGCGCTTGCGCTCAGCTGTTGCTAAGTGGAAATAATTTTTTTGGTGGTCTGTGAATGGCTGATTCAAATAATTGTATTACTGGGCTGAAGTATTGCGATAAAACAAGATTATATTTTTCCCCTTCCCCAGTAGTGGGGGTGTTGGGAGTTCTGAGCCACTTGATTGGCCCTGGTTTCCACCCCCCTCCTGGGATGTAATTTTCGCTGGGTATATATGCCTAGGAATCAGTAGACCCTCCCTAACTGAGTTAAGTATTAAGAAAAATTAAATTAAACAAGTCATAATGATAGGCCATCTGGAAGTACTTGAACATTTCAAAGTCCTTTTAGGGTAAATTTTGAAAGCAGTTTGCTTGAAGAAAAAAATGTAATAGTTGAGCATAGTTTTCTCTATTAACTTTTATAATTTTAGCAAATTTAAAAAGGTAAAGGCATAAGTGGCTATGGGGACTATGAGAGTGATTTTCAAGGATTGTTTCAGTAAAAATAATACTCAGGATTTAATAATGGTTAAAATCATAGTAACTTATGCAGAAGGGCACTTGTTAAATTTGGAATTGCCAAACATTGTGAGTAAAGTTACAAAACATTTCAAAAAGTATTCTTTTCCAAGCCAATTGTTTGATTGACCTTTGCAGTATTCTGAATTGCCATAATTGTTGTAACTAAGATATCCATTTTTCCATGAAATTGTGGCTTTGATATTAGAGAACAGCCAGTAATATATTCTCTTTTAATAAATTTAGTTGGTTTTTCGGTTGCGAATTTGGCCATAAATTATAAAATCATAAATAGTTGGCCTTAATTTCTTTTGTATGTGGCCAAAGGTTTTATGGGTGGTATATTGGAAACCACTGTTAAAATTAATTAGAAGGTTTTGCTCGCCATCTTTGATGATTGAAAGTGAGGCAATTTAAAGTTTATAAAAATGCCATGTGGGCATAAAAATGTTTTTTTTTTTTTACGTTTGTATTTTATAGGATATAAATAAAAATTGTAATTTTTACTCTGAACAAAAAAAAAATTAAGAATCGAAGTGTAATTTCACGTATTTTTAAGTGGGGAACAGGTGGGGTCCCCTCTTTAGATTTGATGTTCACCCCTTAGTTACTTGAAAAGAGGTTATTTTTGAATATGTTTGAAGTTTGATAATTGTAATGCTTTTGGGCTATGGTTTTATTGCCCCCTTGATGCGCCCTTGAGGAGAAGGACGTATCAGTATGAGTGCCCTACCGTCTTTACGGTAAAACAGCAAAACAAAATGTGAATTTTTAAAGAAGTTATAATTAACATCATCTGTCGGTATTACTTATAAGTATGTTACGAGCCTTTGAATAAGTTTTAATTGTATTTTCTTTGGAATCGCTCCCCCTTCTCCCTCTGCAGTAGCCCCAAACACCCGCCTATTTCACCTTCAACGTCTCCCAAATAATCACTTGAATTTTTTTTCCCACCCGTTTGCTTTCCAAAGATCCCATCAGTGGACCTGTTTTCGAAATCTCTTTATGATGATTTTAATGATACAGATCACTTACCTACTGCTGCCCCTAATCCATCTTATAGAGTTTTTTTACGACCACTCCTTTCTTTCGCGTGATCCAGATAACATCAAGTTTTATTGGTGGGGAAACTTTATTATTTTTTTCTCTGCCTCGTGCATTCCACGGTGAGAGAAGCAGTTGGTGGAGGGGGTTAGGGAGGGGGGTGACAGGGGTTGGTGTTTGGTATGCATAGCTTTCTCTCACTCCCCCAGCCGCTCGACCCTTCGCCCATTGATTCGTTCGTTTCACTTTTGTCTGGGGTCTTGCGTGGTGTCAGCGCACATTAAGGGCCACCTCGCTGCAGGCTGGAGATTTCCCCGCCGCGATACGGCTCCAGAGGTGCCTGGCTGGAGGCAGGACTTCTGATTCCAGAGGTCCGGCATCACGATTTCTCTTCTGTATACACTCAAACATCATCTGATTTTTGTGGACCCTTGTTACGTTAATTTAATGCCATACCTTCATTTTTCACGAATACATCTTTTTATGATAGATTTCTGAAGATTGTTAAGGGCTCCGCCTACCTGGAAGTGCGTTACAAAATACGAGGCGTGTTGATTACTTTCAAGAAATTGCGCACTGTTGGAGACATGGAGAATCGCCATTTTGGGCGGATTGCTTTCAACGTTTTACTGTAATTTTCTGCAGTGAATCATCATGGAGGCTTATAGGCCCTTATATAAATATACTTTTGGTCAAAGTAAAAATTTAATATAATTTAGAATTTTATTGAAAATTAGTCGTATTTGTATTTTTTGAAATAATACTTTATATGTCCTTTTTAAATAATCGTTCTTTGATACTAAGGTATATTAATGTTTTAAGTGAATCATCCCAATTTGTAAGTGCAAACGAAACATGAATGAAAATATGAGAAAAAAAGGATTTCTTAATAAATACTCTTGAAACTACTCATGAATTTTTACTTGTGTAAAGTCAACATTGATGTTAAGTACACTTCTGAATTAAGGTTTCAAATCTTTTGCTACTTTTACAAGGGTTCCTGCTCCTTTTGGGAGTGTTTGATCTGCGGACTTTTTGATTTGTCCACCTTGCCACGTCCTTGGGGGCAAGGGCGTAACAAAATTATGCAAGATAGAAACACTATCTCGGAACACTCCGACATCGGTTATATATATGTATGTGTGTGTGTATATATATATATATATATATATATATATATATATATATATATATATATATATATATATATATATATATATATATAAATAATTGTCCCGGACAATGACGTTGTGGTCGGCGGGTTCTCACACATATATATATATATATATATATATATATATATATATATATATATATATATATATATATATATATTATATGGGAGGCTCGTAACCTATAGGTGTTGAGAATCGACGAGGTTCAAACGAGGTGATATATGGAGCAGCGCTGGAATGCAAGGGCAGGGGAAACGGGAAATTAATGTGAGAACCCGCCGACCACAACGTCATTGTCCGGGACAATTCCCACATGCGAAAATCCAGGAGCAACCCCGCCGGGAACCGAAGCCGGTTCGGCTAAGTAGGAGGGGAGTTGTCTACCTACTATATCACCGCGGTCCCGTTCAAAATGTTCGGATCAGATACTTACTACAGTAGTCGGGGGATCCTACATTAAACCTTGCCACAGACGTTATACAGAGTCGCCACTGAAAGTCCTATAGGTACAAGTAGCATCAGGAGAACACAGCACGCCATATTAGAGCTTTGCGCATAATGGCGATGGTGCACTTGAAACACGTAGTGGTGTCGTCCTTATCGTTCGCGCTCTACTCGGCTCCGCGGGCGTTCTCGTTAAGTGTGTTGCGACAGCAGGGAGGTGATTCCTAATGAACTATTTGGTAGAAATCTTATGTGCGACTTGTAGCCTGAAGTGATCTTTAAGAACTTCATTCACATTCGAAAATGGAAAATAAGTATTTAGTTAAGAATATCGGATACTATTAAGGGGACTATGTAGCTGCGCATCCAAGGTCAAGAAGCGAGGGAGCGATACGGGCGACAGTTATACACGCGCCTAGCTCCTCATCGCTCCTACGCGCAAGTTGTGCAGTGTTTCCGTTGTAACGTTGTACTGTTGTACTGTGCAAATTAGATCTGTAGGGGTTCTATTACACGCGATGAAAACCACAGATTAAACTACGCCCTTATCTTTGTATTTTTCTCTTGCCGCTTAAGGAAACTGCATAGGCAAGCTTTAAAAATGCGATATTAGACCATTTTCACGATTTTTTTCTCCAAGAATACACTTAATATGACAAAAGTAAAGAAAACAGGGACATATATAATTGTTTTTTATTTTTTTGACAAAAAATCATATTTCCAGAACTTTTATTTACCATAGGCGTTTACGCGAAAACAACGATTTCAGAGAACAAGTTTTAGTAGCTAGGACTCTTAAGAGATGAAATAACACATATTGGCGCAGTATGTCAGCTGGCATCACGTTCACCACGCAAGTCACCCAGATTGCGTACCTCCAAGGTACTGGACGGCCACCCTTATTTGTGTGGGCTATTTTTCTCGCAATCCGAGCAGGCCAGAGTGTTACAAGGTGACCTTTTTTGTACACTTGGACATGGTGATTAAAATTATCCGTCTTGTAGTTTTAGCAAATACCCGGAGCTACAACATTTACAGTGACGTGAAAGTAACGACTCCTATTTTATCACTGACTAGTAATATTTACAATTAATTCCATTTTCAAATGTTGATGATTTTTGTTTGCTGTTACATTGTGTGAATATTTCTCTGTAATTTTTGTTAGTTTCAAATATTTTAACTTAAATGCTTTTATTTTGCCATTCTCTGTGTAAATAACATCCTTAATAATTACTTAAGTCCAAAAGTCATGCATATATTTAATACCTAATTTTTCATATGGAATATCTCCAACATTTGTTAACATAGGAGACACGCTGTGTAATAAACTATTTTAACTGCTAGTAACATAAGGAGTCACCAAAGTAACAGATAACTGCCTGGTTGTTTAAATTTTTAAAAATCGAACATTAATATTGTTACAATTTTTTAAAGCCTCTGAACCAAGCCAGATTCTTTAACGGATGGCGGTATTAGTTAAATAAAAATGTAATAATAATTTTCTAATTTATTCGTAAGAAATCAACAAAACAAATATTTTAAACTTAATATATTGAAATAAATGGCTATTATTTGCTATTTACGAATAAATTTGCATAATCATCCATCATTTAAGAGAACTTTATACAGTAACATAGTTAAAATCAGCTTGTATAAACATTGCATTATCACATATTGATTTGCTATTAAAATTATATGCTTTATATGTGACGATTCCAGTATTTACAATAAAGTCTGTATCACTCGTCCATTCCGTCCCACCTTGTTTCATTCCAGATATAAGTAGTATTCTCTGTCTGGAATGTTTTGGAGCGCCCCGAGGGTTCCAATCCACAATATCCCTCCACTCGTCGGGCATCTTGCCCTCCGCAGCACTCGCACACACTCGTTCGTAGCTGCTACACACACACACACACACACACACACACACACACACACACACACACACACACACACACACACACGTCCGCTGCAGTATTTCTTATTCTCGTCCGCAGCCTATCCTTTCCTTTGAAGATTTTCGATAGACACTCAAGCCGATATTACACGATACCTGCAGCCGTACTTGGTTCTTGTACAAGCTTCTACAAGCCCTGGTGCACGAGCCGGTGTACCAGTCGCTATATGAGCCGCCATGGAAGATTCGTATTACACGACAGCAGTCTGCGTACTGGCATTTGGCATCCTCGGTGGGTGCGCAGTGCGTGGTTTGTAGTAAATATAAACCCCATTCGTAGAACTGCTACCAGTTAGTAACATGCGTAAGCCTGTAAAAAAAACTAACTAGCACATCTTAATATTGCTATGTTACTGTTCGCCTTTTACATGAATTGATTGCTTACTAGTATAGTTTCATTCATTTTCTTGAAAATGACGCAGTCAGAAGAGTACGAGTGTGTTATTTTTAATTCTGACGATTACTGACCGTTTGTAAAATATAGTTTTTTCTTTACGTACCGGGATATTATCAGCACGTAAAATTTAATGAAAAAAAATGTTTGGGTCCGAAAGAGATTCGTCCTCGCGCACAGAAGATACATGTTAAAGACTGACGCCGCGACTTTACCACTGTACTACCACTTCAAACACCAGTTGTGTAGTTTATATACTGTAGGCTAGATGTCGTAAGAGTTTTAATTAATTTTTTCATACAATAGGTAATGTTTTAAGTATTCAGAACGGTTTTAAACAGTAATTGTAAGTTGTCATAGCCAATATTATTCGTCGTCGTATTTTAAATCTCTTTGGAAGAGTTTCAACCTCACAGATGTAAAATAAATATGGAGGCGTCCTTTTCGGTCTCTTCATCAACTCGTTTAAAGTAGTAGTTACGGGGAGCGCCCTACGCTCTGAAACTGTAATGTGATTGGCTAGGTACAAGAGCCGATGGAACCTGCCACGAAAAATAGGACAGTCCAATTACCAAACCTGGAACGAATTCTGGCCGTACAAGACAGGAAATTCCATGACAGGTGCCACGACCTTGCATAAGTTTTTACGGAATCTGGTATCGAGCAATATCGCCTTTACCGCACTCAAGCCAGGTGGCTCATCACAGATTGCCGACCCGCCGGATGCGGCCGTACTTATATTGTAGGTGCCCTGACCCAGAACCATCCTTACACCTCGGGACACGCTGAGGGAAGTGTCAGCTGGGAGGTTCTAGCACATGCCCTCAGGTCGTCGACTAGTCCAGCAAGGTGGGGCAGGCTGTGGCGTCAGTCCATGTCCATGTCAATCTCTCCCCCCCCCCCCCACCGGGTCTGTCCAGGCAACGTAGCGATGGCTGGGTCCACCTAGAAGAAGAGGCCACGGTGGCTGAGCGATTAGCACGCTCGCCTCCCACCAAGGCGAACCGGGTTCAATCCCCGGACGGGTAACCGGATTTTCGCAAGTGGGAATCGTGCCGGACGATGCCGTTGGTCGGTGGGTTTTCTCGGGGATCTCGCGTTTCTTCTGCCCCCTCACTCCGGCGTTGCTACGTATTCATTTCAATCATCCTCATCGGCTCTCATGACCTCGCTGTTAAGAGCCGCCCAAATGTCTTCACTCACTCACCTGGAAGGAGATGCGGGTCGTGGTGAGTCACCGCACAGCGCCGACACCAGCCGCACGCAGCGCTGTGTCCGCGCGATAGGCCATTCATGGTAAAGTGAGCACTTTCGAAAGTCCTCTCATTTGGAATAATAATCAATAAATATTTTTTTATTTTAAACTTAGACGTTAACTTCGGTGTGTGATGGAATATACGCACTGTGTTTATTACTCGAATGGCAGTATTTATTTAATAAGGTGATTAAAGGATAAAAAAATGGCTGGAAATGAAAAGTAACTAGGGCCTCAAAGTGCTCACTTTACCATGAACAGCCTACAGCAATATTTTTATTGCTATGTGGTGTAACCTGTGAATACCGTTTTGAGTTACAGTCGTAATGAACTTCGCGGCTTGAATCCAGCGTCGTATTTGCACGAAATTAGCTCAAGTGAACAGATTTAGGCTCTGGGAGTGTCTTGGAAACGGCAATATACAAATAATGAAGTTTATAATGTAAGCAGGAAGAAAATTGACCTGTATATTATGTTATTAATATAAAAAAATGAGTTGTCTAGTTTATTTAAAGTTTTGAAGTCCATTAACGCTCCTTTATTCATGGCAAGTTGGTATTCGTTGCACGAATTTACATGATTATACTGAAAACGACAAGCTGCAACAGAAAAAAAGTACTTTTTTCTTCTCGTTAGTTAATAGCTTGGCGGCAGTAAATCTGCTCCGAAAAGAATTACTTTTTAAGGAACGGTGTAAGCGAGGAACTATCAGGTGCCTGGGAGAAAGACAGCTGGGGTGTGTAGGAGATAGTCGGCGCGAAGGTATTGTCGTGGAAGGGGAAAGGGAAAGGGGAGGGGAGAGAAGGTCACGGGATGCTCCCCTGCTGATCTGGCGTTCACGATGTTATCTGGAGATTTATAAGAGTGGTGGGAGCCAACAATGGGGCTCCGGCAAATCTCTGGCGCGACCGGCCGGCCCTCACCACGTCGCTGCGGCTCGGGGAGTGTAGGGGAGAGATCTGGGAGGCTCTTAACAGAGAGGTCTTGAGAGCCGATGAGGGTGGAAGCGAGGCGAGTATAGAGCAGCGCCGACTTGCAAGAGTGGGGGAAACGGGAGATCCCTGAGAAAACTCGCCGACCAGCGGCATTGTCTGGGGGTTGAACCCGGTTCGCATTGGTGGGAGGCGAGCAGTCTAACCTCTCAGCCTCCGCGGGCCACCAACCGTAAGATGTCCGTACGCCTAGGGACTTTTAACAGTTTTCGTAATTAGTTAGGAACGTGGGGACAGATTTTCTAATCAAAATCCCAACGTAGGGACTTTTTCCCCAGAAAACATAAACCCAAAATCATCGTAATCAGGGGCCACGGTAGCTGAGCGGTTAGCCTGACGCCTCCCACCAAGGCAATCCGGGTTCAGTTCCCGGCCGGGTCACTCCGGATTTTCGCATGTGGGAATTGTGCCAGACGATGCCGTTGGTTGGCGGGTTTCTCTCGGACATCTCCCCGTTTCCCCGACCCCTTCATTCCGGCGCTGCTCCATACTCAACTCAGTAACTCTCATCGGCTCTCAAGACCTCGATGCTAAGAGCCGTCCAAATCTCTTCACTTCACTTATCTTAAACATAATGAAAAATTAAACAAATTCATTTTAGACACACACTCATACTTATTAATGACATTTTTGAAGAGCTTTCTTACATTTCAACATAACTTGGGGCACGTCTCGGCCAGAAATTCGCGGAAGTTTTGACGTTTGCGCACGATGTACTCGTACTCCAGATCACGACGCCTTTGTATCTCCTCTGCCGATACCTTAATACATCGTACCATTTTGTAAATGTTCTGCAAATAAACAAACGAAATGCAGGCTATTCATGGTAAGGTGAGCACTTTTGAAAGCCCTCTCATTTGAAATAATACTCAATAAATATATGTTTAACGTCCAACTGCTGTGAAATATACACACTGTGTTTATTGCCTGCATGGTAATATATATTTTGAAAAGTTGGTTAAAGGATAAAAATTGGCTGAAAGGAAAAAGTAACTAGGGCCTAAAAAGTGCTCACTTTACCTCGTGAACAGCCTATATTCGAGAAACTCAGGAAGACTAGGGTGAAAAAAGGGGGGAGGGGGCTTACCACAGGATAAATTCTTAAAATCACCAGTGCTTTGCGAATCGCAGTAATTTTTTTTTCGTAAAACTGTAATTAAAATTATTTTTAAATACCGTTTAATGAATTACTGTACGCGAGCCCGAATAACAGGATTTAAATGATAGATACACTTTGCACAGGGTCGTGCACAGCCTGAAAAAAAGGTGGGGGGGGGGGCGGTAAAAATATAAACTTTGTCCCCCCCCCCCAAATAAAAAAAAACAAAACATTTTTCAATAATAGATCAACTTTATTTTGAACCTATCGTAATATTCTTCAGTAGTAGATAAACTTTATTTTTCACCGATCGTCACATGACTTTGCTGTAAACTCTATAAAACAGATGCCATTCCACATGCGAAGCCCGAACGGATCTCACGAACTGTTCGTATCGGATATGATCGTTAAGAGCGGTAGTTCCAGATTCCACCACGAAAATACATCGCACGTAATGGTCGCGTCACCTTTATAAATATAACATCCGCGAGAACCTGCGACAAACAAAAGACTTTTAAAAAGGGAACGTTTTTTTCGCTTCCACGGAACTGGTTGCTCGCGCACGCTGGTCAGGTCGCGCCCTTGAATGAGTTCTCGGATGCCACCATTACCTCGAGCTCGGATTTTTCTTTTTCTTCTCTCTCTCGGTGGACAATGCCGATGACAAAATACGCTCGCCGCATTTTCTGCGGCGCGAGGAGATGCTTTGCGCCTAACGAAGAGGCATGCTGATGTAATTAGCACAGCAACTGGAGAGGCGAGGAGGCTATTCCACCGAGACGTCCAGCAAGGACAATCGTCCCGGGGCGGGGGTTCGGAATTCTGGCCGGACCGTCTCCCTTGATGACTGAACCTCGGCGGGCTCTGCAGCGAGAGAGACGCGGTACTACCATTGAGCCTGCGGGGTGCAAATGTGCACACTGCGCATGCGACGAGGCACCTCAATGGCCGGCTGGCGCAGAGGGAAAATGGGGTAGAGGGCTCATTGGGGCTGCGCAGTAGCTGGTCATCGTGTTCCAACATCGAACTGCTTTTCCGCCATGTCATAAGCAACGTGGAAGGAGTGCGAGTTTAGAGCACTGTTTCTAAAAGTACTGCATTTTATTCAAGTTGGTCGAAGTATTTTATGCCGCTGGTCGGCGGGTTTTCTAGGGGATCTCCTGTTTATCCAGGCCCCTTCGTTCCGGCGCCGCCCCAGACTCACCTCGCATCACCCTCATCGGCTATCAAGACCTCGACGTTAAGAGTCGTCCAAATCTCTCCACTCCGCTGACAGACGACAGCTAGAAAAGTCTCCAGTTTTCACGTGACCCGCCTGTACATACTTCGTTCGAACCACATAATACTTAAAGAGTGGGACGAGCCCCCCGCGTTTTTTGTGAAATAGTTGTTTGCGCGAATATCATGGCCTAGCGAGTAGGCAACCCTTCCTGCATCCGGAGAAATTCAGCGGAGATTCCTCGTCGAATGAGTGAAGGGATTTTGGCGGATTGTAACAGCGAGATCTCGAGAGCCGATGAGGGTGATTGAGGTGAGTATGGAGCAGTGCCGTAATGAAAGGGGAATGGCAAACGGGAGATCCACGAGAAAACCCGCCGACCAACGGCATCGTCCGGCACGACGTGTAACATCGTGCATCATACCACCAACACGTGTTTAAGCCTGATGCAGTATGTGTGGCCTACTCAGCAGGCCATGACATTGGTACCACTGTACCCTTCGTTTGAATTTTACATGGAAACGGTGTATCCTAGGGAGTTATAACTAGAGGGGCTAATTTCCTAATTACGACGCCCTGCTTCATCCAATGGTATCCACAATCACTTTAACCTCACGGTGTAAATGTTGCATGCAATCAAAGGGTACCAATTACTATTATTCTAATGATGGGGTGTGTACGACGGACCATACCTACCGTGTATCCAATACATTGGTTTAATTGCTCCGTATACCAATTTGTGTTCTTATAACGCAAGTACTTTGCCTAATATGTAACGTAATGTCCTTGTCGCCCACCGCCTTTAGGGACTACTACAACGCTTATTATTTGAGATGGACCATGGGTGTCCTATATCAATCTTCCTCTTTTCCAGTCATGAATCACGTGCCCGAGTTTGCACACGTGTTTCCTAAACACGCTGTGTAATAACTTTAATTTGCGTAGTAACATTGCATGACGTCACCAGTTTTTTTCGCTTCTGACGATTTTGCATTTCAAAACCTCTTTGGCTACTAGCGTTGGATAACAATTATTTTAAAAATGAATGGACTATGAGGAAGTTGCGAATTCGTAAGATAGGTTATACTTTAATTTTGTTTGCGCTGTGCAATAACTACATTTTTAAAGCGATTTACGTGACATTATTAATAAATGTGAAATATAAAATAACGAATCATTCAACCCCCCGTCCGCCCTTTACTTCTATCTTTTCACATTCTGGCATATATCATGTTTTGAATGAAAAATTATAACCTTCTTATAGTAAAAAATTAATTACTTCTAGAAAGCAAAATGTTCTACTTACGATTGTGTTTTACAAAAGTAAAATTATTTGAAATTTATTTAGGAATAGTTGTAATCCCTTGCGCTTAAAACGAAGTAGATTCACAAGGCAGAAAAGCGCAGATACGGGTTTTCATATTCTGAATTTTAAAAGTTGCCAAAACGTAAAATAAATCCACGTAGTGTTATAACAGGCGTTTATGCTGCCGGAATAGTGGCATAAGAACCTCTAAAGCGACTGCTGGGATACCACCGTCCTGAAATTTCTGGACTCCCGTTCCTTCTCCAGGCGTCTTTAATGAAAGCCAATCCGAGTGGCTCAAATTTGGTATTGAGGAGGCAACATCATTCCCCAGACTTGCGGCCTAATGATGTGTTGTGTGCTGCTCAGGTGGAAGTCTGCACATCACCGGTACATTCCGCATGTTCCGTGATTTACGCGATTAGTAAAGAAGAAAAACAAATTCCAATCAGCCTGGGCTGGCCATAATCAACCCGAGCTCGCTCGCAGCTGACCTGTGTACGCTTCAACAAACACTTAACGTAAAAGGAAAAGTAGGAAATCATGAGCCCATTACTGTTTCGTAATCACTTTTTTTTCCGCCTTGTCTGGAGATTGTTCGGAATGAAAGAGCTCCGCTCCCGCGCGATTATTCGATTCCATCACAAGAGTCCAGTACACCAGGATTCAATTATTTCCCCGGCATGCCTTCACTTGGGATCATACACGCAATGCGCCCCCCCCCCCCGGATCGTACCAACCACGGAGCGTGAAATTTCCCCAAGCGTCGTGCACAGTAAACTTCTCTCGGGATTGCTGTGGCCGCGGGACCTCCCTCGCCCTCACTTTACACACAAGTAGCGCAGCACAGTGCAATGCATGGCAATGATACGGCGAGCTAAATTAGCATTCCACGGGCAAGAGCCGACCATCTGGCGCGGGCCGTAAGGTCGAAGGAAGCGCAGGGAGCCGCGGTATGTTGGACCATGTGCGCAGGCCGGCTGTATGCCGCGCAGGTGCTAGCGCTGCATCGCAACGTCGCCATCTATAGGTTTATTGTACTCAGGTTGGCAACAAAACGAGATTAACTATGGGGGAGTTCAGCAAAGGAAAAATTTCCACCACTAGGTGAGCAGTGTTCCAAAACTTAACTTTTAATTAAAATTTTAAGCTACGTGAAAAAAAGAGAAAGATTTTACACAGTTACGAAGTTTTTTTTTTAGGATTATTACAAATATCCAATTTTTTAGAGTAGAAAATAGACAAAATCTGGTACCTTGCCGACACTAGCACTTATCTAGTGGTGAAAATTTTTTGTTGCCAAAATTTTAACATTGACCTTCCCAACCTGTAAAGGCTGTTCACGATAAAGTGAGCACTTTCGAAATCAATGTTAGAAAAAATTCACTACCTCTACCAGCATATATTTAGGGGTGCCCCGAGTGACATGCGCCCAGTTAAGTTGGTAACGATGAATGGGAAAGTAGTTCTGTATCTTAACGTCGAATGAAACGTGTTAGGTAATCATCTGTGCTAACTTAAATTATTTCTTTCGCTTTCTGTTTTTTATTCATCGAAGTGTAAAAAAAGCAGATTTGTAAAATATTTACTTTTCTAATAATTTCACAGTTTCGCTTGATCGACGCGTGAATAATGTGATGACGCCCATGACAATGTTAATCTTACATCAGGCGGAAGAATACACAACGTGCATACAAGTAGATCTTAAGCAGGGCTTTCAAAAGTGCTCATTTTATCGTGAATAGCCTATAGTAGTAGTAAACGTAGCCATGGAGCGACTGTACTGCCATCTCGTGAACGGACAGTTAAACTATCACGTCGTCTAGCTGGCAAAGGTCGGCAGAATAATCTTTGAATGAGCAAGTGCTAGGTTCACTGACTCCGACATTTAATGACCTATTCGCGGCGAGATTTGCAGCTGTTTTCGTGCGAGAGTACATCAGTTTACTTTTTAGCTCTCCCTGAGAGTGTCTGGCCGCTATCTCGCGAGTGTTAATGTTACAGCCGTGAGTGGAATTTCACGTTAGCGAGCAATTTGTTCAAGTGCCTGCGGATCACTGACCATTTTCGCATTTAGTGAAATCGAAATTTTTCTAGAAGCAGTAGTATCGTGAAGTGCCATTTAGACCAGACAGCCTGAACATGTCGAGAGAGAAGTTGTGATAAGAATTATATTTCGGTTATTTGTATGCTGTCGCGTAAGCGTAGAGATACACCACTCGCCAAGAGCTTCGTAGTTAAAATCTTTTTTTTCTCGCCATGGGATACACATCTTATTAATTGCTTAGTGCACTATCTAACAGGACATGAGTCGTTTCCTTCGTGAAAAAATATTATTTGTTTTTATAAATTGTGCAAAGAAATTCAGTTAAGGCAACGAAACACTTTTATAGCGCGCTGGGAAGTTTAATGGGTGTATTAAATTGCCAAAATATTGTGCATATGAAAAGCTGCCAGTTTAAAGTGTAGTTGAAATCTCTGGCTGCTAAAATCTGGTTTAATGGTAGCGGTTTAAAAGAGTTAATTTCGCTATTAGTTCCGCTATGACGCTGTCATGTGTGAATGAGTTTGTTAAGTGCGCGCATGTGCACATATGTGTGTATGTGTTATACACGTGTATGTGTGTATAGTTAACGAAATTGTGGACATGTTTATTAATTATGACCAAGTAGCTGTTGAATAGAGTTACATGGAAACTCCTTTCTCTTTGTTTTTACGTGTTTGTCATGTAGAAAATATGTGTTAAGGTATATAACAATATTTACGTTATATAAGCATGGTTCCTTTTTTTTTTATATAATAATGGTTATAATATGATACAGCTAGACTTAAAAGTGTAATCGTAATATTTCAGTTATAAGCGTGCATTTTTATTTGGTCACAAAATATTAACAGCATTGCCCACCCCTTAGTATTTTCTCCTTCAATTCCGAGGATATCTCGAGTATGGGTGACACATGCACTAAACATTTTAACTTGATAAGTTCCGCTACAGGTTTCAAAATCCACTGACCCAAGTAGGAAAGCGAACCCATTAAGCTCAGGTAGCTCTCACGCATCTCTTAATTACATCAACGCACCCGTCGACATAGTCGTAGAACAACACATAAAGCTGCTCGGCGATAATCCGTCTTTCCTACAAGTCTACATACAGCGCGAGTCCACCAGACAACCTCCAATCACAAATTTATTATAAGAGTTTATATCCGTTTCGAATGCGGTAGATCAACGTAACACCTGTCCAGAACACCAGAATCAGTAATAAGTTGCAAATAAATTATACTTATGTCCAATGCTGTACACATCAAGGCGTCAGTGCCGAACACACTGAGAGTCTACTTTGTGGCTAATCTGATTTGTGAAGTTTTCTACACCTCTTTGACATAAATAGTTCATAATGTTCATATCATTGAGGAAGCCGCACATTGTTTATTGGCTGCGAGAAAGTTGCTGAATAAAAGTACAGATAATACCGAAAAATTACGTGAGTGCAACACTTTTGACTCAGAAATTAATATGTGAACGAACGGGTTAATCCAGTAAGAATGGTGTAATAGGTTACGTAGACTCGCAAACACACAACCAAGTTCCTGTTACCAAGGCCCAATCCGGAAGCGTTCCAGCAGCGCGCTTTTTTCTCCAGGAATCTTCCAGCCTTAACACATTGGAGAATCTCATATTCATTAACTTACGCCTGTGGACGTTAATGGAACGTAGTACGTTTTCTCGCCAAACTGATTTATTATTGCGATTGCGTTTAAGATACTTTTACATCAATATTCGGCACTGACTGCGTGAAAGTGGTATTCGTTCGACCTTAGAACATAGATATAAACTTAAAGCGTGTCATGGTGTCTTTATAAATATAAGCTTGGCCATACTCAGTTATTTTTAGTGGTACTTTACCAAGATTATGAATTTTTCTGTGGTTTGATTTCTTTCACATCCAGAAAATAAAGAAAAGAATATGAGAGAGGGATGTCTATCTAACCATGATTCCACATTTTATGCCGTTTCTCTTTTCTTAGCCTACCCTAAAATTATATATTACAATATGTATAGTAAAAGTTCCTTTATTAATTGACGCGATACAATATGCTCGCGTAATTTTTATGATCAATACAATACTTAACCAAAGTTGTAGCCATGAACTGACGTAAATTATAATAACTAAGGATACAGCCTGTGTTCTACTTATTTTAAAAATCATATTTTTAATTGTGAGGGGACTGGAAAAATTAGCGAACTAATTTTAGGACATGCTAGATTTTATACACTTGTACATTTCTTTTACACTTACAGTTGGGTCACTATTTATTAAACACGCTCAGCTAAAATTTGAGTCAATAACAAGATATGCAAGGGGACAAGCACCGAACCCCGTGCCGCCTGGTCTGAGGTAAAATTGTCTACACACCAATTAACAATAGCTGAGGCCCGAAAATTCATAGTACAATGGGATCCAGCCTCCGTTTTGTTTAAAATGCGAAATATTCCTGTGTCTATAAGTTGGGGAATATGGGTCAGTGACTCCCTCGGGAGGAAGGTTTCTGGGCGTTTGAGGTTGTGTCGAAGTACCTTGCTATAGTAGCGAAGCCCGGTTACCGCATTTGACCCTATGACGGGTGGATGATGCGTCTCTTATTGCCTCGCTCCACTCATGGCGACCCTAGGCTCCTCGTGCCACACCTGGGTAACGTAGTTTGGGCTCCGCCGCCCGTATCTCTATGGGAATCAGTCTCCTCGTGACTGGTAAGGGGTATCTGCCACGGTGCCATGATGGCTTGGGCCAACGGAAGGTACCTAGGCCCGACCACTTGGTGGGGTGTTGGACCACTTGGCATTCAAGCTGTTGGGGCCCAATACTGGAATTTCATGGTGATGAAATTCTAAAGTATGGTAATGGTCAGTGGCGGATGACGACTCTTCCGTCTGACTGTTTCGCTGGTTGATGGACGTGGTAGCGATGGCGCGGATGCGATGACGATAACATGGAATAACTCTGGAACCTACGGGTCCAGACCTACGAAGTTTGATAAAGACGGAAATCTTCCATTTCAGAGCAAGGGCGGCTTTTCCTGGGCCTGCGTGCCACGGTGGGACCGGTAATGTGTCTAGCTCCATGCACTTCGCCAATAGCCCTCTATCTGGGCCTCAATCTTCTGGTGGGCAGTTCAGTGGTGGGATACTGGGAGGGTAACTGGTCTGTAATGGTTGTAAGGCTTATGCCCGGTGAGGCCTTAAAGTATCCTCAACCACAACCGGAGTGTGCCCTAGGGTGACTGTACCACCTGGCGCACTAACGGGTGTAAGGGGCTGCCTCTGTTCGGCTGGCGCTCGCCATTGGTGGAGCGGTCGGTCATTGAAAACTCACTAGTGCCCTGGAAAATAAGTGGGAGCATGGGCTGATCGGTTCGGCCCCACTAGAGGTTCTTTCTGGTGTATCGCTCACTAGAGGCTGGACTTGTGCTGATAGTGGTTAACTTCGTATGCTGGAGGAGGTCTGGAGAGATTCCCACTCTTAAAGAAGGACCGGGCGGTAAGCGGTAACCCGCTCTGGTTGTGTCCTGGAGAGACATTAGAGGCATGGACCACACGCTGGGTATCTGAGTACGTGGGTCTCAGAACCTTGTGGTAGAGTGCTCTGTGCTGTACTTTGTGAATCAGGTTGGGGCTTTGGATCTGGTCAACTCAGGTGCTATGCTGGGACACCTGCGATGAGAGGGTGTGATTCCTCTGCCTCAACGATTGGGTGGTCGCAGCGCGGAAAGGCTCCCGTGGTTAAGAGCGCTACGTAAAAATACAAAAAGTACAAGGGCTGAGAATCCTAAACAGTACTGTCCATTTTGATCACTCAGTATCTTAAGTAGGTGATAACTGAAGGGATGTTGTGCCAGGGCTGAGAGAGTTCTCCTGTTTTGTTGTCATAGCAACTTGTAACACGTGAGTAACCACTCTAAAACCTTGGTGCCCTTTTTTTTCTGTTGCAGAGGTCCTTCACGCTGATCCTGCAAGCCGTCGACCTGGACAACTCCACCGTGCCTCGTGAGTATTGTTGTCTTCATCAACTGTGTTGCTCTGTTTTGTTTGCATGTACGATTAGTAGAAATGTCAGCATCCGAATTCGCCAGCGAATTACGTTAGTATTTGTGTCAGGGTACTACTTGCAGTCGGCATGACTGAGAGGCGTTAGTTGTTTTTCCAAGCTTCCAAATGAATTCCGTTCAATCAATTTTAACGAACAGAAAACTGACTTTCAAGGAAAAATTATCTATTAAATGTTTTGCCCTGATAGATCACATTTAGAAATTACCACAGAAACTAAGATACAAAAACGTGTATTCAGACGTGTATTCAACAAAGACGTTTACAGTGAACACAACTGGTTATGTGGGTTTGCTCAAACAAACGCTTTTGTTTTATTTTCCGTGTCTGATTTTTAGTGCAGAGGTAAGTGCATGTCAAAGTCCGGTTTTAAGGACCTTGGACACTTAAGCAAGAAAATAAAAAAACACGAAAACTCACATGTTTCAGCACCCTACCAACCCAGACGGCTTGCCATAATGCTTGGGCTTAAAAAACGGTAACAGGTAGGATGTATTTTTTTAAATTTATTTTCTCATATTCTCAAATTTGTTTTTACAATAAATACTCTTTTGCGTGTCGTATGCTGTTCACCCATATATTTTACATATTTGACGAGTTAAAACAATTATGGAGTGTATGTCTAATGCAATTACTAGCATTTGTTTGTAGTCATTACCTCAGTAGAAAATTACACGTATATTTGTCATGTAATTAACATGCACTTTAATTGTATATAAAATAAGCGAAAATTCCATAACTTCAAAATAGTAATATTAATTTTTTTTTATTCAAGCGGCTTTATCTTACTCAGATGGGTTGAGATTCTGAAACGGGTTTCTTTAAAAAGTGTATCAACATATGCCTGGAGTTAGGACAGAAAATTATCAGAAAAAAAAATTTTCGGTCCAGTCGGCCGAGTTCGAACCTACGAACACGTGAAGGAGACGCTTGGTAACTACAAACTATTCCCACCTGTGAGAATCTGGAGTGATCCCAGCGAAAATTGAACCTGGTTCGTCGCAGTGAGAGGCGAGCGCTCTAGCCGCTACACTACCATGGTGCCGGGAAGGAGGAGAGTAGGTGTGTGTGTGTGTGAACACCTATTATTTGAATTCATCAGCCGCTACTGATACATGCGCTTATGAGCCGTTGTCGCGTGTAAGTTTCTGTCAACAGCTCGAGAGTTCGTTTGTGTGTGTTTTTTTTTGTTATAATTAGGATAGTAACAGTATTTGTTGAAGCATTTATTGATGCTTAATAACAGCAAAACACAATAATAAAACAAGTCCAACATGAAACTAAAAAGTAACTCTATGAAACTTCAAATATTTATTTGCTCACATTGTCAAGCGTTTGGATTGTACGTATATAATAACATCGTAATCTTCTCAATAGTCACTTCAACTGAGGTTTCTGGGGCGCAGTGCTCGGACGCAAACAATGTATAGTCTATTCGTGGTTTATTCGCCCTTATTGAATCAAACCTTTGAAAAATCTCCCCATGTATGACGTGTTTAGTTATTTCCAACACATGCCATATTTCACAAACATTTTATACTCGTGTTCATAAATGTTACTTTTTTTTTTCTGCTAGATTGAAATGTTATTCATATTTTATCCATAAATTATAATTCTTCATTTATAAATCATTTAAATTAAAACAGTTAGAAAACATGTGTGTTGGTAGCGCCTGGTAGTAAATAGTTTTTATACAAAATACTATTACACTGAGTGCGCACGAATTCGGTGCGTTGTCCTTTGGTGTAAGTTTCCAGACTAAGGCTGTTTTTGAATTCACAGTATATACTCGTTAAGTATATGCATTTGCGTACTAGCAGTGATGTGTACTATTCGTGTACTTGTTGAAATTATTCTGACATGTCATCAGCTATTCATGTTAGACTGGTCGCACATTCTGGTGGAAATATCAGATTCTATGAGCCAACAGAAAAATTCGGTGCAATATGGTGTTATATATACGTTACAACTTCTACGGTTACGCATAAAGTAGACTCACATAACCTTATAAACATTTATTTATTTTTGTCATGATTTTGTACATTGACATCTTACTAGTTAAAGTGCTGAAACCTGGCTTTAGCCGGTAATGAGGAATTAATAGGAGCGTTAGTGGGAGTGTATTATTTGCAGGACGGAAATGAAAGGCAACGCAATAATATTTGTACACTGGTTGCTTGACAGAGCAGCAAGACTACAGGTGTGTGTTGTGTTGTTTTGAACGAAAACTAATACAAACAAATATGCCAGTATAATATCTATGTTTGATCACTGTACACTTTGAGTACAAATTGTACAAAAGATAAACAAATTGCAGAGATATATAAAGTCTTGTACCTCGGTATCCTGAGGTTATGTTTATCTGTTCATTCATCTTGTCTCGATTTCACAAGTATTCATACCACACCAATAGCTTTGGGATATTGCTTTATCACGTCAGCGGAAGATTTTAAACAAATTAGGACAGTTGTTATGGAATTTGTTGCATTTATTTGTCGCATGTACAGGGACATTACACAGAAACTGGCATTCTTTTCTCGTCCCTCGACATATCTTGTGTTTGAAATGTACACGTTGATAACAAAATAAAGAGAAATACAATTCAACGGGGTTTGTAATAACTTGAAAATGCGGATTGCAAATGTATTATTATTTGTAAGCATACACCTGCGAAATATGCTACAGACGTCTACAAAAGCTCAGAATTTTATTCATAATTGGAGGTACATTTACCAAACTGACAATTATTTACGCACACAACAGAACGACATTTTGTAAATACGTATTAACTTTTAAAACTTGCGAGCTTTGTAAACACAAAACATACAAGTTTCACACCTGAAATACAACATGGCGACTGTCGAAGTACGCAAGTATGCCCATCAAGTATACAATTTCACATACTTACCAAGTATACTTCCTGTGTGTACTATACTGGGAATTTGAACAGCGCTAGTATACACATGTCGATGTTACTTCCGGCGACAAGTACGCACAAGTTTGCAATTTTTGAGGATTCAGAAACAACCTTAGTTAAGTTTAGTTTGCACTATGTGAAGGAATATCCAGGAAGTAGAACTATAGCAGGGCTTCGGAAAGTTGGACGTAACCGTGAATGGATTATATGTTCGGATCTCGGTCGAGCTTCCAATTTATTTTATACTAACCGAAACGGTTGCATGTACGTAGAACCAAACATATCTTTGCATGGTTGCAATAAGCAAATCCTTGTTTCGGGCAATCAGATAAGAAGAACAAAATATTTCATTGCCCCTATAATTACAATTAATTTGGTTGCGCCAAGCAAACTTTGTTTGATTCATGCCCGGTTGCACCAAAATCTTCCCCGATCCAAGATAAATTGATCCTAGTTTCGAGCCAGGATCCAGTTTGATCTTGGTTCCAATGCAAAAGTGTTGCACCAACGAAATTTCGAGATTCTAGATCTTTAATTCGTCGATTTTGGTTCCAACGTGAGAGATCGATAGTAATTATGAGAAAAATTTTGCTATTGGTTCGTAACATATGACGTCATTGACGTATGCGTATTTTTCATTATAGATAGAATTAGATGTGCGATGTGTTATCTGCTTTAAGTGAATTGTTGTACGAATTTTACTGAAAAAATATTCACGTGTGTATAATGTTGTTTTAATCTCCCAAGAAAATAACCGAACGTAGCTGTTAGCGTATTTTCAAACTACATTTGTTGACGATTTCGAACCGCCAATTTCGGCGGTTCGAAATGAACTTCATCTCGATCTCCAGTCCAGCTCTGAACTCGAATGGTGCAACAGTTATCTGTGTCGATCTTAGATCCGATCTCGGATCGAGTTTCGAACCACGATGGTGCAACCGGGCATCATAAACCCCTATTCGTCAATGCAAACGTGAGGGAATAGTGGTGGTAGGTTGAGCGCCATTTGACTGCTGCGGGCACGTGGTAGGTTCTACAGAAACTGGCCGCCCACACGTGATGACCTCAGCGCAGCCCTCCGGCCGTCCTTGTGCGTAGCCTGCGACCCAAGGTCAAGTGATATTGCCGTCTCCCGCTGCTGCTTACACACGTCACTCATCGCACGCGCAACTGCGTGCTCAAGCAGCCGCGACACGCTACACGCAAACATCCTGCCTGAGTGACTCGCTACGACGCCTGTACCACGGGGCAGGGGCGGGCAGGCCAGCGTCTACACAGGCGTTTCCTTACACATGTACGAAGTAAAGACAATAATTAAAAGCAATGTTTAAGAGTCGCGTCAATGGAATTTAGAGCCACGGGTTAGGAAAGGTGCAAAGGAACCGCGCCGGAATGCAAGAGCGGGGGAGACTGAAGATCCCCGAGAAAGCCCGCTGACCAGAGGCATCGTCCGGCACGATTCCCACATGCGAAAATCCGGGCTCGACTCCGCCGGGAATCGAACCCGGTTCGCCTTGGGGGGGGGGAGGCAAGTAGTTTAACCACTACGTCACCTTATTTGAAGAGCTTATGGAAGATCATGATGACTTTTGCCATGACCTTGTTTTCAGCAATGAAGCGACATTTTGTCGTAGTGGCACAGTGAACAGGCACAATGGGGTACAGAAAACCCTCGTGGCGTCGTTTAGCATATTCGTGACTCTCCGAAACTGAAATGTTTTTTTTTTGTGCCATTTCGAAATGTAAAGTTTACGGCCCCTTCTTATGCTGCGGGGAAAAAAAAAAAAAAAAAAAAAACCATTACAGGGCACATTTATCTCGACATGTTACAACGTTGGCTCATGCATCATACCCTCAGCTCGAGACAGACAGTGCAAACGGTATCTTCCAATTGGACGGTGCTCCGCCCCACTTCCGTCGCGAGGTCCGCGAATTCCTCAACAACAGATTGCCAAACCGATGGATTGGCCGTAGCGGGAGTGATCAACAACTGGAGTCATGGCTCCCTTGACCGAACACCGTGCGACTTTTTTTTTTGTGTGGGGCTATGTGAAGGATGCGATGTTTGTGCCGCCTTTACCGGTTCGCCTAGCAGACCTGCGGGCTCACATCATCAATGCTTTAGATCGCATCGACCGGGACATGCTGCATCGTGTGCGGGACGCACTTGATTGTAGGGTTGATGCGTGCAGGATGGTACACTTGCAAAGTGTCAACAAAACTTGGTGAGTTTCTCCGCACAGCTGCAAAGTTACGTCTTGGTGCGTTTAAAAACATGCGTACAGTAACGTCATGAAACTGCTACAATCATTTGTAGACATCCTGTTTTTAATTGGCAAACAGACTGACAATCGTCCAGTAAAGTTGTCAACGACGAACGGAATGTCTTAACAGTCTGGATCACTTCTTATACAGAAATTCTTTGTTTTAGTGTCATAGCTGATTGTTAAAGGGTTCCCTGGTTGTGATCAAAAGGTGAGAGAGAATTAATATATACAATTTTGTATTAAGTTAATAGTTGGATAAATATGCATTACCAGTTAATATATTATGTCTGTAATAATGGGTAAGGTAATTAGCTAAGCTTCTATTGCCACATTGTCCAGTAAATCATCCTAAATTTGAAACAAGAAGAAATAAATAAAAAATTCAATATGGCGGGTGACATGTGCTCTTAACGTTGGATTAACAGTGTTAGGTAATAATTTGTGCATTCTGTTATTATTTACTTTGCGTTCTATAGTTTCTAAAGGTTGTTCACGACAAAGTCAGCACTTTTGAAATCAAACTTTTAGATAAAAGTCACTGCCTCTACCTGCACATATTGTAACTAGCGCACTGAGTGACATATGCGCTCAGCAAAGTGGGTAACGATGGATGGGAAGTAGTTCCGTATCTTAACGTCGAATAAAAAATTTTCGGTGACGATCTCTGATAAAATATGCTATTTTTTGGCTTTATATTTGTTTATGAACCGAAGAGCAAAAATGAGCAGATTTGTAAAATATCTACTTTTCGTATAATTTCACGGATTCACTTGACCGACGCATGAATAACGCGGCCAGGCTCATGAAAATGTCCATTTTACGTTCGATGGAAGAATACACAGTGGACATACAGTACAAGTAAACCTGAAGCAGGGCTTTGAATAGTGCTCAGTTTACCGTGAACAGTCTATACTAGTGTGATCGTATCTTTTGCCGCTGAGTCATAAGGGAAATGTATTCTCACTTCCAGGCCGCATCCAACGAGCAAATACCTTGGCTAACGGCCAGCCACTATAATGAATGTTGTACAGACTCAGCAAGAGCGTCCGGCCTAGCGTGGACCAACGCGGTCAGTTGTAACACGGAGCAGAAACCAACTGAACCGGTTTTCCTGCGGCGACACATTTCTCTCTCGTTTTCAATGACATTGAATGTCTACCGACGTCGAAAGTTTTCTACGAACAGGACGTCTTTTTTTTTTTTTTTTTTTTTTTTTTTTCGAATTCATCTGAGGAAAAGCTAGATTTTAAACACGAGTACATGGAAGTCACGTGTTTATACAGGTTTACCACGTGAACTGAGAACTTTTAAAAACAAACTTTGAAAAATGTCACTGCTCCTAAGTGCATGTGTTTTAACATCTGCATTGACTGGCGTGAGTAGTGGGTACGGACAGATCCGAGACCGTCTGTGTCACCAGCAGTCCTATACCCGATTGCGTCAACATCTTCCCCGATCCGAGATCGAATGATCATAGTTCCGAACCAGGATCCAGTTTGATCTTGGTTCCACTGTAAAAGTGTTGCACCAATGGAATTTCATGATTCTGGATCTCCAATTCGTCGATCTTGGTTCACAGTGAGAGATCGAGATTAAGTATGAGACAAATTTTGCTATTGGTTCGTAATATATGACGTCGTGGAAGTAGGCATATTTTTCACTACAGATGGAACTAGATGTGCGATGTTCTATCTGCTTTAAGTGAATTATTGTTGTACTAATTTTGCTGAATAATATTCAAGTGCGTATAATGTTGGTTTAATTTCCCAAGAAAACAATCGGGCGTAGTTCTCTGTTGGCGTATTTTCAAACTACATTTGTCGACGATGTCTGCTGATCTCGTATCAAGATTTCGAACCGCCAATTTCGGCGGTTAGAAATAAACTTCATCTCGATCTCCAGTCCAGCTCTGAACTCGAATGGTACAACAGTTTTCTGTGTCAATCTTAGATCCGATCTCGGATCAAGTTTCGAACCACGATGGTGCAAGCGGGCATTAGTGCCATAAGATTAAACTGGGAAGGGGTCTCTGACAGGAGAAAGCAAACTGGGGTCTGCCCTTTTTTGAAACAGAAAGTGATTAATTGGGATTAATTGAATGGATTAACGGATTAATTGAAAGTATTAATTACAGGTAAATGATCAAAGGGGCAGCATAGGAAAAACTGCTGGGTCGTCCTTGTCGACCTCGTGTATATGTGTTTAACATGGGAGAGGTCTTGCTCAGAATAGGGAATTTTTCTGGGTCACCCTTATCGTCATTGGCTGCGCGAGAGCCTGCCGCCTTGCCTCCTCGTCATACTCTACTCACAACTGCATCCGTCCCTATGCCATTTTAGAGAGTCTGTAGCCTCCTCGCGAGTTCAATGACCTGCAGGATAGACTTCTATAATCGCATGTACAAATATGCCGATATCAGCTGCATATCGGTTGTCTGCTGTCACAGCGGAAGGCGATGATTGGGCCAGCGTTCTACAGGAGCCGTCAAACACAGCGTGGACCAATGGCTAAAGTTATATAAACACACGTGTTTCGAATTTTAGCTTGTGTCAAAATGAATCCGCGAATTATTCAGGTCTCGAATAATAGTCCATCAAAAGTTACTTCCAACTTTTCTGAAGCCCTGTTAAAGTTTTATTTTCAGGATATTCCTCCACCTCAAACAAATAAAGTTTAAATGCGTCTAGAAAATTACACCAAAGGGGCAACGCGCCACATTCATGCGCACTCAGTGTAATTATATTTTGTATTAGAGCTATTTCTTACAAGGTATTACCAATACAATTATTTTATCGCTGTTTTTATTTATATTATTTACAAATGAAATACTATAATTCATAGTCAAAATATAAATAAAATTTTAATTAATAAAAAATATGGTAGTTTTGTGTCAACACAAGTACAAAACGCTTGCGATATATAGCATATTTAGGAAACAACCAAACACGCCATTCATGGGGTGATTTTTTCAAAGGTTTGATTAAAAAAGTGCGAAGAAACCGCGAATAGACTATATAGTAGGCTTGTGGGCCTGTGTTGCGCGCTGCCGCGCCTTTGTTTGCTGAGATATTGCGAGGGCACGCGACCCGTCGGGGAGGGGGAGGGGGTGTGCTACAAATTGCCGGCCGTCCTGCGCTAACGAACAAGACAGTGTTGCCAACTAACTGCAAGGACATGTCCGTGTGCGCGGGGGGGGGGGGGGGGACTTTCCAGCCTTTTCCTTATTACGTACGGATGTTGGGACAGATTTCCGAAACCAACTCGAAACGGAAATAATTTTTGCCAGAAAATAAAAAACTTAAACAAAAAAAAATTAAATTTGATTGCTACTCTACCAAGCCGTTTTCACGGATTGTATTTACATGACAGTACGGGTGGTCTCCGATTGAATAAAAAAATGCAACATTGCGTACGCCATAGTGGCTATTTATTTCCTATAGTGGCAGCTGACGTGAAGCATACCAGCAATCTCGATACTTCCATTATTCGTTTGTCTTGGGGCCACGGTGGTTGAGCAGTTAGCCTGCTCGCCTCCCACCTAGGCGATCCGGGTTCAGTCCCCGGCCGGGTCACTCCGGATTTCCGCATGTGGGAATCATGCCGGACGATGCCGTTGGTTGGCGGGTTTTTTCTCGGGGATCTCCCGCTTCCCCCGCCCTTTCATTCCAGCGCTGCTCCATACTCACCTCAATCACCCTCATCGACTCTGAAGACCTCGATGTTAAGAGCCGTCCAAGTCTCTTCGCTATTCGTTCGTCTTGATTAAGGTTCGAGATACTGTAATGAGCAACAAATTTGTTGAAATGGTAGACGTGATTGTAATCTATTTTCTGCCGAATTTTTTTTAAATTTATCTGCCGCTTATAATGAGTCCCATAGTAGACTACTTTAATTGGTCGAGACTGTTATGCATAGTAAAATCTCCCCACTTGCCCTATTAAAATTTTACTTGTGTAATTAGTCCTCTTTTTCCCTGTATGAAAACATGTTTCGCTTGCGTGGCGACTCCAATGGCGAATGTAGAAACATTTCAAAAGATGTTTTAGGGATTTGGCAAAATTGAGTTGGCAACCGTGGATGAAGCCGCGCCGTCGAGAAGGTTGCCAAGTCCACTGCTGTCAGTACCGCCGCTGTTTAAGAAGTCTTTCAGGCACATATGAAAACTTAATTTTAGGCGCTGCAACAAACAGTTTTATTTGGAACTGTAATAGTATCATAATAACCCTCTATCACAGAGGCCGTATCGCAAATTACCAGCAGCTGCACTCGCACTCGCTATTTACGAGTATTATTACTGTGTGTTGTTTATCGTTTTCGTTTACTTGAAGTAAACAAATCATCTTAATCCTTATGGTTGTAGCTGCTATTATTTTTTATACCATTTAAATAACACTTTTATTGCGATGCATGTTTAACATGGTATACATTAGCAAACTCATAATATATTACAAAGAAATATCCTTTCACTATTGCAATCATTTCCTTACAGTGAAAAATTGTTTGTTTGTTCGGCATCGTGTGGATGACGACAGTGTTCAAACGTAAATATACAAACAATATCCCGAGAGCATGCATAGAGCATGCATCCAGCACACACTCGTGCACTCGCTGACGTCACTTCCGAGTGAAAGTGCGCGAGTGTAAGTATTCTTACTATTTGGAACACGGCCAGAGTAGATAAGTGGAAGGAGAGACAAAATGGAGTGGCGGTACCTTCGATGTTGGTGTATCCATTCTGTGATCGGCTGCGCGGAGCTTATTGAACGGGCCTTGTATCTGATGGCTAACGCATTGTTGTAGTGCCTAGCCAAGTGTACAACCTATCTATATTCTTGCATAACCACACTGGCTCAAGGCCCTCAACAAAGTACCAGGATCGACTATATTAACTCTTCTAAATTACTACCACCGGTCGCTTAATTAATATCAAACTTTATTACATAAACAAAACTAAACTCAATTAGAAATTACACAGATACAATAAATGCTACACTTCTTGACTCCTTCTACCTGGCGAATAGGTTGTTAGGGCGTGGATTGGTGAACGCCGTCCCAACCATAGACTAAAGATGAGGTAGACCAATCTCGCTGGCTGCACACAAACAATCTCCATGTCTCGGCATTCAACTATTTTTCTGCCAACACGTCTAGCGAAAACGGCATGGTTTTAGATTTTAGGTTAGAAAACGTATTTGTAAATAAGTGCTTAGAGATGTTTTTATACTTCCTCTGAATTCAAATAGGAAAATGTATTTTATTAATTAAATAGTGCTTGTCATTTAAAAATTAAGATATAAATGTTGACCACGTGACTTTGACAGTTGCGTTCTTTCGAGGTAGTTCTATGTTGGGTACATGCGCAGAAGACGAATAAGCGGTCTACATAATCTTTAGTCTATAGTTCCAACATGTTGCTAGCAAGTGACGCCATCTTGCTGCCGTGCGCCTGGAGTTGGTGGTGTAAAGCTGGATCCATAATCACAATACATAAGCACAGGGCATAGAACATAACAGCGGAGCATTCATACGACCAGAATTATTGCACGAAATTGATTCACAATTGAATTCGTAAGTGTTATTTATAGCCAATGAAATTTCGCGACGAGTCTGACAGTCATTTGGCAGTGTTGGTAAATAATGGATTTTCGTGACAAATTTTGATATCGTGTTGAAAATTGACAGTGATTAAAAATATTTAGCACTTTTGCTTTCTTACAAAATCTTTGCTTTTGTTATAGTAAACATTCGGATAACATAAAAATAATTTCTGCTAGTAAACGGTTACCTATTTTTTCCTCTAAATTTATATCTTGCGATATTTCTTTGTTTCTGCAGCATAACCGTTCTTCCATTTTAAATAAACAATTTCGTTGACAATTTCATACTTTGATTTGATTGGCTGTTGTTCCATGCGCCTGCGCAAAAAATGAAATGTAATGATTTAATTTGTGTACTATGTCAGGACCACTCATGCGCACATGTTATGCGCAGTTGTGAATCAATAGGTTCGTAAACATGGCAGTCAATTCTTGCGCACACCACTCATGTTGGGGGTCACGGTGGCTGAGCGATTAGCAAGGTCGCCTCCCACCAAGGCGAACCGGGTTCAATCGCCCGGCAGGGTCACCAGATTTTCGCAAGTGGGAATCGTGCCGGACGATGCCGTTGGTTGGCGGGTCTTCTCGGGGATCTCCCGTTTCCCCCGCCCCTTTATTCCGGCGCCGCTCCATACTCACTTCTATCACCCTTATCGGTTCTCAAAACTTCGCTGTTAAGAGCCGCCCAAATCTCTTCATTCACTCACCACCCATGTTATGTGGTTACTGTTATGCTTTTCATTGCGACCGAAGTAGTTGGCGCCATGGTAACTCACTGGACTCGCATTCGGGAAGACCCGGGTTTGATTCCCAGTCCGGCCATCCTGATTTCGGTTTTCCATGGTTCCCCGAAATCACTCCAGGCGAATGCTGGGATGGGTCCCTAACAAAGGCCATGACTGATTTCTTCCCATTCCTTCCACGATCCCTCTTCCGTGTGTAACATGCAACGTCTCTAATGACCTCGCTGTCGACGAGACGTTAAGCCCAACTACCTACCTACCTTTCCATTGTAAACAAATCTTAACCTGTTTTCCTCTAACCTACCTCGAAACTAAGAGGAGAGTCGGAGATCTCAGGTAGGGATGGGACCTAAGTACGTCTCAGGGCTGCGCCCCATACACCTGGGCATGCAGGGAAGTTTGTATAGGCTGTTCACGGTAAAGTGAGCACTTTTTAAGGCCCCCCGCAACCGGCATTGACCAATAATAAATATATCTTATTGTAGCATCACGCATTACATTTTGAGGGCGGTGAAATGTATACACCGTGTTTGTTGGTCACATAGCAATGTTTATATTAAAAAGCAGCAGGAAGATGGAAATTGGATGAAAGGAAAAATTTAAGAAGGGCCTTAAAAAGTGCTCACATTACCATGAACAGCCTTTAACAACACGGGAACATGCTCGCTGCGCTTTGCTGGGATTGGGAAAATGTGGCCACGATTGGGGCCATGGTTACCTCCCATGCTAACCTAACTGATCTACGAAGTTAAAGGGGGAAACCGGCATAGGCGCCGTAAAAATACCTCGACTAAACAGAATTGCAAAGATGCACGCGATTTATGAAGTACAAGAAAAATACATCTACTAGAACAGAGGATGGGGAAGTTGAGCCGAGATATTTGGGCGACTCTTAACAGCTAGGTCTTGAGAGCCGACGAGGGTGAAATGAGGTGAGAATGCAGCAACGCCGCAACGCAAGGGGCATCCCGGAGAAAACCCGCCGACTAGCGGCACGATTCCATTTGCGAAAAGCCATGAGTGGCCCAGCCGGGTTTTGAACCCGTTTCACCTTGGTGTGAGGCGAGCAGTCAAGCCGCTCAGCCACCATGGCCCCAGGACGTGAAAGGATAATCTTATTGAAAGGGCGTTTGAAACACTACACTGTAAAAAGTATTGAGAAAATCACCTGACAAGTGTAAGGTAATATTCGCAAACTTGCCGGGGGGGGGGGGCATAGTTTTCCTTACGAGGTAAGTTTAATTACCTTTAATTACGAAAGTCCAAATCAATCTATTGATATCTACACTATCTCATCGTCTTCTCGCTGGTTTCAGATGGAGGGTGGGCGATGTTCCATGTACAGACACTCCCATCTTCGACGTAATAAGGTTTAATACAGTATAGCAAGCTATGGAGTCGAGAAGCGGCGAACTGACGGACGCTGGATCAATAGGCCCACGCCCTAGCCGATTTAGCCACCAGGACACGAGTAACAGTGAAGATCTAAATAATGTATACATATAATAATTTATTGTTCCTGCACGATGATACACAGCATTTGAGTTTGTGCGTTATCTTCGGCATTTTTAACATTCGTAGGTGAAATCATATCCACATTGCCCAAATCACCACGCAATTTATATCATGATTATAGTAAAAAAAATTTTCTACGGATTAAAAAAACCGCAAAATAAAACACAACACGAAATGGCCGAGTCAACACAAAAACTTTCGGTGTGGTAAAATTATTTTTCTACATTTAAGAGTTTCGTTTACCTTACATGTATAGGTAATTAGCTTCCTTTACATATAAGGGGTTATACATCAAATTTTTTTTACAGTGTAGAAGAAAAAGATTGGCCAAGAGGGCTGTCTTTCATTCGTTGACGCTGGAATATTTTACGCCTGTGTTCCTAAATACTGAGTGCTACGGCTGTGCTGCATCGGTCGTCTGCTGAACGGCGGTAATGAGTTGTTGTCGGCCACGTTAGAAAACCTGTTTACGTCCGACCGCGATCCACCTGCGGCTAACATCTCAACTATCCCCTCCTCCTCCTTCACGCAATTATGTGAAGCGTCGTCGGAAGGAAAATAAAATTGAAGACCGATTTCGCATAGTTACAGCGGGATATTTTGACACCACGAAAGTAGTCGTCCCGTTTTCAGGTCGTTGCCCGACTTGTAGCTGAACTCTCCTAGGCGTATATGAAAATGTAATTTTGGAGTTGCATTTAGTACATTTTTATCAGGAACTTTACTAGTATCAGAATAACTCGGCCATGTGTGGGAACTAATAAATGCGTGTCTGTGTTAAATGTTATTGGCAGCAGTTCTTTGTGAGAGTACGGAACACATGTCATACACGTCGTGAGGAATTCCCTCATTGGATGCCGTTTGACTATTATAATGTGCATTTCTTTAACAAAGTTACGATTTTTTTCAAATGGTACAATGCGTTTATTCACACCAATAAAGTAAAACTTGAGGAAATTAGAATGAAAATGGCGTGTTTTGCAGGATTCTAGTGCAGGTAGTTCACGTGCTATCGTAATATGATAATTTTAACAACCTACGGTTGTCTGCTCCGTTTAACTGCTTAGACTACGATCTTCGTATGTTTGTGTAGGTCCTGTTTGCTATGCGACCTCCTTGTTAGTACTTCGTGATATGGGCTATTCACAGTAAAATGAGGACTTTTGAAAGCCGTGTTTAAGATCTACTTGTATGAACGTTGTTTTTTCTTCCGCCTTACGTAAGATTAACATTGTTATGGGCCTCATCACTTTATTCATGCGTCGGTCAAGTCGGTCAAGTGAAACTGTGAAATAATTGGAAAAGTAAATATTTTACAGATCAACTCATTTGTACACTTAAATGCATAAAAAAAAAAAATAAAAAAAAAACAGAAAGCGAAATTAATAATTTAAATTATCCGAAATGGTTACCTAACACTTTTTATTCGACGGTAAGTAACGGAACTACTTAGCATCTATCGTTACCAACCTTACCGAGCGCATTGTCACTTAGTGCGGTCGTCGAGGTATATGCAGGCATGGGCAGCGACTTTTTTCTAATGTTTATTTCAGAAGTGCTCACGTTATCGTGAACAGCCTTTATCTTGTGATTGCAAAAGCTTCCTGTTTTTTTTTTCTTATGAATTATGAGCACTATAGCTCAGTTAATCATCAAAGATGCGCCACACGTTCAGCACGACTTTCCGGCGAGTTATGAAACGACCAACACTTATATCTCCCGCTGCCATCCGTAGTAGGTGATATAAGTGATCTCTGCACGTAACTGCGCCCGTAGCACCTTGAAAGGCGAGTGCTTGCGCACGAGATTATCCATACTTGTAGCATGACTAAGCTTTGCGCAACGTTGTTGTTGACAAGGTTATGCTGTCGGTGCAGTCGATTTTTTCTTTATGTATGTTCTGTACGCAAGGCAACGGGAAAGAACTCAGGTTATGTCCTTGACACTGGTGTCTGGGTGTGTGCTGATTCTGCATGGAGGAAAATATCAGCACAGCTAGTATCAAAAAAATATTTTCATGGTTTCACAACTGTATTATCAAACGACTAAGCAAGAAAGTGCGTAAAGTAACAAAAATCCAGTGCTTAATTTATTAATTCAGCACTATTACAATTCAGCCTCGTAATTTACAGCGGCTTCCGAAAGTGGAGAAACAACATTGGCAGTTTTCATTCATAATGTTTGTTTTTTAGTTGATCGTGTTTGTGCACGACTGATTGTTGAACTCATGGCGTACTTGAGGTTCTTTGTTGAAATTTAATGGTAGTTGGGATTTCGAAAATTTTCTAGCAACTTAGATGAATTTAAAGGCAAAGATGAGAATTCTACATTAAAATGAGGACAGACGACAGCCATACATTTTTTTATTCATTGTTATGAGCTGGGAATATGGTGTATTTCAGAGCATTAAAGGGTTGTGGAACTAACCATAAAGCTAGTAGGTAATAATGTAAAGGCATTTATAAAAGTTTTAAGTAGCAACAATATTCATACTTTTTCACCGCACAAATATTACGTGCTCGTCGAATATAGACATATTGCAGTTTGGAAGAGCTTGTTGTTTATGGCAACAGTTTAAGCTACAAAATAAATAATTAATGGATTGTTTTAGAAGTTTATCTTTGTAGACCATTGCACTGGTAGCATGCAAGTTTATGCCGCACCTTGATTTATACATTTTGGCTACACTGGCCATGGCCCATTGACAGACCTGCATGTGAGATTTTTTTCTTTGAAAAGTAGTCGGTTTTGACTAATCAGAGATCTGATACCACAGTGTAAGTTAGATTTGGCTATAACTTATTTTAGAATTGGTATATTAACGTAGTAGTCTTTTCCATATGCAGTGGTGCTATTAGCGTAAAATTTTTCATCTACCTCTCACGTTTCAGTTATCCTTCTGCTTAAAGGTCTTTTACTACTGTCAGTAGATGAAAGTAGAAAAGTAGTCCGATGGTCCTCGATCGCAGTACTATAAACACGTCTTGACTGTGAATTGTGAGACACGAGTACTATATTTCTACTAGCTACGTGGCCTTAGCGTGTTCCCCATTTTGAGAGACGGAATGGTTTGTGAACTCGGTCCTCCTTCCCCCTCCACCTACCTTTTTGTTCTACTGACATGTGTTCGGCTCTACTCTTGAATAGAGATCCGGAAATGTCACGATTTCATTTGACGGTTAGGCTAATCTCGACAATTGTTCATTGGCTCGCCGTGTCTTCGCGACGATCACTGCTTTATTTTTTCTATAGGTTGTGCACGGTAAACTGAGCACTTTCAAAAGCCGTGCTTAAGTTCTGCTTGTTTGCACATTGTGGTATTCTTCCACCAAATATAAAATTAACGTTTCCAAGGACTTTACCACTTTATTATGCTTCCTACATGTTTATTCCTGGTCCACGGTCTTGCAATTCATGCCCTGAAACGAGTTTGAACTGTGTACCAACGAAGCAAGCTTGAACTAGCCCAACTCCCGATTCTCTACTCATTTGTGCGTATCAGGGACTGCAAGTCGCCATCATCGCTTTACAAAGCGCTCAGCGGGGGAAAAACACGCCAACAGGATTTTATTTGCTCAAGTGTTTAAATCCTTACATAAAATAAAGCGTGAAATGAAATTTCTCAGCTTTAGAAACGATTTCTAAAAATGTGGTGGATTCAAATATGTTTCAGTGACGTCACGAGCTTCCGAGTAAACTGCGTTTCAAATCGTGAGCGTACGTTAGATTGTAATACCACATTAATAGAAGGTACTGAACACTAACAGTTATGTTTAATATGGTTGGAAAAATTAGCCGACCATATAATCATTGCCGCCATCGCACCAAAGCTTTGTTATTTCGTGATCGTAGCTGGGACTGAACGACAATGAAAACTCCGAGTCAGCCATGGCTAACCCAGCGCAGTCTTGAAAAGTAACCTATCTCGGCTACACTAAAGGTTTGTTCCATTCGGCCTCTCTGGGTCAAAAAGAGTCGTTAACACATGCAAAGCGAATAGAAAGCCTTTAGGTCGTTTCCGTGCATAAAAATCACAATGGCGAATATAGCAGACACCTTGTAGCTGACGCTATATTTATTTTTGTGATAGCTTGTGTTCACAAATAATCCGCCCCCCCCCCACCCTTCCCCCAAACATTCAAAACATTTCGTTATCCTTAAAGTCTTAAATTCAGCGTATTATCTCTTCGAGGATAAGTTGTAAGGTTAAAGACGTTCTCGTTTTGTAAGCAATAAAGATGGTGAACCAGCGAAGCCCGCCAAAATCTACCCAGCAGACGATTTGCCCTCGTAACTCTTGCTTGCGGGGAGGAGCAGAAAGTTCGTGATCTAAATGACCCGGGGGCATTTTGATCTTACGAATGGAACGCCCGCCGCCACACTGCTTCCGGTGAATGGAACGCGAAAGATACGAAAGGTAAACAAGAGCGGCCGAATGGAACGAAGCTTAAGAATAACTGCTATAAACGAAGTTTCAACTTATCTATTTTTGTAAGTATTTTATGCTGCAGCTCTCTGAGATTTTCTCTTTTACAAAGTTTCCGTTTGGTAATTATCATAAAAAAATTACATGTATTTTAAGAAAATTTACGACTCAAGTTTTATAATAAGCTTAATACGATAAGGGACAGCGATCACTTCGCTCCTAAAACATGATACAAAGTGTAAGGAACATTTTATAGCGATGAAAATTGCGCGTTTAACATATTTTATGTTGAAAATAATTGGCCGTATCTGGGTGCGGAATTCAGCAGTTAGGTGTTCCAGGAAATTTCTTTAAACCAGTATAATTAAGCAATAAAAACCATCATAGCGATTTAATTTACTGTATTTTTTTTATCATGAAATCTCGACAATTGTCGTAAGGATGCGTTAATTTCTGAAAATTGCGGACAGCCCGCGCAGCAGTGGGTAATTTTCCAGTTCTGATTTGAGCGAAAAGGCGATGTAAGGAGATTTAAATGAACGGTTTGTTAGGCGAAACCCACAAAAGACCAGCAATTGATTTTCGACACAGGCAAAACTTTTCTGTTAGTAATGCAAAATTGACTCCTGTATTCCTTCCTTGTTTGGGAAAGTATCTGCAGCGGACTTTCAAATAGGACAGTAATGCGGAATAACTGCCTCGTATTCGTGGTTTTTTTCTCATGAAATAAATTCGAGACGTGTGATTTCGTGATCATCTTGTCATATTTCCATAAAAAAATTGGTTTTAGCAAAATAAATAATTTAAATGAAAATTTTGTGGTATCCAGTAGGTACCCTTAAACATGTATAGTTTGACAGTAGCTGCATGCAAAGAATTACGTTTCTATAAAAAAATTGTGTTTGCGAATGAGGCCACAACTACACAAGCCAGATTTTTTCTTAAATTGAGTGTAGGTCCTTTACACAGTATGTTATTAATAATACTTTTTAACAGGGTTGCCAAAAAGCATACGCAGCTTCAGTAACAAATGTATAATTACATTTAATATTGCCATGGACCAATTCACTTAACGCGTTGCTCAAGTGGGATTGTGGGATTGTAAAGAACGTATAATTGTTTCTGTTGTGCAAATTCTTAACTCTGCTGTACACAAAAACCGGTCGTTAAGTTGAATAATTAGGTGTCCACATATTTAAACATAACAGTTTTAATTCGACGTAAAGACATCGAACTATTTCCTCTCTGTCACTGCCAACTTTTCTAGGTGCATGCAAGTAAGGCGCTCGTTAAATTATATTCAATTTTGGGCAAAGATTTTTTTTTTTAAAAGGTTGATTTAAAAAATATGAATCGTCGGAGAATCAACTACAGTCGATAGGTAAACACATGAAAAATTTGCGGATTTATTTCGGAACAAGCTAGAATTCAAATAGTACTCATGCGTGTATGCTACTGTTGCCAAGTTGGTTCACGCGGTAATTGACACCTCCTGGAGTACGACGCCGTTTCATGGCAAAAAGGGCCAGGTCACAAGTGACGAACGCACGACTGTTCGCGCGGTGTGCAGTGAAGTTCTCGAACGAGGAGCCAAGTGATTCAGAGGCCCGCCGTTCAAAATGGAGGCACGGTGCTGGGCGGGATCGGCCAGGGGCGACAATGTCGCACAGGAGAGGCGGGTCTCGTGCTCGTATTTGCATTGTCGCCACACGAAGAGAGGCAGCCCGCGGGAACTGCCGCGGAATAACAAACAGCCCCGTCGCCGTAATCTTGGCCGAGCGTCTTCCACAGTCCAGCGAGCTTCGGACGACAGTCTACAGCACAGCGCTTAAGGCAGATTCCCACCCGCCATCTTGCATGTATGGCATTTTTGTCATACTCTAGAAATTCAGTTTCGTATCATGTTTTTTTTTGGAACGACAGAGCACGGAGCATTGCCTAGTGCATTGTCTGAGGTCAGTATTTCTTGATTACTGTTGATATAGTTGCCTTAGTAATCGTTCGCAAGAAATAGCCTCGCGTTTCGCCTCTACAGTTACCACCAGCTAAAAATTAATAAACGTAGCGAAGCTGTGGCAGTTCGATAAAGTTTGGGCAGCTGTTATATAGGATATGTCGAGCGGGAAATTTCAATACACTTCTGTAATAGAAGCTTCAGCGAAAAATTGATACATCCAATATGGCGAGTGGGAATCCACCTTAAGAGTGAGGTGGACCCCCGCATTTATTTGTGAAATAGTTGTTTGCGCGAATCTCGGTAAGTAAATGTTCTGCAAATATGACTTTTTATCAGAAATGATATTATATATATATATATATATATATAATATCTATGTCACTATTTTTTTTTTACTTTTGTCACATTAAGTGTATTTTTGGAGAAAATAAATTCGTGAAAATGGTCAAATATCGTATTTTTAAAGTTTGCCTATGCAGTTTCCTTAAACGGCAAGAGAAAAGTACGAAGATACGGGAGTCGTTTAATCTGTGTTCTTCGATCGCGTGTGATAAAACCCTACTGTTACAAATCTAATTGTAAGCTCTGGCACATAACGTAACATATAGTATTACAAATCGAACAAAATCCATTACATCAAACGTTTCTGATGGAAATGTTAGGATATATTTTGATTGCTTGTCCTAGATCATGTGATGTGCAATAGCGTGGGTGACATATAATTTTGCACTGCTGCAATAAAGGATGATTATAAATCCACGGCAGAGAGCAGACAAATTTAAGGACTTAATGGGAATGGTGCATAAAAGCAGAACATTTACCCGATTTTCGATATAAGTAATTTTCCCAACGGTTTATCGAAATTTTTGGCTCGACAAGACGCAAATAATCATTTTCAAAGCTTTTTTACATTTTTGGATATTCAATGCCGTCATTATTCTCGGAGCACTGACGGGAGAAAAGAAAGCATTTTTTTGTTTTTTGTTATCTTCAGTCAGTGCTCCGAGAATAACGAACACGGTGAATTTGTAACAGTGCAAGAAAGTGCTCAAAATTGTTATTTACGTCTTGTCGAGCCAAAAATGGTAAAAAATCCGCTGTAAAACCAGTTATGGCAAAAATTATATAAATATGTGGTTTGCGTGCACCATTCCCCTCAAAGAAACTCCTGAGATGCAGTAGTTTCTGATAAATTTACAAGCGGAAACTCTGAGCAAACGTGGTTGTCTGAAAACCGGCATGTTTCGCTACGAACATGTGATGTACTCCGCTATGCATAACAGTAACTCGTTTGAATGGTTGTTGATAGAATTAACACTTTCATTTCATTTTAACATAATCCACAGTAGAAGGACAGTTCCAAGGACAGAAAAGGGCTTACATGTATGTGTTTATTATAATAATTATATTCACGCATACAAATAAATCCTTTGGTGTTCTTTAAACTGCCCTTCTTCTATAGGGTGGCTGTTGTGGTTCTGTTAGTTTATAAACACAAGATGTAAGGGCAGTACGATAAATTTACAAATTTTAGCAGCAGGACAGGAAGTTTTAATTAATTGCCCAGCAAAGCTATAATTACCTTCACACAGGTTAATTCTCTGTCGGATTGTATTCGACGAAGATAAATCGATTTCCATACTAAGAAACCAGCTGGATGTGTTCAATATCGACTTGTTTCCAAACGATAAATAAGTATATTGGACGTTACTGAACATGTTCCCAGGTAGACGAATATGCCTTTTTCCAAGAAACATTAACTGGATAAGGAGCCCTCAATTTATAAATAAAATCATTTTATAAAAGTTTATGAAAATGCCTGAATATATTAATTGCAGAGTTCGAGTTTCTGCCGCAAATCTGTGGTACACGTTCAACTCGTCAGAGAGCGATTAAACGCATGAACGTTCAAATTGTGCGAATTTCACGTTACGTACACGTCCGGCCTTGAATCCCTTCCAGACCTGCCTGAACCGGCCCACGGAGAGAGGTGTGTGTGTGTATATATATATATATATATATATATATATATATATATATATATATATATATATGTGTATATATATATATATGTATATATATATATATATATATATATATATATATATATATATATATATATATATATATATATATATATATATATATATATATATATAGAGAGAGAGAGAGAGAGAGAGAGAGAGAGAGAGAGAGAGCGCGAAATAGCAGTCGACATGTTCACACGCAGGTGCTGCTGGCTGAGAGGGGCGTCAACCTACAGAATTAAATATACCTGGGAGATGAATTAGGTAATTAGAGCTTTTTTTTCTCGGTTTGAGAATGTTTCATGGTTTCGTGACGTTATATCAATGACAACTTATTAAAAATAACTAATCATTTGAACAATTAGCCACCATTAGAAGGGTACAGTGGAAAAAGCATGATTGGTAATTGTTACAGAAAATAAGGTAATGGTGTATTATGATAGAAAATTTTCAATACTGTTCATAACAGTTAAAGGTGATGAGGGTCCGAAATAACAGGCCTCTAAAGATACTGTTTCACGGAAGTATTTATACTTTCGAGTGCATTTGTCTCGAAACTAGCAAATATGGACATTCATCTTTTTGCTCCTGTAGACACCCTTCATAAGCGGTAGTATGAATGAGTCTTAATGTCGTACAACTCCAAATACATAAACAACAAAGAAAAACTAAAAAAAAGGGGGGAATCCGAGTTTACGGTTTTATCAACTTCGTGAACTGCCTATATTTTGCAATATCGGTGTATTTATTTTGCACAATATCTTGCGCCACGATAACATACATAAATTTGCTCCATAAAATTATAAAATTCGTTTATCTTCTTATCCCCTGTAGGCCTATAGCCTACACTTAAAATGTTGATTGGTAGTTTATGTTACAAAAAGTTATCTTAACACAAAGTTTGGTTTCACTGTAGTGTTTTTTGAAGTCACAGGAATGTTGAAAATACTTTTGAAATCCGACTCGTGGTCTTTCTGCGTGTGTTATTTTTTTTTTTTTTTTATCTCCAAAGTTAAAGTGGCCGTCTGAGTAGGCCACTGCAGAGCTCCAGCAGAAAAAAGTTTTATTAAAAAATCATCCAACGTGTTTGAGCTAGGTCGGCTTACGAATATCATTTGAGAAACGTTACGCGTCCGTATACGTTTTTCAGTTCCTCCATTTCTCTTTAAAGCATGTTTTTGGGATAGTGAAAATGCCTCAAACGGGTGTTTTCACGGTCATTTTTAGGTACGAACATTCCAGTACATAACATAAAATAAGGAATTGAAGGAATTGTGACATGCATCATACCTTTATTTTTACGATTACGTCATAAAATGTTAGAGTCTCCGTTGAAAGCCTCATAGAAACGTGTTATGGATGGCGAGATTGCACGCCAGTTCAGTGCTTTGCGCGTAGAGACGATGAGAGAGTTGATGCGCATGTCTCATCCGCCCCTAGCGCTCCCACGCTTTTAGGCCTCAGACGTGCAAAATTCCTTCAACCAGGCAGCCACCTAAGATTGCAATACGGGTGAACGGCATACAAAATCTCCCAAATAAATGTGCTCATTCTGATGACATGGACCCTTATTTCGAGGTGCAGCGTAAAGTATTAATGTTGTTCAGTTTTGCGATTTTTACAAACAAAAATATATACATTTGAGACTATTACCGTTTCTTTTGTGTTTCATTAAAATAATTTTTCACAACTGTCATATTTATTACAGGCTGTTATTTCATGTCACAACAAAAAAATAGGTTATAATGCTAAAAAGTAGAGAGCAATTCTCGACTCTTGAAGATCCTTAACCCTTTGAGGAGTATGCACTTATATACTCGGGCAACGTTTATTTGAAAATATCTTTCCTCTTAAAGACATATCTCACTCTTCTATGGTTTTACTGTTTCGCTGGACTCTATAGGGAACTAAGTAAAGAATTACAACTAGTCAACATTTAAAATTCATAAGAATAAAACTGTTACTTTGAATTATTTCTCAAATGAACACGATGGATTGTGAAACATGTTACATCTGTCAGGACACATTGATTGGCACATAGTCAACAAGCGACTCCATTAGCCGATGGACAGACAATAAAAAACGTTGCGGAATATTGTAAGCGTGTCCGGCGTAGACAGAGCCAAAAGGAAGAGGGTAAGTATAAATACGGAGACCAACACAACTCGTATTGCTGTAGTGTAGAATATAGACAGCTCACTTCAACAGTGTCTTGTCTTCAGTTGCAGTAAATGTGTGCGTTCCTAAAGGGTTAACGGTTTCGGCCTAGGATTAGATTCCCGCAGTCCTCACCCCCTCCTACAGGTCACGGCACGGCATCGCCAACCCTGCGCGGACGACCTTGCTCGCAGCGAAGAAAAGTATTAGTCGTGACAGTTTGTGTGGGGGGGGGGGGGGGGTGGAAGACAGCCCGCGATCAATCAGCAGGCAGAAGGAAAGGTTAGTAGTCACGGGGTGGGGAGGGGAGATAGCAACCACATTTACAAGATCCTCGCTGCGGCGGGCGGTGGTAAAAAATAAAAAAATACCACAGTAGACTGCTGTTGGTGCGTCCGAACACTTGGTCCGTGTAATAACTCGACTGAAGGTTCGGTTAGAGGGGGAAAAGGGGTTGGAGGGGAAGACCTTTTAAGGCCCCTGCCTACTTGGGAGCATTTTTTTCCGAGTTCGTGGCCAAGAAACGGCGGAGGCAATAAGGATGACACTACCTCGAGCATCAAGTGCGCCATCGCCGCTACGCGCATGGTTTTAAACTGGCGTGCAGTGTTTTCGTCGCACTGCGTGTACCTATGGGACTGTATGCGGTGACCCTATTATTTTATTGGTGGGAAGTGTGTGGGAACGTTCAATCCAGGACCTTTGGGTAGTTTTGTATGTACCTATCTGACGCGTGTATTCTGAGATACAGTGCTTTGAAAAAAGCCGTTTATAGCCGTTTTTGAAGTACTCTGAAATCGCGTTTCTAATGTGCGTATCATTTAAAAACTCAACTGCCCTCGTCTGAAGTATGTGTTCTTTTTATAGATGAGTACACGGGAGGCACGTTTAAGACACTACGGTACTTGTACGCATGCCGTATCATATCAATGTATACGTACGGTGACAATGCGCGGATGGCAAATTATTTTCCCATTCATTCATGGTAACGTTTCTATAGTTGCTCATGAAAGAGTCAAATGCTTAGGAAAATTCCCTATTTCGTACAGTAGTAATGCTAAACGTTCCTGTATTTTCAGCGCGATACGTAATAATATTTCCATATACTGTACAGGTTAAAAACTCCCATTCGCCATGAAGTTTACCTGGATTTTTTTCGCAGCGTAGTTCGGTGCAAAAAAGCGTAATTGATACACTGTGCAAGGCAGGGCAGGTAGGCCGGGGCCTTAAAGCAGTCCGCATCATGTTGCCAAGGTGAACCGGGGAGAGCAGGAGATGTGTACGATGTAGGAGTGGGGGGAGGTTGGAAGTTGGACTGGCGTCAAGCGCCGGCGATCACTGGCTCGGGTGGGTGATTGCGAAGGGGGGGGGGGGGGGATCTCGGCCGGAACACAAGAACAAGAGAGCTAGTCCCCCCCCTTCCCGCCTAGCACTCTCTCCTCCCGGGACTAGGAACCTGCAGCGACGTCGTGTGGAGGAACACGATACGCCTTGCGTGATCCCTCCGCGTCCTCGACTGACGGCAGCCTCTCTGCTCGCCGTGATCAGCGTTACACCATTTACACTCGCTATTACACCGGGCCTTAAATGAATCACAGGCTATAGTCTATTCTAGTTTTTTTTCACACTTTTTGAATAGAATCTTTGAAAAATAACACCATATATGTCGTGGTTGGTTGTTTCCTAGTGTTGACATTATTTTAGGTTAAACTGAAATTCTATTTATATTTTATGTTTAGGTCAAAATATATGATTTACTATTAATATAAACCAAAACAGTAATAAAATATGTATGTTGGTAATATATAGTAAGCAATAGCCCTTATGCAAAATATTACTACACTGAATGCGCATGAATGTGGTGTTGTCCTTCTGGTGTAGTTTTCTATACTCGGTAAAGCATTGTTTGCATGAGGCGAAGGAATATCCTAGAAGTAGCAGGGCTTCGGAAGCAACCTTGAAAGAGCTCTAAAGATGAGGTAGACCGATATCGCTGGCTGCGCACAATCAGTTTACGTGTCAGAATATTTAACTTCTTTTCTGCCAACAAGACTAGCGAACACGGCGGGGATTGGGTGTGAGGTTAGAATACTGTTTAGCATACAAGTGCTTTGAGATGTTTGTATACTTACTCTAACCTATTTGGAATGCAGTTAGATTAAATTCAAATTGGTGAAAGTATCTTACTCATATAAAAGTGTTTATCTTTTGAAAATTAAGATACAAACAAACACGTTCATCACTGTTGACCATGTGACTGATAGTTGTGTTCGATTAGTATTGGGGACATGCGCAGAACACGAATAAGCATTCTACCTCATATTTAGTCTATGAAGTGAAAATCCACCCGAACCTAATACGTTATGAAAATATGTTCAATCATATTTCGAACAACAGCCTCAGTTACGTATTACATTCATCTGAAAGAAAATGCCTAACATATTTTTAAAACCTATTTCTCTTTGATACACTTAAATTTGCATAAATGTACACATTTTTGTTATTGCAGCAGGTGAAAAGCAGGAAACTGAAATAGCAGTTACAGCGTAAGAAATTACCATTAAATAGTCCACTGCACTGTTGTTGTGTCGGCATTTAGGCGAATGGTAAATGCTGTAATTTTGCAGTGGTCACTCGCTGGATGTGTGGTTGAAATTGCATACAGAGCCTAAATGCTTACTCAACAACAGTGCAATGGATTACTTAATACTTAATAGTGTACTGCCCCTACGCAGTAGATAAACCGCTTAACTAAAGTACCACATGTTGCATAGATGCAAGGCGTTAAACTAATCTTTCGAAGAAAAAAAATGGGAATTTCAAAAAAGAACTATGGTCTGAGGGCATTACACCAAGGAAACTTTTTTTTTTTTTGGTAACCTGAACATGGTAGTTAATAATCTGTAGAAAAATATCGATTAAAATACACGGTGACAAAATTTCGAACATTGCGCTTGTGCTACACCTATGTTTACTAATGTCAGAGGGATAATATTACCAATAAAAATGCACACATTCAATATCTTCTTTTACATTAATGATATATCGAATTTTGTTTTATATCGCGTAGTTTATTATTTGTGTCCATAAAAGCATTCCCGAACCTCTTCAATTAAGGGTACGTACCTCCCTAAATAATCACTTTTTAAATCCTTTTTTTATTGCATAAAGAATCACCTCACGACGTTTGTATTATTTGGTCTTCAACGACCTGTATACCGCATTGGCCAGTTTGCATGAGGCGGAGGAATATGCTGGAAGCAGAACTTCAGCAGGGCTTCGAAGAAGTTGGAAGTAGGATAACCGTGAACGGCCTATAACAAAAGTAACGCAGCCCACGTCCTTGGCAAGGTGGCGACGGATCACGCTGTGGCAGTTCGCACGATGCTGTTTAAGGGAAGTCCGTCCGAAGGCCGTGCAGTTGGCGTGGTCGTGTCCGTTCTCCTGCACCGACCTGGCCGGTAGTTTTATCCCTCGCCGGCGCGGCGTCGTCCGGATTGTCAATGGTGCGCGACGAACAGCATCCGGATCCCGGGAGTAGTTGAACGACGGGCAGGTTCGCCACCCCCCCCCCCGGGGGGGGGCGAGGTTCGTCTTCCGAGAAGCTGGTTGGTTGATTGGTGGGGGAAGGGGAGGGGAGGGAGGTACGTAAACGAAGTGGTTAGCAGTCGGCTGCGTGCACCCCGACGTGATCCACCGCGATGACGCCAGCACGCACCACATCTGAGAGCTCAGCGACACTTCTACTGACCTTGAACAAGGCCAGCGACGAGTACAGCGTAACTGCTCAGCTCCACTCTAAATATGAATCACCAGAGACCTGAAGAATTCGATGATTCATCTGGACAAGCTAGAATTCAAAACACGCGCGCGCCCGCGCACGTGTGTGTGTGTGTGTATGACTTCAGCCATTGATGCACACGTTGTTTGACACCTCCTGGAGAACTCTGGCCCAATCGTCGCCTTCCACTGTGACAGCAGACAACCAATGCACAGTTGACATCGGCGTAACTGTACATATGACTCTTAGAGTCTAGCCTGCAGGTCACCGTACTCGCGAATTTTTCAGGTCTCTATGAATCACCGAGAATTTCACTTTAAGAAATATCTAGAGCTAGTGATATTTTGCGAAAAAATAATAATTCACGGTAGACTTCAGCACTATAAGCGCCCAGCAGTAGTTTGTCTAGTACCATTGGTTGTTCTCTGTTTAAGAAGTCGTTTTCATATTTGACCGGATTACTCAGAATTCGACAAACTTCGGCACGGCTCCTACGTGACTCGTGTGCAGACAGTCAACACCTGTCAAAAAGTAATTCTTGCCTTGAAATTTTTTTCGCGAAATTTCACTACCCCTAGAAATTTAGAGACGGAAATAAAAAAAAACAAACGAGAAACTATCATTCGGACATGAGAAATATCTTAAGGTGGCCGCCTAACTGGGTAGGCCGCTGAACAGTGTGTAGCGCTCCAGCAGAAAACGTTTTATTTAAAAAAATCACCCAACGTATCTGAGTGAGGTTGGCTTACGAATAGCATTGCAGAAACATTACGCGTCTGTATACGTTTTTCATTTCCTCCATTTTTCTCTAAAGCATGTTTTTGTAATAGTGAAAATGGCTCAAACGGGTGTTTTTCAATCATTATTAGGTATAGGCTGTTCACCCTAAAGTGAGCACTTTCGGGGCCCTTATTACTTTTTTCTTTCAGCCATTTTTTTTTATCCTTTAGACACTTTTTTTTAAAATAAATATTGCCTTGTAAGTAATAAACATATTTTGTCTATTCCACCACACTAGGAATTTGACGTTTAAGGCAAAATGGAAATATATTTATTGACTCGTATGCTATTGCAAATGAGAGGGCTTTCATATGTGCTCACTTTAACATGAATGGCCTGTATGAACATTCCGGTACAAAACATTAAAAAAAGAATAGGGACGTGCATCAAAGTTAATTTTTATTATTATGTCATAAAATGGTAGGGTTTCCGGTGAACGTCTCATAGAGGCGCGTTATCATCGGCAAGACTGCACGCCAGTTCAGTGCTTCACGGATGAGAGAGTTGATTTGCATGTCTCGGTCGCCCCTAGCACTGCCGCTCAGGCCTAACCTCAGACGTGCAAAATTCCTTCAACCAGGTGGCCACCTTAATTGCTTTGCGTAAACGGATACCACTTGGGAACATTGGACTGTTCCTAAAGGACAGCTGCATGCGCTTTCCGTAATATTTTGTTCGTCCATTCTGGCTGTCGCGTTCTGATAGAAGTAGCTTCCTGCTGTTAATTTGGCGGACATGCTGGTTTTGTTCTGTTGTTACAGAGGGCATTGCGGTTGACCGTCATTTCCATTTTTCGTTTGATTTTCACGTTATTGTTTTCAATTGCGTGGGCGGAACGGACATTCTAACACACAACTGAAAACTTCATTTCCCGAACAAAAATAGAAGCATTTAACCTTTTATGTTAAAAAGAGTATTACAATTCTTACAAAGGCTCCTTTATTTTTGTCAATATTATGGTCATTTCTCACTTAATTTATTCGAAAAATAACTGTACAATATTGTACAAATACCAAACACAAGAAAAAGTGAGCTTCAGGTTTATTTCGTATTAGTCACGTAGAATTTCCGGGGTGTCGAATAACAGCCTGTCTCTTGTGAAACGTGCAAACATTTTCCTGTCTTCTCTCTTTGCCGCACGTCTCACAAGAATGTTGATTGGCCAGTGATTGAACATGGTTCAGAATGCCTCATTGGTTTGAATCTCTCACCTCAGGTACTTACAGTTGTGCACGGCGATTTTTCAAGATTAGACTACGGTAAGCTCACCTTCTAAATCTTGCCCCCCCCCCCCCCCAAGATAGAACATGAGTGTTCTACGCGTTTTTCTGAGAATATTGAATGAACATATAACCTTCGTCATCTTTAGAAAGTAAACTTATTTACATATTATAATTACCTTCACTTTAATTTCCTGTATCAAGCAATAAAATCACTTATTTTATAATGAAATAGTCTTTAACCTAACAAGTTGTAATATATAGTACGCAATTTCAGAGCTTTTTTTAAAGGTTAATCCTCAATAATTTAGATTTCCGTCACTAGATGGAGTAGAACCAAAACCTATTCACTGTTCACATTGTCGATCAATTACATTGCTTAATAGAGTCTAATAGGGCTAAGAATAAGATAACGTGACCCCGACGGGAATCGAATTAACCCTTTCATTGAATATGTCCACGATCGTGGACACGTAGCAAATGAATGATACTTATGGACAGTGTTGTACACATCAAGGCGTCAGTGCCGAACACACCGAGAGTCTACCTTGTGGCTAATCTGATTTGTGGAATTTTCTACGCCTCTTTGACATGAATAGTTAACGTCCATATCACTGAGCAAGCAGCACCTTGTTCATTGGCTGAGAGAAAAATGCGGAACACATAAAGTACATACAGCTCATTCCAAAAAATTACGTGATTGCAACACTTTGACTCAGAAAATAATGCGTGAACGAACGGGTTAAATTCCCGGATCGCTTTGTTAGGATGACGTGCGCTACCCTCACGACTACGCCCACCCTTTTTTTTTATATTTAAAATTCATAACTTCATTGTTTTAATTTGACGTTTCTTTGATAGCGTCCAATTTCATTTTCATGTGCTGCTTATGTGCAACATTTAATTTTCTTGCCTTGGTTTTGTCAGCAACTGTTTTATTTACAACAGGATACTCCATTTTGAATTTATCTATCTTATTTGTGACGATATTCTAGGTCGTGTATAGTTGGTTCACAGCTTACTGAACACGCATCTTTCTGTTCACATTATACCCTCGCGACACATGTATATATTATCATCGCCGCGCTCCTAATTACTAAAGGCTATTCACGATAAAGTGAGCACTTTTGAAATCAACCTTAGAAAAAAGTCACTGCCCCTGCCTGCATATACTTCAACGGTCACACTGAGTGACATGCGCACATTTTTCTACGTTTAAAAAGCGTATGTCAGTAAAATATTTTATAATGTTGCAAAATATGTACATAATTCTATCATATACAGCATAAATCGCATTTTTTTTGACAATTTTCATGGTGTCTGTATTACTTTTTTTGAGCTCTTCACGTTGTATAGTCGGGTGCAGTACTCCATAGGCAGTTACTTTAAATCAACCTTAAGGGGAATGGTGTACAAAAATCGTATATTTATATATTTTGTCACAATTTGTTTTAAAGAGGATTTTTTTTTTTAAATTTTAGTATGACAAGACGTAAATAACAATTTTGAACACCTTATTACATGGTTAAAAATTATCTGCGTTCGTTATTCTCGGAGCTCTGATTGAAGATAAGAAAAAAAGTTCATTTTCTTTCTTCCACCAGTGCCCCGAGAATAATGGAGGCAGTGAAAATCTAACAACGTAAAAAGGTGTTGAAAATTACTATTTACGTCTTATCGAACCAATAATTTCGATAATCTCTTTGGAAAACGACATATCGAAAATCGGTAATATACTGTTTTCATGCACCCTTAAGGAAACTACATAGGCAAGCTTTAAAAATGCGGTATTTGACCAGTTTCGCTATTTTTTTCTCCAAGAATACACTAATATGGCAAAAGTAAAAAAATAGGGGCATATATATAATTTTTAAAAAAATCTTTTCTAACAAAAAGTCGAATTTGCAGAACATTTATTTATCGAGATACGCGTATTAGCGCAAACAACTATATCACAAAAAACGCGGGGGTTCATCCCATTATTAGTTTGCACTAGGTGGAGGAATATCCTGGAATTATAACTTTAGCTGGGCTTCAGAAAAGTGTAAAATAACCATGAATGGATTATATATTAGAAATGAGAGGGCTTTGTAATGTGGCTATTGTAGCGTGAGTATCTAACAGGAGAGAGGAGGATGCTGATCGGCGCTGTGTGTGTGTGTGTGTGTGTTACAGCGACGAACCGCATCATCGAGGAGGCGACGTACTCGGGCATCATCCTGCCAAGCACGGACTGGCACACGCTCAACCACCACGGCGTGACGGCGCGTATCACGTACCGCGTGCGCGTGCAGTGCGACACGCACTACTTCAACTCGACGTGCACCAAGTTCTGCCGGCCGCGCGACGACAAGTTCGGCCACTACCGCTGCGACAAGAACGGCGACAAGGAGTGCATCGAGAGCTGGCGGGGGACTAACTGCGAGATCGGTGAGTATGCCTCTACGGACTCTTCACAGTAAAGTGAGCTCTTGTTAAGGCCCTTCTACATGTTTCCTTTCTTCCAATTTCCATCTTCCTGCTGCTTTCTAATATAAACATAGCAATGTGACCAATAAACACGGTGTAAATATTTCGTTACCCTCAAAATTGAATGCATGAGTCTGCAACTAAGATATATTTGGTTAATGCCTGTTTGGAGAGCCTTAAAAACTGCTTACTTTACAGTGAACAGCCTATATCATGGCCGTACAAGACAGGTCTCGACACTAGTTTGAAAACTTGACTCCCTTATCGACCCATTTAGTTCATGAACTCAGCTACAGAGTGCTGCTACCGAAGTAAATGCTGTTCACGATAAAGTGAGCACTTTAGAAATGAACAATAGAAAAAAGTCACTGCCTCTGCCTGCATATATTTTAATAGGCGCACTGAGTGACATTCGCCCAGTAAAGTTGGTAAAGATGTATGGAAAGTAGTTCTATATCGTAACGTCGAATAAAAAGTGTTAGGTAACCGTTTGTGATAACTTAAAATTATTTTTTTGCTTTATGTTTTTTTTTATTCATCGAAGTGAAAAAATCGAGCAGATTTGTAAATTATTTGATTTATTAATAATTTCACAGTTTCATTTGACCGACGCATGAATAAAGTAATGAGGCCCGTGGCAATATTTATTTTTCCTTAGCCGGAAGAATACACAACGTGTATACAAGTATATCTTAAGCAGGGCTTTCAAAATTGCTCATTTTACCGTGGACAGCATAGTGCTGTTTGACATGGCTAACGTAGAGAGGGGAATTGCAATTTTTTTCTTAAAATGGGGAAATGACGTTCATATTTGCGGCTACTGCATGAACCAAATCAGTCAATAAGGGTGTCAATTCGCTAACATTGTTAGATAGGTGAGAGTCCAGACCTGTTTTCTATTGCAGTGGCCTCTATAGTGCCATGTAGTCACCGCCACCCCCCTCTGCGCATGCGCCTCTCTGTAGTGTACGAGTAATATTTAAGCTGGACTCGTAGACTAAAGATGAGGCAGATCGCTTATTCATCTTCTACGCATGTACCCAACATTGGCGTACCCCAATCATACACAACTGTCCAAGTCACATGGTCGACAGTGATGAATGTGTTTGTTTATATCTTAATTTTTAAATGACAAGAACTATTATATTAATAAAATACTTTTACCATTAGACTTAAATCAAAACTCATCACAAACTTGTTAGAGCAAGTAGAAAAACCTCTCTATGCACTTGTTTATAAATCAGTTTTCTAACCTAAAGTCCAAACCGTGCTGTTTTCGCTAGACGTGTTGACAGAAAAGCAGTTCAATGTTGAGACACGGAGATTTGTTGTGCGCAGCCGGCGAGATCGGTCTAACTCATTTTTAGTCTATTGCTGGACTCACAACCATCCGTTTCATCCGACAGTCGTCCGTCCGTCGGTAACGTGATCTCCAACCAATCGTAGGGCAAATTTTTTTTTTATCCGTCAAATATGTCTCAAACTTTAACTTTCGACGGACCGACGGATGGTCCACCGTCTTGTAATATCGTTCTTTGAACATGGCTGTCGGTAAACAGTCACTTATTTATTTGTCAGAATATTTTTCTTTTTAAGTACACTAGGCACTGAAGTTGTTTTACTTTTTTGCGTTTCACCTTTGAATTGAACTCAATATGCTGACTTAGATTTTCAGAGGAAATGCTGATAAATTATGTTAGGGAAAGAGAATATATTTATGAAATTCATTAAAAACATTTGTTTCTGCGCGAGAAAGTTCGTGTTGTTGGGTGGTAACACTGAACATTTCCTGGCCAGACTGATCGACGGATGACGGACTGTTTTGAGTCGCTTTCAATTGACGGACGAAAAAACCGATGGATGGCTGACTGATGGACGGGCGACCGACGAAAGCGACGGATGGTTGTGAGCCGAGCTTTATTCTTATCACGTTAGGAACAAAAAGAGATTTTTTTATGGCATAAGGGAAATTCCCGCCACTAGGTACGTACTGTTCCAAAGAGGTCTCTTTTAATTAAAATTTTAAGCTACGTGAATAAAAAAAGGTTAAGATTTTACAGAGTTACGTAGTTATTTTATATTTTAATTATGGCTATTGCAAATAATTTGTTTTTTAAGGTAGGAAATCGAGAAATTCCAGTACCCTTGCGACACTTGCGCCTACCTAGTGGCTAAACATTCTAGTTGCCAAACTAAGAGCATTGAGATTCCCAACCCGAGTAGAATGAACCTTAGTAGAGTAAGGGTTATACTCTATTCAGGTTAGAAACAAAATGATATTTCTTATGAGAGAGTTTGCCATAAGAAAAATTTCTTCCCATAGCTGCGTAGTGTTCCGAAAGGTAAATTAAGTTATAATTTTAAGCTAGCCTACGTTAATAATAAAAGAGAAAGATTTTTCCTTAGTTATTTTATATTTATTTTATGATTATTACAATCATCCTGTTTTTTTAACGTAGAGAATAGAGGATATCAAGTGCCTTGCCGACTCTAGCGCTTACCTAGTGGCGAAAATTTTCCCTCTGTCAAACTTTTAACGTTGATCTTCCCAACCTGTTGAAGAAGTGACATTAAACCACCTGTCACACTGTCAAATTTTTCCTACAAACTGCTTCCAATAAGTTTAGTCAAATAAAGTTGGACCGTTAAGACGTCATTGATAAGTCATAAATGCCGCCATTTTTCTCTGAGAAAGTTGGATGGCTTCAGTTTGCATAAAAAATTTGAAGATTGGACCAGTTTTAAAATTTCTTTGATGTTTGACGGTCTCAGCCCATTAGAATCGTGCACGACAAAAATAGAATCATTGTGCAGGAAACATATCTGATAAATAAAATTTGAATTTTATAAAGAAGCGAAAATAAATTACAACCTTCCTTAGATTTCTTTTTGTAATGGACTGCATGGATAACAAAAGCAATATCTTTGAAAATAATTTTTAAATAATAATTCAAATTAGATTCTCCCAGTAAAAAAAAAAGTGACAGTGTGGCACATTTTTTAACACATCCAATATTATTTGATAAAATTTGTTGGAAGGAAAAATTTTATGGCCTTATTTTGTCTTCAAATTTTACTGTCAAATATAGTGGAAGGCGAAAATTTGACAGCGTGACAGGGGCTTTAGTACGATTGTAGGCTGTTCGAGGTTATTTGACAATTTTTATGTCAACCTTTGAAAAATGCCACTGCTCCTACCTGCGCAGTGGTAAGCGCACTCGCCTCCCACCACGGCAATCGGGTTCGATCCCCGGCGGGTTCGCTCCCGGATTTTCGCATGTGGGAATCGTGCTGGATGATGCCGCTTGCCGGAGGGTTTTCTCGGGGTACTCCCGCTTCCCCGCCCTTGCATTCCATCACCGCTCCATCCTAGGATCTCATTTCATGTCACGACGGGCACCTACGTGTCCCAGCTGGAAAGCCCGTCATTCGGAGGGTGTTGCCTCGCCCTGGGTCCACCCCCTCCCCCCCATACGCATTTATTATTATCGTCCTTTCCTTAAAGGAAACTCTTTAGGAAAGTCATACAAACAATATTTTTAGCCATTTAATGTATTTTTTTTTCGTTTCAGTTATATTTGTCAGCCTGTATATTTTAGTGTGTAAATGTGAACTTGTTTTATTAGCTACCCACTGCAGTCTAAGAACGAGACGTACTGTAGACTGGTTCCTACTAGTATGGTGTAATATAGTTATGAATGACGTGTGTGTTGTCTAACTCCAGGCGCTTTTCGCATGAAACAATATATTGGTGCATATGCGCCTGTAAGCAGGCGGAATAAGAAAGGGTGCCATACAATTTTTTTTTTTTTTTAATTTAGGCGTGGTTATTTGTAAAACTGTACTCACGATTGCATTTACTCGAGGCTAAACTGTGCTGTTTTCATGTATATTATAATATGAATTAAGTGGCAACTATACTACGAAAAAAAAAAAAACCAGTCCGCTAGACTTGAGCATGATTAGAAACGCTGGTCGCTTTTGAAAAAAAAAAAGTTTTAAATTTTTACATGTTTCGATCAATTATATGCGAAATCTATTGAAAGAAAGTAAAACGGCTGAACTTATACGGGGTGGTTCCCCTAACGTGGACACCCCCAAAATTTCCGTAGCGGTTGGAGGTCACGAAATGCAGTTTTCACTAAATGGTAATACGTAAGGGGCGAGAAATTCGCCTCGCAGTGGCTATACGTAACACGTGTATGGATAGATATGTTGAACCACATATGATATTTGAACTGGAAACATACATTTATTTCAACGGCATCTGAAAGTACGCGAAAAGAAGAATTCAAAAACATAGCATTTGCAAAGGAAAGCAGCGCAGAAACGCCAAGAAATAAAGTGCAAGTATGATTGATTAAGTTAGTTGGTCCGATAGCGTGGAGCAGTGCCGTCGGGAATCGAACCCGTTTCGCCTTGGTGGGGTACAAAATGAGAAGGAAAGCAGATCCTAGGCAGGGCTTTCAAAAGTTCTCAATCAACAGTTATCAGTCAGTTTAAGGAATTGTATGGTGAAGTGAGGATGGTGTGTGCCGGGCATGCAAGTTATATCCCATTCACGGTAAAGTGAGCACTTTTGAAAGCCCTCTCGTTTGGAATAACAGTCAATAAATATTTTTTATTCAAACCTTATACTTTAATTTCCGGGTATGGTGGAATATACACACTGTGTATATTACTTACATGGAACTATTTATTTTAAATAGTTTGTTAAAGTATATGAAATGGCTGAAAGGAAAAAGTAACTAGGGCCTCAAAAGTGCTCACTTTACCGTGGACAGCCTGTACTGTACCTTGCCGCAGTTGAAGTGGCCTGACCCTAACGAACGCTCTTTTTACTGTTTCAGCCGTATGCAAGACTGGCTGCCACCCGATCCACGGCAAGTGCGACCACCCTGGAGGATGCGAGTGAGTACGCACTTAGCACGCACCGACTGCTCCCCGAGACATCCACACGAGCTTTGTTTCCCCGCAAGTCACTGCTGCCAACTTACCGCTACTCAGCATGTATTTGCACTCTTGCCGGACATCACGTGTGGCAGACCGAGTTACAAAGCGCTCTGTGTAATGCCTTTGAGACGGTAAATGCGTTTTTTTTTAAAGTTAGCGGCATAACAGTGCTCGTGTGGATATGGAGCAGTTATTTTATTTTTATATAGTTCTAAAAAGTACCCTGCTCCTTGCATACTCAAAGTAATGTTGGTAGAAAAATTAGAAAATTAGGTCTTTGTTTTAACGATTTATTATAAATACCTTATCTAAATTATTGTTTACTCACGCTAAGTATGAATTAGCATAAATGTAACAGATTCACATATCGGTGAACTTACAATGTGACTTGATGGTCACATGATCGACTTTGAGGCCAGTAACGTTGAGTTAACAACGTGGAATAATTACACATGCAGTCAGGCAGTCCTCTGGGATACTGGTGTGTTCAACGTTGAGATCAGTCCTAATATTTCAGTGGCGGCGTCTGGATGACCGTGGGGTCTGAATTTGATTCTCGTAGTTGGTGCTGTGTCTTATGATACGACAGTAGGGATGTTGCCGTTGTGCATCCTGGCAAGGAATGGAGCAAGAGACTGGTTTGTGCGAATAGCGTGACACTTGTCAAAACATTTCATCAAGTGCTCATTCATGAATTGATGAAAAATAGTGTGTCTTATTTATATTAGATTTTTCAAGCTACTTCCGCAGTAAATTGTGGTTATAGTGAATTACAGTAGTTACAAAGATCTTCCATCATAAACGATCTATATATCAGCTCAACTAACCTCACTAACATTTTGTGATATGTTGTTCCAAAATATAAAATTTTGGCATATATATCACTTCCCTGTAGTTCGTTGTCATTATTACACATTCTTTTTGGGGATTTCGTCTGTTTGATCACTAATAGTTACACCCTGAGATAAATTTTCCCGAGTTATTATTTTTTTCGCATTCCAGACATATGTCAGCACATTCTTACTTTCTTGTCTGTTACAGCCAAGTCCCCGTATGGCCTCTACAAAAGAGGAATAACGGGCAGTTAAAAGTTTTATCCCAATGTTTTAGTACGTTTCACTGAATTTATCTCTGAAGAGACACTCACATGTCTATCTGCTTCAACTCCTCCAAACTCCAAACAGTTGCATTTTGTACCAGTGTTCTTACAGAAATGTGCATGTACACGTTTAAAGTAATTGCAGATAATATTGATTTTTATTAGAGACCACATTAAAAAAATTCCACAGATCCGTTCCTTGGCCCTTACCGCTTGTGAACCCACCCCCGCACGAGGGACGATACCACCTGTGGAACTACAGTGTACTGTTGTTATATTGACACTACTTTCTCTCTCTGTCGTTAAATTATGGACGGTATTTTCTCCACACAAGAAAACCGGTGATGCAAAAACTTCAGCCTCTAGTTTGAGCTCAACTTCACAAATGAATGATGACCCAAATTATCTTAAAGCCAGTTATAAATTAGGCGGAGAAACCTAATGGGCCGTAAGTAATAAGTTACTGTAACTTTAAAGAGCAGGATGGGTAATAGCGTAATAAACTACTATCAAGGAGCAACGTTTGGATTTTATGGGCGCGTTACTTCTGACCAGGCACTTATTCAAGAAAACCGCAATTGTTTAACACTTGACAAGTACACCCTACTTCAATATACTGCCAGATTTACTGCCGAAGTTCTTGTGTAGGCAAGCTTGGGCCTCATTATTGATAGAGCAATTTGAGACTACTTACGCCGAGATAGTAATTAACAATGCCTTACGCTTACGACTTTCATTGTACATCAAGCCAATGTAAATTTTTTCAGAAATGCTACTCTTTGTACCTTGTTCTTGTCTGGCGAATTTTCTTTTTAAAATTTGCAATTGTCGCAGTCATTGTTTTAGGCATATCTATCCCGGAATGCATTGCGTATAAGTAGAAAAATACGTAGCCATTACGGATATTCGATTACAGTGTATCATTCGTTTTATCAACGAATTAGTTTATATGAAAAAAATTAAGTCATATGAGAAATGATCACCGATACTAAGCTGCAAAATGCTTTAAAAAAGTGTAAATTGTATTTTGGGGTACCCAGAGACTTGATCGTATGTAGAAGGTCGAAATAAAAGTTTGCTGAATTTAGTCTCCCTGCAACAGTCCTTATGGAAATTTTATTCACTTCGGTAAATTTTTTTGTACCTACAATGTCCTTATACTTTTAATTAAACTGAAGATTAAAGTGTTATCTGGATCATAAATAAAACACGTACTTTAACACGTTGGTTGTAAACGTCTGGATTCTGTATCAGAACTCTGTAGCGAGGAAAAAGCCAGTGCTCACTTGACATATTATAGCAGACGACTTTAGAAGTTACGTACTTCTGTCAGCAGCTTTTGTGAACCAAACCGTGCATCTCAACAGGTTTGGCGAATAGCTGCTACAATGCAACGTAGAAAAGTCATCTCTTCTCCTATATTCACTTTAATTTCTACATCAATCTCATATGACAGGTGGTCTTTGTTGCTTTTCTCAACTGTATAGAGACAGAATTCTGTCTTCTATAGTTACTGTGTGTTCAAAAAGTGAGAAGAGTCGGTAGCCTTAGAACAGCTACTACTAACTCAATCTACGCTTTCTTTGGCTTTTTTTGTCGACTTAAGAAATATGTTGTGGACGAATCACATTTCAAGGTAAAGTATAAATCGCCACCCCTTTTATGAAAAAAAGCATATTTCCACTGTTCACTTTCGCCAGCCTTTTTTGTTATTTTAATTTTAGTTTTTCCACATCACACCGCATTCTTTTCATTGCCGTTTATGGTTAAGTTACATTTGATACATAATGCTGTTATATTTTTATCAGAGTATTTTCTTTCTGTTTGAGTCCTTAAAGAATAGTGGGTCGTTTCAGTAAGAGTGACTGATTGGCTGCAACCTGTATTAATGGCAATCTACTTGCAAAAATATATCAATACTGAATTTTCACAATATTTTTAATTGTTATGTCATGATTATCATCTGTAAATGTTTTGATTTGTTTTATAATACACACAACATGACCTAATTCATGCACTGTAAATCTAAATAATTTATAATTAAGCTCAGGAAGTGAAAGCTGAGTCACTGTAGAAAGTTAAAGCCTGCGGATTATTTCGGTGGACCAGTTTGACATGTTTGTCGCAGTTTATACCGATTTACAACGGATTTGTCTCTTCTTGTTAACGAACTTGATTTTCAAATCAAATGCCAAGATAACTGAATTTTCATTATCTCTAATGTCTCTAATAATGTGTCTAATAATCGGAATGTGATTATTCGAAATGCTAGAGTCACTTTGATAAAATAATTGTGTGCGTTGCAGTTGTGGGGGAGAAAATAACTTTTGAAGGAAGTTTTTTTTTTTAATTTGTTGGTATTAAAAGGCTTGCTTAAAATAATTAAAATTACGCACTAAATTCAAAAATTATGTTTATTTGCATTTTATAGTTGAAAAATAGAACACTTTGTAGTATTAAAATAAAAGCTTATTTTCAAGAAATCTAAGGTTTTTATGATGATTGTATAGGCACATCTTTTTTTTTGTCGTAATTCCCATTTATAATTTTTCGAATTATTAGTACGGAGAACATAATGCTGTATGTACAATGTTTTTTTTTTCTGAAATGGTTTATATTTCAAAATCTAAAAAATTTCCTTATGTTTAAATTGAAGAGACTGATGGCACATCATATCTAGATGGTGAAATTTGTTTTTTGAAGTTGTATTTAAACGTCTTACGTGATAAAGAATCCTTTGAAAACCACCGGTATTATATACAAATTCTATCCAGATATTCAAGGCAATCTAAATTGAAATTGCACATATATTTATTTAAAATAGTTCCCACAATTACGAGGATCTTATAATTTGTATTTATACTTTTCGTGTTCTTAAAAAAAAAAGTACTGGCCACGGCACCATACTAAGCAGCACATCTTGTTAATTATAAATCACCTAAAATAGCATATAACTTTTATACATACTACACGTCATATTGTAGCCTAGAGCACCATTGCCTGAAGAAAATTCCTGATGACCTTGACAAACCCCTCCTTGGGATGGCGAATTCTTCCCGTCAGTAATTTGACAGAGTTTACTCGCATGCATTCTTCTCCCAGAAGTTCAGCTTAAAATAACTGCACGCCACGACTTTTCAGACAGCACGTGTTAACTTGTAGACCAGGGATTGGTACACCGTATCACCAGCCTGAAGGATGCATTCTTGCGGTAAGAACTAATGCAGCTCTTTTGCTTCTGCTGTTCTTGTGGCTGACGTCATAGCGAAGTTCGGGAGAAAGATTAAGTGTTATTTCCAAAAAGAGTAGCTTCTTACACTCATAGCTTCGAATAGGCCGATTAACTAACAGGAAGTATTATATCAATTAAAGCATGCAGAAATTGTATCACCACAAACTATTCGGCGTGGCATTAAACTGGTTCTGACTTTATATATTTCTTAGGTTTACTTTTTTTAGGCTCAGAGTTTGAGAAATGTCCTCTGAATAGGTAAACATAACCTCATGTTCTCTAGGCCCCTCTGGTTTTACGTTAAGCTCCTATCAAACTGTCAAATTTTTCCGTCAAACTGCTTTCAATAAGTTTGGTCAAATAAAGTTGGACAATTACGACGTCATCAAAACGTCATGAACGCCGCCATATTTGTATGAAAAAGTTGTATGGCTTCCGTTTCCATCAAACATTTAAAAATTGGACCGGTTCTAAAATTTATTTGAAGTTTGAAGGTCTCAGCCAATCACAATTGTGCACGACAAAAATGGACATCAAGAAACTTAAAATAACGAACAATTGCTGGAAACGAAGTAAGTTATGAAGATAATTAATTTATGTAGAAGCTGCCTGGGCATGAATGCTATTTTAAGTGAATATTCCACATAATATTAAGAACTCAGAGGCATTACATTTCATTGTGCAGGAAACATATCTTATAATAAAATTTTAATTAAGTAAAGAAACGAAAATAAATTTACAACGTTACTTACATTTCTTCCTGTAATGGACCGCATGGAAAAACAAAAACAATATCTCACAGTGAAAATAATTTTTAAATGATATTTAAAATTAGATTATCCCTATAACAAAATTTGACAGTGTGACACATTTTAAAACACATTCAATATTATTTGATAAAATTTGTTGGAAGGAAAAATTTGATGGCCGTATTTTATCTTCAAATGTTATTGTCAAATATAGTTGAAGGCAAAAATTTGATAGTGTGACAGGGGTGTTAGGGTGATCCCCCTTAGCTCTTGTCGACAGGCCATGAATACCTCCACGTGCAAGATTACCTCCGCCAGTGTTAATCTGCCTATCTACAGAAGTTCTTCTTCGCCTCGACAGTCATCGAGAACATGGCACTTGGCAGTCTCCCAGTTTGAGAACAGGCGCTGTCTTCTCACGTTCTGGACCACGCATAGCTTCGACCTCCTGCTTCCTATACTGACAATAAACCTGCTAAATTTCTACTTCCAGGATATTCCTCTGCCCCGTGAAAACTATAGGCTGTTCACGGTAAAGTGAGCACTTTTGAAAGCCCTCTCATTTGGAATAATAGTCAATAAATAATTTTATATTATCCTTAGACGTTAACATTCGAGTGTGGTGGAAAATACACACTGTGTTATTTACTTACATTGCAATATTTATTTAAAAAAGATGGTTAAAGGATACGAAATGGGTGAAAGGAAAAAGTAACTAGGGTGTCAAAAGTGCTCAATTTTCCGTGAACAGCCTATAAGCTTATTTAAGTTTAGAAGATTACACCAAAGGACAACGCACCGAATTCGTGCGCACTCGGTTGTGATATTTTGCATGAGAACTATTTCTTACTAGGCGCTACCAACACACATGTTTTCTAACTGTTCTTCTTGATATTTATTATAAATAAATTATAGTAATTTATAGATACAACGCAGATAAAACTTCAATTTAAATAAAAATAAGATACTTTCATGTTAAAAGAGGTGTAAAACGCTTGTGATACTTAGCATTTTTGGAAAATAACTAAACACGTTATTCATGGGGTGATTTTTCAAAGGTTTGCTCAAAAAGTGTGAAGAAACCGGGAATAGGCTATAACTAACTTGCGAAGACAAACTTTCCCGGCTTGCACGGTCGATTGGTGTGTTGGTAGTGCTCCCTTCTACCACTGGAGCAAGGTAGTAGTCCTTGGAAGGATTAACAATACACATGTATACACATACACAAATTTTGTACAGAGTATGCACTGCTGAAGACATAATTTACTGTACACTATTCTGATGTGCACGATAACCCTTTCTTTTGTATTCCAGGTGATTTATATTACAATTTTCTTTTATAAGTGCTTAAAGGCTTTGTTCCACGCCTTTCGTTATACTGCGTAAGTGAACACAGGTAAGGGGCGTGTGATATATTACATAATCACAAATCGCACAACTTAGTATAGTAAGCCTTGGAGAAGGAGCGGAAAATGTTTGGTTTATTACAAAGATTATTTCGGCTATGCAAAATCAACGCAACGAAAATAGTTATAACGAAAAAAAAGTATTTTGAATATTTTTCAGTTCAATAAATGTCAACAACCCTCTTTTGTAGAGGCTAGAAGTCCATCTTGCTGGCGGTCATGTTTTGGTTTCGAGTTCTCTTTGAGCGTCACATTTTTGTGTGGATTTTAGGCTGACTTGGAATGTAAGCTGGCCTCCTGTACATAAAGCTTGAGATGTTCAAACACAGATGTAATGACGTAAATAATTCAGTAACACTAGATAGATGTAAATACATTATTACATTAATTTGATTAGCTAATGGCGCACTATTCTTTCTTTTAGATAGCTTGTTTAATTTATTTCTATAGTCCTTGTATTTTTCTTGTAATTTAAACTTAGTGTTGTCGAAATCTGACCCACACCCTTTTATTACGATACAATTAATTATCCTGTGTATCCACTAACACCCGAGTGGAAATACTAAACCACTTCCACGTTTAATTTTTTTCTGTATAGGAGTAAAATTTTTGAACTTTGCTACAGAGAATGATTTGTGAGGCATCCAGCATACTTGACTTTCTATCGGGAGTTGCAGTTCCTTACAACGATCCTCACCATTTTCCCGTCGCAGAAAAGTAGTTCAATGTTGGGACACGGAGATTGGTTGTGCGCAGCCAGCGCGATCGGTCTACCTCATCTTTAGTCTATGGCTCTAACCTCAAATCCTATTAATGTTGATAGTGTTATTGACAGATGAGCAGTTCAATGTTGCAACACGGAGAAAGGTCACTGGGCAGCTCGCTTGAGCAATCTTACCCCATAATCCCCTCTACGGCAGCGATGATTGATGACTATCGAATGGCGTCGAGAGCGATGCATCGCGAGAGGCGAGGTGCGTGCGGAGCGGAGCGGAGCGGAGCGGAGCGAGTTGCGCGGTTGTTGCGCGCGCAGCCGGGTGTGCGTTAGGGATGCGCCACGCGAGTGTGTGTGTGTGATGGCGGCCCTACACGCAGGAATGCAACCCGCGCTTTCCCACAGGCGACGCGGCCACGCGCGCGCGCCATCTTGGGCTGCGCCGCGCCATTCACACAGAGCTGACCGTCGCCCGCAACGCGCCTGCCGCCCGCCCCGGAAACTACGCCCTTCTTACTGCACACAGGCCCTTACGCAATAGAAAACTCTAGCATTCCACTTTACGTTTCCTTTCCTTTGTCGAAATTGCAGATCTATACTAATATTATAAAGACGTAATGTGAGTTTGTTTATTTGCTTATATATAACGGCTAATCTCGGAAACTAAAGGGCCGATTTTTATAATTCTTTCACTGTAAGGAAGCTACAGTCTTCCAGATGGACATATGCTATGTTTAATACAAGGAAACCAAAACATTTCTTAGGAAATTTCAAAATTTGTGAACCAAGTCTGAGAAAATATGAGTTACAGGGCTACTTTCTAAGAATGCGCTAACAAAACGATTATTAAATATGAATTGAAACAATGTTAGATGAAATTGTGCAGCTTAATATATAAAAAATCGCAAGTAGTCGTGGGTAGTCATGGGTAGTCGAAGGTAGTCACGGGTAGTCGCAGGTAGTCACGGGTAATGACAAGTAGTCGCAGGTAGTCTCGAGTAGGTATATGCTTTAATAACTCCATAAGGCCTGAGTGAAGTGATGGCGGTCTGCTAGTACATAATACAATTATACAATACAAATTTCAGACAACTGAAAATCGATTCTGCAAACTTCGTAAAAAGATGTATCACGTTATCTAAATCATTATATATCGTTCAGGAACACTTATATTTTACGTACCTGTTTTTTTAATAAGCTGTGGTATTGATATTAAAATTTAACTTGAGACAGACAACTTGTTTGTTTACGTTATTCATAATTCTCAATTCGTATGTTTTCTCATAACAGTAGTTTGCCATTCCTTTTATTTAGACGTGCTCAGTTAACTATACCGAAATTAACATCGCCTTGCGGTAAACATATATTCAGTTCACATAACCTCTGATATATTTTTGGCAAAACGGTTGCTTGAATTTAATTTTAAGTTTCCACTTTTCGAAGTCGTAAAGTCAAGTGCTTGACTTTATCTTTTGACGATTTTATTGTGTCAATCTCCATAGGAAACAACATGTCGAGAAGTAAACGCAAAGTCGAATCGTAAAGTCAAATGTCTAAAGCTTTATTTGTGTAACGGCCTGCAACGTTAACTCCGACACTGTAAAGTGAGCACTTTTGAAATCAATCTTTGAAAAATCAGTGCCTATAACTACTCACATGCTGCAGTACACACTGGCATGGATCACCCTTCCCCACCAAAGTTAAGTTGGCAGTGAAACAACAAATATAGTCATAAAACTTGGTGTCATATTGTAAGTGTAGTATTTAAATTATTGGTGACTGAAATTAGTATTTCATGTTTTATAAATTTCAGAATACGTATTTACGTATTCGAAAAACATCCAAATTTCTAACAGTTCCACGGTTTCAGTTCAATGACTCATGAACAAAGTGACCAGACCAACAGTAATGTAAATCTTATGTATGGCGGAAGGATACAAAGTGAGGAGAAAATTAGATCCTCAGCAGTACTTACAAAAGTGCTCACATTAACCATGAATACCGGACTACACAAATGCAGGCTGCGAATTGGGAAGATCAGTTAAATGTACTAACACCGTAATAACAATATAATAATAATTGAATTTGACCACAGAAATATGTATCTTTTTTTTAATGCTCTCTTACAGAGATACAGACTTGTAATAGTCGTATAAATAATATGCGCGAAAGCCTAACAACTTATTTATGTTCCAGAAGTTCCACAGCTTCACGTAATCGGAGAATGGACATCGGTAGCGCGCAGTGATATTTTGCGAAAATATTTCGAGACAAGCTACAGTTCAAAGCACTGTGACGTCGTCCAGCTTCAATGATTGGCTGAAGCATGTTTGTGGTCGGTGTTAACTGTTTGCGCACGAATCACGAAGGTAGAGCGTCGGAGGTACGGAATCCTGAGTGGCTCGGTCAAATACGGGAACGACACCAGTAGCCAATGGAGGTATGGTAACAGCCGAGGTGTATACATGGTATTGAAGCCTACTGTGTGCTCCGATTTATTCGCGAAAAATCAGTGGCCCTAGATATAATATACAATAATTTTACAGAACAAGCAGAAAGAGGAAACTAGGAAGTGATGTCAAAACTTTCAGTCAACTGTGAACCAAGTTAGGGTGGATGTTTATAATTTTTCATCGTTTTAAGGGAGGGACGTGTAAATATTTTATCTTAAATTTTCATTAATTGCTTACAGAATAAATGGTTTTACTTAACGAGATCAATTTTTTAAACAGTGCAAAATAAATATGTAGTTTATGTTGCGGAATATGTTGTTAATTTCTATTTCAGTTTACATGCTTAATGTAACGGAAGAGGCGTTGTTTGTACTGCGTAAATGCGTCATCAAGCGCCTGTAAAGCAAATAGAAACATCGCAGACCGGGTTCGTAGTCGGGAACTCACGAATGAACGCGAGTCACACATGTTATTGCACTGCTAAGTGCTCTCTGTTTAGCTTTTTAACAACAAATTCTGTTCAGTCCTGCCAATAAAATGTATACAGTAAAACTATGTTAAAACGTTCCTGAAGGGACTGACAAAAGATTTATTAACCAGGAAAATTTTTTAAAAGGGTCAAATTACACATGTGCAGAAAGACAAGGTGCATAATTATTCAACTTATTAAGCAGGAAACTTCTTAAGTGGGAACTTCTTAACAGGGTTTCACTTAATTTAATATATTCATGCGCCTTGTTGGAGCACAACATTTTCATTCAGCCAGGTGCCGCGGTGGTGTAGTGGTTAGACTGCTCGATTCCCGGCGTGGTCACACCTGGATCTTCACATGTGGGAATCGTGCCAGACGATGCCGCTGGTAGGTGGCCCTTGCCATTCCGGGCTGCTCAATTCTCACCTCGCTTCACCCTCATCGGCTCTCAAGACCTCGTTGTTAAGAGCCGCACAAATCTCTCCACTCAATTCAACTGAGTGCGTGAGAATGCGGTACGTTGTCCCTTTCGTGTAATTTTTTTTAGACTCGGTTACGCTTTGTTTGCACGAGGCGGAGGAATATTCTAGAAGTAGAACTTAAGCAGGGCTTCAGAAGATTTGGAAGTAACCGTGAACGAAGTATATGTATGGCGAGTACAGTACACAGCGAGGAATCAGTAACCAATGCTTGGAGGGTCTACTTGACGGGTGATCTGATTTGTGATGGTTATCATCACACATCTTGTTTGATGTCTTTGTAATTATTACTGTGTACAGATTTGAACTTCCCGCCATTGCCATCAGTGACGCGCTCTTAGTGCTTCTAGGAACTAGTATATTTAGACAGTCAGTTGTTCGCAATTCGTTCGGGAGAAATGGTGTTTGGTAGTGCCCGCCAGTTCTCATATCAACAAACTTTCGTGTAATACAGTCCACCTCTTGTTTATGAATGGCTGGTGGTGACGTCGTTGAATAAGCAGCACGTTGTTCACCTGTTGCAAGAAGTACACTAGACACAACTACAGTCGTCATCGAAATGTTACACGATTGCGACACTGCGACTGTGCGTGACCGATCATTTTAAGAGTGGGAAGGACCCTGCGTTTTTTGCGAAATAGTTGTTAGCGCGAATACGCGTATCTTGGTAAATAAATGTTCTGCAAATACGACTTTTTGTCTGAATAGATTTTAAAAAATTATCTATGCTCCTATTATTTTACTTTTGTCATATTAAGTGTGTTCTTGGAAAAAAAATTCGTGGAAATTGTCAAATATCGCATTTTTAAAGCTTACCTATGCAGTTTCCATAAGCGGCAAGAGAAAAGTACAAAGATATGGTAATCTGTGGTCTTTCATCGCGTGTGATAAAACCTCACTGTTACAGATCCAATTTGGACAGTACAGCGTTACTACGGAAACAATGCACGGCTTGCGCGTAGGAGCGATGAGGGACTATGCGTACGTTTTAGTGGAACCCATATCGCTCCCTCGCTTCTTGACCTTGGACGTGGAGGTTAATCCCACTCTTGAGGGGGTTTTATCCATTACATGTTCTATTTGTCTTATAAATCTTGGTACAGAAAATCTATAATCGTACATAAAAATTAACACCAGACATGACATACTGGACTACTCAAGAATTTTTTTTTTAATTCCTAGGGTTTTAATTATATCAGTATTTTCCCATGTAGGATTGAAGGATTACATTATTAGGTTAAATTTTATTATGGTTACAGATGTTAAACTGATTAAGCTGAATTTTGAAATAACTGTTATGATATTCTCTGTGCCTTGACTAGCTTGATTTTTTATTGTTGACTCCGGAAATTAAGTTATGAATGGAAATGCGTAAATCCAAGAGAGCAATGCTATTTCCCCCTTAACTAAGCCAGTCGTTGTGGACAAGCCGAGCAGAAACGTCAGCAGCCGCGCGGGGACGAACAGAGCTGTTCGTGCGGGACAAGGGAGGGGGGTGGGTAGGGGAAGGGGCGGATGAATAAAAGATGCGTGGTCGCGTGTATGCTAATTAATAACCCGCGCGACGCGCCGTGCCGTCGTGCACTCAGTCGGGGGGCACTTGCTCGCTTGCAAGCTGCGGTTTGTCGGCCAGCGCTCGTCCCTGCGGGTATGCAACCCGCAAGCGCGACTTCATCCCGTGTCTACGTGGCCCCTCCCCGTGTGCTAATAGAGTGGAGTGCAGGGATTTGGGTCACTCTTAAGGCGGATTCCCATCCGCTATCTTGGATTAATCGAATTTTCGCCAAAGCTTCTGGTTCAGAAGGTGTATTGAAATTTTCCGCACGACATATCCTAAATAGCAGCTTCCTAAATTTCACCGAATTGCCACAGCTTCGCTACATTTATCAATTTTCAGCTGGTAACTGTTGAGGCGAAACGCGAGATTATTCCTTGCGAACGATTACTAAGGCGACGATATCAACAGTAATCAAGAAATACTGACCTGAGACAATGCACTAGGCAATGCTCTATGCTCTGTCGTTCAAAAAAACATGATACAAAACTGCATTTTTTAGATCGCGGCAAAAATTCCGTAAATCCAATATGGCGGGTGGGAATCTGCCTTAAGGCTCCGCCGTCTACCTGGGAGCTTTATCCGCTTCTGAGGCCGAGAAACTCAGGAGCGATGAGGACAACACTGCCACGCGCGTCAAATGCGCCATCGCCGCTAAGCGCAAGCCTCTGAACTGACGTGCAGTTTACTAGTCGCACTGCACTGCGTGTACCTACGGGACTTTCAGCGGTGACCCTGTTATTTTATTGGTAGAACGTCTGTAGGAAGGTTCAGTGCAGGGCCCTTGAGTAGTTTTGTATTTTCTCACTCGTATATTTCGAGATACAGCGCTTTGAAGAAGAGGTTTTTAGCCGTTTTGGAGTACACTGAAACGGTGTTCCTAAGGCGCGTGACGTCTTGAAAGCACTCGACGTCCTTCGTATGGTGCGTGTGTGTGTTCTTTTCGTAGAGTAGCGCATTGGACGCACCTTTAATAAAGCTTCGTAGAGTGAAGAGATTTGGGCGGTATCGTTAACAGCGAGGTTTTGAGAGCCGATGAGGGTGAGGCGAGATTAGTATGGAACAACACGTTAATGCAAGGGCGGGGGTAACGGTCCAACATGACCCTTCTGTTGTCATCCACAACGTGTTAAATACAGCATATTCCGTATTCCAAAGAATGTAACTGACATCCGAATTTCTCCGCATGCAGTTGGACTTCGCCATTCGTATGGAGTGAATATCTATATGCCCTAGCACATTAATTATTGATCTTTAACATGCGTGCACACATTCTGCTTATACATACAGTTCGTCTAAATTCTCAGCATTATTTGCTGGATCCATTTACAGTTTTAAAAAACTGAATCGGGCTGAAGATTTTGTAACAGCACATTTTTTTCCCCTTGAAGCCATTTAAATATTTTCCAAAAAATGTATTTCTACAAGACATTAAACGTCAATGGACTATTGTTTTATATATTGTAAACTTTTGCGTGTGGCATTAGAAATATTGTTGGTCAGTGAGCATCTAACATTTTTGTTGTGTTAAAAATTATGGTGCACAAATTTTCTACAATATGTGCAACTTTGAGTTAACTGCGAATTAAGTGTGATATGTAAGTTTAAAATTCTTGTTTCTCAGACAAATCTGCTTTTTACCCGTCCTATATTTGTGCCGATTGTGTTTAGTAGGGTGGTAATATGTCTGACTCTCATTCGGGACTCGCATCTTGGCCGATTGCTTTTAAGAGCGATATTTCCCCTCGGGTATTTCTTGCCGTTTCTCAGATGACTGCCTGTGTTCGTCAGGACGTAAAGCTATTTCTCAGTCTGTTGTGTATGTGTGCTCTCTAATCGCACACGCTATGTAATCGCTTAATTCATCTTGGTATTGGCTGTTCACGGTAAAACGAGCACTTTTGAAAGCCCTGCTTAAGATCTACTTGTATACAAGTTGTTTATTCTTAGGCCTTATGTATAATTAACATTGCCATGGGCCTCATCACTTATTCATGCGTCGATCAAATGAAACTGTGAAATTATTGAGAACGTAAATAATTTATAAATCTGCAAATTTTTACACTTCGAAGCATTAAAAAAACAAAAGCGAATGAAATATTTTAAGTTATCAAAAATGATTACCTATCACTTTTAATTCGACTTTGAGATATGGAACTACTTTCCATCCATCGCTACCAACTTTACTGGGCGAATGTCACTCAGTGCGTCCATTAAATAAATGCATGCAGGGGTAGTGACTTTTTTCTAAGGTTAATATCTTAAGTGCTCACTTTATCGTGAACATCATTTAGTTACCAGACTGCGAGGCTTTAACAATTATATAAAGTTAGGAAAATCATTATATTTATGAAAGTGGTTCTTAATTGGCGGCCTACTTACGAAGTAAATGAGAAACGCTTGATTAATGCTTGTATAGTACCCAAAACATCGACACAAATTTTGGAACATGCGAAAAAAAATATACATTGCCGATGCTGATCCTCGCTAACGCCCGACTACGTCTGGGATGAGCCCAGTGCTATTGTCGCGGCGTGTCCGTGGCTCGCAGGCCGTGACGTGACGGAGCATCCCGCGTGGCGCGTCCTCTCTGGACCAGGGGAATGCTGGAGCCCATCTCCGCGCACTTGTCATCTGCCGCTCTCCCAAGGTCTCTCACCCGCGCCCCGCCAGCCGTAACAAGTTTTTAAATGCAATTAAGGTCCCCGGACATTAACTGTCGTCCCTGCTCTCTCCTCCCCCCCCCCCCCGGCAACTTGCGGTTTTTCTGCGCAGGCGGCCCGACTACCGCCGAGTTATAAATCGCTCGGCTCTTCTCTCCTTGTCACTCGCCTTCTCTGTGCGCACCCCCCCCCACCCCCCTGCACCAAGCCCAACAACAAACACGCCTCCGCCTCTTTGCTGGTCCCGTCAGCCTGAAACTGCCTGCTCATTGGCTTGCCAGACACTCAATATTAAGGAGGTTGTATCCATTACATCTTCGATTTTTCTTTTTCTTACAATTCTTCGTAATGAAAATGTATGCTAGATATGACATATAGGATAACTTAATGGATTTAAAAAAATTACGGTTTCGATTATACCTGTATTTTGCCTTGTGGAATTGACGTTAGGACTAAATAATTAGGTGATATTTGATTACGGTTACAGCTATGAGACTAATCATGCAAGGTATTTTGAAATAACAGTTAAGATGTTCTCTACGCTTTGACTATCTTGGTTTTTAAATATTGACTGCGTAAACTAAGTTATAGAGGAAAATACGTAAATCCAAGATGGCAAGGATACTTACTCCCCTCCTTAAGGAGGAGGATATTCACGCTGTAAAAGGAGGGTATTGATTGCATTATACGTTGTTCACGGTAAAGTTAGCACTTTTGTAATCGACATTCGAAAAAAAAATATCACTGCCCTTTAGAGGGCAACAGCTTATATTCACGTCCGTGCGAGTAGCCGACGGAAAGACTGGCACGTCAGTTGAGCGCCTCGAGAGTAGAGGCGGTACCGCTTTACATACGCCGGTGAGGCCGCGGTGGTCTAGTGGCTAGACTACTTACCTCGCAACTAGGCGAACCGGGTTCGATTCGCGGCGGGGTTGCTCCCAGGATTTTCGCAGGTGGGAATCGTGCTGGACGATGTCGCTGGTCGGCGGGTTTTCTCGGTGATCTCCCGTTTCCCCCGCCCTTTCATCCCGCACTCGCCCCGCTTCACCCTCGTCGTCTCTTGAGACCTCGATGTTAAAAGCCGCCCAAATATTTTCACTCACTCTTACGCCGGATGGCGCCGTCATTAAAACTTCATCGATTTTTTCCTCTCACACAATCATGCCCCTAACTATAGTCTACTCGCGGTTTCTTCACACTTTTTTTAGTCAAACCTTTGAAAAATCACCCCATGTACGTGTTTAGTTATTTCCTAAATATGCCATGTATCCTAACCGTTTTATACATCTGTTAACATGAGAGTATCTAATTTTTGGTCCAAAAGGAAGTTTTAACTGTATTTCTTTTATAAATTATAGTATTTAATTTATAATAAATATGAATTAAAACAGCGAGAAAATATGTGTGTTGGTAGCGCCCAGTACGAAATAGTTCTCGTACAAAATATTATTACAACTGAGTGCGCACGGATTCGGTTCGTTGTCCTTTGGTGTAATTTTATAGACTTAGTTAAGCTTAGTTTGTAGGAGGTGGAGGAATATCCTGGAAGTGAGAACTTTAGCAGGGCTTCAGAAAAGTGTAAAGTAACCGGGAACTGATTATAGGCGACCACCTTAGGAAGAACATGTCCCCCGTTTGCCGGTCGTCTGGTTATCTCCCTAGCTGTGCACTCACGCCTTCGAAAGTCGCCGTGTTCCCCCCCCCCCCTTTTTTAAAATCATTCACGGATATAGGCTGTTCACAGTAAATTGAGTACTTTTTAATGCCCTTCTAAATGTTGGCTTTCATCCGATTTCCATCCTCCTGCTGCTTTTTCATATAAACATTGCAATGCGACTAATAAACACAGTGAATACACTTCACCACCCTCGAGATGTAATGCCTGAGGATGCAATAAGATATCTTTATTAGTGGTTAATGCCTGTTGGAAGGGCCTTAAAGAATACTCACTTTACCGTGAACAGCCCGTAGTAATAAAACGTAATTCCTAACACTGGCCAGTACACTAACGATTTAAACTCCCCGACGATTATTATGTTTTCTTTTTTCTTTTTTTTTTTTTTTTTTTCGGACGCCGTCCACGAGGATTTCATTGCTGTCCGGACGCATTACAACTTTCTCCCTAGCGAAGAGCAGGTTGTGCTCTTTTGTGTATATGTTTTTTTCATTAATGATCACGTGTGCGGCTGCCACAAAGCTGAGTGAATAAGCTGAGTCAGCATTTTTAGCCCCGCGTTGGCCAGAAGTCAGGAGTGAAAAAGGCTAACGTATGCATAATCGACTACATTAGCCTTCGCGGGATAAAAAGTGCGTAATGATGAACGTAGAAACAAGTTTGCAGAGAACATTGATATATATATATTATATATATATATATATATATATATATATATATATATATATATATATATATCAAGGAAGTAATAATTCGTGAGTTGTGAGTAAAGTTAGACAGGAACATTTCATCACATCTGCACGACTCGCACGATTAAGACGATGTGGGTCGTTCTCATGCTTGATGATTTGCATATTTGTTTAAATATTTTCCCGAAAATTTTTGTCCTTGGAAATTGTATTTGGAGTACCTGACAAAGGTGTTTCCACAATTATTTTCCAAAAACAACGAGCGTGGAAAAAAAAAAAAAAACAGTGCCTTCATAAAATTTTCGCGTACACATTTTTTCTTCAAGAAAACTTAATAAAAATATGGTTACCAAAGTAAACTCTTCTATGCAATGTTCAGTTTCTTTGCGTCTGTGCGTGATGGCTATAAAAATGGAAAAGCATTTGATAACTACGTGAAAGCTAGGAGTGTGCAGTGAAATCGCGTATAACCAGTTTTCATTTTCGTTTCGATAATCGTTCTCTGAAATTATCTAATATTGACAGGGCGGTCTTAAATTTAGATAATATATTTTGTTGGCAAATGTTCCTGAGAATTTGGGATTTAAATTTAACACGTTTTTGTGTGGTCATATGATGTAGAAACGTCGCATCCCCGTACAAAAATCGAAAATCGCCAGTAGTTCGAAATCATCAGTACGGTATGCCCTCTAACCCGTTCGCGGTTGATCGAGCTGTTGTATAATCAACCTTCGAAAAAATGTCACTTCCCTTGCGCACCTCAAGAAAAGTGTTGCACCACCTGCAACTGTTTGTACATGAAAGATATTCGCCGAGACAGTCGGTAAATTAACACTTTGAGGTCCGCACACATTTACTGACATTGAAGACAAATAAGAAGTGAGTCACCTGTATCTACTACTGTAAGAACACCGGTTCTGTTGGTGTCTGCGTTAGAATTCACCATCGTCCTATTAGTCCATACCATACGGGACACTACCCTGTACTTTACAGCTTTCATTATTGGCCGGTCATCAACCAATAGAGAGTCGAGCTAATACTGACCCAATCATATTATCTTACAAAAGAACTTACAATAAATTATGTCCCTTTGAGTGGCTATAAGAAAAGAAATTCTATCATTAGGAGTGTTGGTAATGCCTAGTAATAAATAGTTCTTATGCAAAATATTATTACACTGAGTGCGCATGAATGCGGTGCTTTGTCCCTTTGGTGTAATATTCTAGAATCGGATAAGCTTTGTTAACACGACGCGGAGGAATATCCTGTAAGTAGAACTTCAACGGGGCTTCAGTAACGTTGGGAGTTACCGTGAATGTACTACATATGTAGGGAAAGGAGAGGGGCACACGTCAACCCGCGGGTCACGTGACACCGCCGCCAGTGCCCCGCCCGGCCCGGGCCACTTCCGGCCACTGCGCTTTCGCCCTCCTTCCCCCCCCCCCTCCACCACCGCTGGGCACGGCCAAAACACCTCCCTAGTTTGTCCCCGCCCGCCGGAAGAAATTAATGGGGGGACGCGCATTTCGCGAACTCATTGCCCATTGGGTAAAACGATTAAAAGAAAGTGAGGTATAGTGCGCGTGCGAGCTGCGCGGCAGCTCTCTTCCGGAATTGGGCTGCTTTTCTGCCAATAGCGCTACAGTCAATTCGTTTTTTCTTCACGGTTTTCGAATCGAACCTTTGAAGAAACACCCCATGTATGACGTGTTTGGTTCTTTCCTAAATGTGTAATGTATCACAAGAGTTTTATACTTGGGTTAACATAAAAGGACCTTGTCTTTAATTAAATTTTTCTTTTACAAATATTTAATATATAAAATATAATATTTCATTTTAACTTATAACTAAAATGAGCAAAGAAAGTGAGAAAACAGGTGTTTTGGTATTGCCTCTTAAGAAATAGTTGTAATGCAAAATATTTTTACACTGAGTGCGTACGAATGTGGTGCGTTTTCCCTCCGGTCTGATTTCCTAAGCTATGTTCGTATGAGGCGGAGGAATATCCTGGAAGAAGAACTTTAGCAGGGCTTCAGAAATGTTGTAAGTAAACATGAATGGAATACAAACGACATGAAGGTGAAGTGGCATAAAGTAAAATTAGGTTTATGCGAATTTAGCTTCCAGTTATTTAAGACCATGTTCAAGGATATTCATTTTATGTTACATCAGAAACAAAAAGGGATCCTCGCCAGGTTAACTACGATAATGTCTGATTTGTGAGTAAACGCGCGTGTGTTGCAAGTTCTTTTGTAAGTTGTGACCTTCATAATTGAGCTTAATAGGGCGTTTCCTCCTAACTGATAGTATCCAGGTTTTAATTTTGGGTAAGCCACGAACGAATGTGTCGGTTTTTAGATGAAAGTGGGTCCGTTTAACATGCGAGGCATTCCAGATAAACCTTCCGGCTTCCGGCATAAGAGCGGAGGCGGTGATAAGCCCAATCAAATACTAACACCAAGTTCTGCTGTAACTGTGTGTGGGAAAGAATTCGTCCACATGAAAATAAACTTCGACCATGTGCGGGCAACACACTTCTCTAATGTGTAAAGTCCATATAATTTAGCCGTGTTTTATCATCAGGCTAGACTTAACGGTTTAGGAAAGCAAACATTTACTGGCACTGAAGGCAAAGTTGAAGTGAGCTGCCTGTATTCTCCACTGCAGCGATATCACTTGTGTTGCTCACTGTGTTTCCACTCACCATCGTTCTATTGGTCTAGGTTGGACCGCACATGTTTACCATACTGTGCAACGTTTATTACTATTTCGCCGTCGGCTAATCAAAGTCATGTGTTTACTGTGTACCAATCAATGTATAGCGACAGATATAACAGGTTTTGCAGTCCATTGTGTTCATTTGAGAAATTATTAAAAATAACAGTTTTATTATTACGAACTGTAATGTTGACTACTTATATATATTTTTTCACTTGTATTCCAATAAAGTATAGTGAAACAGTAAAATTATAAAAGTGTTAATTTTGTCTCCAAGAGCAAAGAAATTTTCACATAAACATAGCCCCTAGTACATACGAGGATACTCCTCAAAGGGTTAATACTCCTGTACACATCTCAAGTACCTGTCATTTGGTCATTAGCTACAAGTCCTGTCAGACGTAATTTCCCTATTTGGCTAGACCAAACAGAGTTATCACTGGAGTATCACTTCTTCGCTGTCCTCTGTATTGCGTTATACTGTCGATTATTCACTGACGCGCATGTAAGAGAGTGCAGCATTTTGAAGTCTAGCCTGGTGCTAATCTATAACACGAAGTCATAGGGTCCGTACTGAGGTGTACTGACTTGCATTCTTCACGTCGTTTCCTTTGTCAATGTCTCATCCACATCCACTGCCCGCTTGAGTCCTCGTTTTCTGACCACAGACACAGCGTTCCCGAACGACCATGCCTGGTGTGAATAAAATAAACATTCCAGAAAATAATTACGGCTACAAATTGTTTACAAATTGCTGCGTGCGAAAACACTTCGAAATTGAGAGTAGTGAGGAATGAATAAAATGAGATAATAGTTTTCTCCAAGGCTTGCACAATAGGTATTCCAGAGACGAATATATCTCTTCCACACAATGGAATTGACAGATTTTGTGATGATTGTACTATTTAACGACAAATTGCAGTAATAATTGTGTAGGTTCCCCTCTTCCCCCCTACCACACTCCAATCAGGAATTGGCGTTTCCTTTGACATAGAATATAAAGTGTTATCCAGAATAGTGAAGCGACCATTCGTGCGATATATCGATCTGAATCGTGAAATAAAAATCTCGGTGTAGGTGTAAGATAAAAGAAATATCATATGGAGATGCAACTCCCTTTACCTTACTCTTAAATACATTTAACACCAACGAACATCGCAGATCTAGAGATACATTACTAGAATGTTGGGGCATTGTGCATTGCGTTTACGTTCAAACTACGTGCTTACCAGCATGTAACGCCACATGTACATTCGACAAATTGGAAATGCCTAGATTATTGCGTATGGGGATGGATGAAGGATATTGTTTACCAAAGGACTGCACAAACATGTGAGCAACTACTTGCGTGTATCAAGCACGCCGCTACAGACATCAAAGACAGCCGCGTGCAGCTAGTTAGAGCAACACGTGCGGTTCATAAGCGTGCAGCCAAGTGCATTGCAGTAGAAGGAAACTTTTTTATATATCTTTTGTAAGCTCGTTAGACGCAATTGTGGTGCTCAATTGAAAACAATACGGACTGATAATACATCACTGCATCTACTTCTGAAAGGGTTATTATTTTATTCGTCTATTATCACATGTTTCGAATTTCTAGGTAAATGTTGGGAGTAGGACCCACATGTTTATGTCATATTTCGCTCCAAATGATGTAGGAATAAGCCCAGTGAGTGACAATCCCTCGTAAGTCATACTGTATATATTTTTTAATTTCATGTTATAGGCTATTCACGGTAAAGTGAGCACTTTTGAAAGCTCTCTCATTTTGAATAATAGTTAATAAACGTTAATTTATTTAAGCCTTGGACGTTAACTTCAGAGTGTAGTGGAATATAAACACTGTTTTTATTACTTACACAAAAGTACTTTTTTAAAGATGGTTAAATGATGGAAAATGGCTGAAAGAAAAAAGTAACTAGGGCCTCAAAAGTGCTCAGTTTACCTTGAACAGCCTGTAATATGCTAAGTGTGTTTATTAATCTGCAGATTTAGGGAAGATAGGTTACACCGCACTCTACACGCGCATGATCAGTATTGTCGGCCAGGTCGACGAGGGTAGCCGAGAGTCTCCGACGGCTGACGTCAGAGAGCCAGGGGGCGGGTGGCGAGGGTCCCGTGCAGGGCGGGCGCGGCGTCGTGACGGGACGTCGTCAGGCAGGGAGTGGAGGGGAGGGGGTTCCCACGATGCTGCCTCGCCATTGTCCCTGTCAAGTGTCGCCGCGGTGCGACGTGACCCCTACGTCACGAGCCGGGCCCCGGCACGCCGACCTGCCCTGCCCTGCCTGTCTGCTCTGCCGCGGTGCTGTGTCCGGCCCGCGGCACGGCGCTGCCTGTGTCATGGCGGGTCCTGGAACTACCATACCCCCTCCCCTCCGGACAAGTACCAGAGCACACAGGCTGTTCACGGTAAACTGAGCACACCGGGATCCCTCTCCCGTCCTGCACGATGCGCTTTGCCATCTCGTACTGAGCCGCCCACGTTCCCGACGTCCACGACGACGGCGCTTTCGGAAATTTACCATACCAGTGTATACGCTTAGTGAGAAAGCGTCAATGGTAATTGTCTTCCCTATACATTCATTGTAGCGTTCCTACATTTGCTCAGGAAATAGTCAAATGCATAGGGAAAGTTCCCAACTTTGTATAGTAGCGACGCCGAACATTCCTTTGTCTGCAACTTGATGTGTGGTATTATCTCCATACAGTGTATAGGTTAAAAACTTCCATTACAGTTTAGGAAGTTTACCAGAATTTGTTTACAGTGCACCAGCCAGTTGGTCCGCGGGCTGGTATTGGAATATTCCCAGCCACCTCAGAGCCCGGGGATCCCCTATCCACCACGTGGGGGCGCGACTAGTTGCGGAATGGTCGCCGCACCCGAGCTGCCATGGTCCCATCGTACTCGCAGAAACACCTCGCCCCACGACAGCTTGGCTCATTTAAAATTAACCTTGGAAAAAAGTCCCGGGCGCTAATTGCATATATTTTAGCGAGCACTCTGATTGACACGGGCCCAGTAAAGTTGGCAACGGTGACGGCGATAGAAGTCCCATGCATTAACGTCGAATTTATAGTCAGGTATAGGCTGTTCGCGGTAAAATGAGCTCTTTCGAAAGCCCTGCTTAAGATCTACTTGGATGCATGTTGTGTATCCTTCCGCCTTATGTAAAATTAACATTAACGTGGGCCTCATCACTTTATTCATGCGTCGGTCATGTGAAACAGTGAAATTATTAGAAAAGTAAAAATTTTACGAATCTGCTCTCGTTTTTACACTTCGATGCGTTTAAAAGAAACGGAGAACGAAAGAAATATTTTAAGTTGTCTCAGATGGTTACCTAACACTTTTTACATGACTTTAAGATATGGAACTACTTTACATTCATCGTTACCAACTTTACTGGGCGCACGTCACTCAGTGTGCCCGTTAAAATATATGCAGGTAGGAGCAGTGACTTTTTTCTTAGGGTTGATTTCAAAAGTGCTCACTTTATCGTGAACAGCTTATAACCACTGCTACTATCTCAATAATTTCACGTGTAAGTGTTTTCAGCAGAGGAGTGAAACTCCCTACAAGGCGTGGTGACTGGCGTGTTGCAGTGTCGTGGTACCTTTGAGCGGTTCTTAACATCGAGGTCTTGAGAGCCGTTGAGGGTGACTGGAGGTGAGTCTGCAGCAGCGCTGGAATGAAGGGGCGGGGGAAACGGGAGATCCCCGAGAAAACCCGCCGACCAGCCGCATCGTCCGACACGATTCCCACGTACTAAAAATCCGCAAGTGTCCCGGTCGGGGAATGGACCCGGTTCGCCTCGGTGTGAGGCGAGCAGGCTAACCGCTCAGCCTCGTGTTTAGGTGCGGCGTGGGGGTCGTCGGTCGGAAAGTGATAGATACCTGCCCGGGGGGCGCGGGCCAGGAGATGCTCCCGGGTGCCCGCGGACATGCACCCACAGAGCGCGTGGCCAGGCCCCATCTGGCACTGATTGATCGGCCCCCTCTCCTCCCCTCCTCAAAGTCTGGCCGTGATGGATTAGCGCCGGCGCAACCCGTCGCGGGTTCGCGCCCACATCAGTTCCGCATTAGCCGAGTAATAGCGCCTTTACCTCGCCTTCCTTGCTCGCCGGCTCATTTGCCTCCTCCGTAACAAGTCACAATGTGGAATGAAAATGGATTAGGAGGCTGTGTCACCCCTTACACAGAAATAATTACTTTTAGTGTCTTAACAGTAGTGTCAAGGTCATTACTGTAAACGTTTCATTATAGAAGCATTACATTTATTACTTCTGTGCAAATTTTCGTACCTTATTATTAAAAAGGTGTTTTCTAGGTGTCATTACAATGTGAGAATGAATTTGTAGCCTATATAGAGTTTTGTATCACGTTAATTGTAACAAAATATATGCGTTAGTAGTTCATACGTTATGGCCGTCACATTTTTCAATAAATCCTCCTACATTTGAATTAGGAAGAAATTAATAAAAAATTCGATATTGTGGGTGATACGGGCTCTTAAGAGTGGGATGGACCCCCGTGGGTACCCCGCGTCCAAGGTCAAGAAGCGAGAGAGCGATACGGGCGACACTAACACGCACGCCTAGTGCCTCATCGCTCCTACGCGCAATTCGTGCATTGTTTCCGTCGTGACGCTGTACTGTGCTAATGAGATCTGTAACAGTAGGGTTTTATTACATACGATGAAAGACCACGTAATGCTTTCAAAATGCGATACTTGACAAACTCAACAATTTTTTTTCTCCAAGAATACATTTACTATGACAAAAAGTCGTATTTGCAGAACATTTATTTACCGAGATAAGGGGATCCGCGCAAACAACTATTTCACAAAAAACGCGGGGGTCCATCCCACTCTTAAGTGCGAGTTTGTAAAGCCTCAAGACCACGGGGATGACGAAGAGCAGTTGCTCGGGTTGCAGGCAACTCACCCACATTCTACACACGACCTTTAACTAGCCACTTGCCGACAACACTGCGACATGTTAGGACAGACATCACGACCACAACCGTAGAAGACAGGTCCGGACACTCACCTACCTAGCAATGTTAGCGAATTGACCCCTTATTGTAGGAATCGTGCCGGACGATGCCGCTGGTCGGCGGGTTTTCTCGGGGATCTCCCGTTTCCCCCTCCCTTTCATTCCGGCGCCGCTCCATATCCATTTCAATCACCCTCATCGGCTCTGAAGACCTAGCTGTTAAGAGCCGTCCAAATCTCTTCACTCACTTCACTCACTTTTCATTCCAGAATTGATTTTTAATTTCGGGTGTTGCAAATAAGAACGTTTTTGAGGCGTGCTGTACTTACGCTGGTAAATAACTTGTTCCGTTGTAACAACCAATAAACTGTAATATTTGTGAATGGTGATCATTGGTGAAGGCTGTTCACGATAAAGTGAACACTTTTGAAATCAACCCTAGAAAAATGTTGCTGCTCATACCTGCATATATTTTAACGGGCGAACTGTGTGGCATGCGTCCAGTAAAGTTGGTGCCGACGAATGGAAAGTAGTTACATATCTTAACGTCTAGTAAAAAGTGTCACGTAACCATTTGTGATAACTAGGGATAGGATAAATTCGCGAGTTCAATGAACTGTAGGCTAGACTCCACAGTTTATGTGTATACTCGAGCCTCAGATGTTTGCTCATTGACTGCTGTCCCATAGAGTAGCAAGTGTTACTTCACACCTGGTAGTATGGCACTTGCTACTTGCTTTCTTGCAAGTCTGCTATTGGCTCAAGAGTCGTCCAGGGCGTGGCTTATAAACTGCGATCCAATTTGCAAAGGTGACTTCAGTGTACACGTGTTTGACTTCTATCTTGTCCTGAAATGAACTCACGAACTGTTCCTATCCCTAGTGATAACTTAAATTAGTCCTTTCACTTTATTTTTTTTAAATTTTAATGTATCGAAGTACAAAAATGAGAAGATTTGCTATAAATATTTACTTTTGTAACAATTTCGAATTTTCACTTAACCGACGCATGAATGATGAGGCCCATGGTAACGTTAATTTCACGTAAGGCGGAAGAATACATTACGTGCATACAAGTAGATTTTAAGCAGGTCTTTCAAAAGTGCTCATTTTACCGCGAACAGCCTATATGAAGCGGTCATAACGTAGCGCAGTAGCATTGTTTAGGAATCATTTACCCAATTGGAAGATCATTCGCCACTGAGCCTCGCGGATTACAGTTGCCGGTCGAATATAAGTTTCCTGTACAACATGCTGACGATTGTCTACAATGGGCATGAAAGTGTTAAGGTTACTTCCAGTACAGGTTGGGAAAAATCAGTGTTAATAGTTTGGTAACTAAAAATTCGCGCCACTAAGTAAGCGCAAATGTCGGCAACGTACCAGATTTTCTCTTGTTTTCTACGTTAAAAATCGTGATAATTATAATAGTCATAAATAAAATATAAAACCACTTCGTAACTAAGTAAAATCTTTCTCTTTTGTTACTCACGTACCTTAAGTTACGTTTCGGAACACTGCGGACCTAGCAGTGGAAATTTTCCGAATGCCAAAATCTCGCATAAGAAATCACGTTTTGTTCCTAGTCTGAGTAGATTAACCCTTAACCAGGTCTAGAAAATTACACGAAAGGGACAACGCACCTCATTTCTTTAATAACATTTTACATAAGAACTATTTCTTACTAGGCATTACCAACTTACGCATTTCCTCTCAGCTTGATAGAGTGATAAATGTACGTTTGGAATGTGGATTTGAGATTAACATAAACAAATCAAAACTTATGATCATTGATCGCAAATCGCAGTCCCAACTCACTGGTCGATTAAATAGGATGGAAGTGGCAAAGCACTTTGTCTACCCGGGTTCGAAGATCTGCAACACGGGAAGCTGTGAGGAAGAAATTCGAAGAAGAATCATTTTAGGAAAAGTGGCCATGAGTAAACTGCCGAAGATCTGGCAGAACAGGGCTATCACGATGATCCACCTTGTGTAAACTCTTATATTTTCTGTCTTCTTATACGGATGTGAAACATGGACCGTTAAGGCTGCCGATTATAAGCTCATAGACGCCTTCGAAATGCGGTGTTGGCGTAGAATGTTAAGGGTATCATGGACTGTAAAAAGAACCAATGCTTCCATTATTGCACAGCTAAATGTATCTAAGCGATTTTCCTCCCATGTTAATGAGAGGATCCTCCAGTTCTTTGGACATATACTGAGGAGGAACAATAACAATCTGGATAAAACTATGCTAGAAGGTAAAATGGAAGGTAAAAGACCTCGCGGAAGAGCTCCAATCAGGTGGTTAGAACAGATGTCCAAGATCACCGGCTTGCCATTTCAGCGCACCATAAGGCAAGTAGATAACCAGTCAGGATGGCGTTCTTTGATTCAAAAGTCTACTGGAAATCAAGATTGATGGGATCACGACGCTCCGGAAGGAGCAGTACGACTGATGATGAATGATTAATGAAGTATAATAACGTATAAATAAAATATAGGTGAAAGTTAAATACAATAATTAATAAAATACTTTTATGCTAACAGAAGTATAAAACACCTTTGTTGGAGAATATTAAGGAAAGAATCAAACACGACATGCGAAGGGTAATTTTCCAAAGGTTTGATTAAACAATATGAAGATACCAGGAATAGACTATAAAAATGGGGCGTGGCTGTGTTATGGGGACACGGCCGTTTGTTTTGTGTGAATACGTCTACGTTGACGCGCTCGGACGCCTTGATGTTTATTTTACGTTCCCAGCACCGCTTTACTTGATCTTGTGGGAATCACTGGATTGCTTTTGAGATGCTCTTTCCAACCTTATACGATTTCTGTATTTCGACTTGGCTTTTAACGCGTATGGGCCGACATCCGACATTGTGTTAAGTTTTATTGATTTTTTTTACATTAAACTTATACAATTTCACCATAACCACGCCGCACAAATGTTTTTATAAATGGAATCAATTGAAACATAAACAAGCGTCGTAGCTTCTCCTAGTCAAAAGTTATACTACGCGGTAGTTATGAGACGAGGCGAAACGAACTCAAAATTTGCGCCCCCCCCCCCCCCAATTCTCTACCCTCGCCGTGCGTGATGCTTCGTAGTCCTCACTCAACGTAACATATTCTTTGATACTTTGGCAATCGAGTGGTGTAATTGAATTTCACATGTAGACGATAGATTCGGAGCTGCAATGCCAAACTCTATCCCCCGACTTTGTTATCATCGGATTTTTTGGATTGCCTCCCACTATTGTTGCAAATTTAAAGACATATTCACGTCAGAAAATGCTCAAATAAGAACTGCGACACACTTGCTTGTATTTAATGTGGAAGTCTAGTTGAGAACAACCGCGCCCATTGTCTAACGCAGGTGTCAAGAACAAACCGGGCGACCCAGCAGTATAAATCAGGCACGAATGATAGGCCTAATTCACTCGTCTTTTAGGGCGAAATTAATGCGTGAGGTGAGGTGTTTCTGCATGTCATGGCCATCCGAATGTAAGTTGCACCGTAAGAGTCCACCACTTTAAATGATCAAGCAGAATTTGTATCCACATTTCTATTGTAAAACCGGTTCTTCCAAGTTACCATTTCAAAAATCTATTAATGTAATGCAGCAAAATTTTATATTATGCTAGAGCTACGCGTAATAACTACTTAAATAAAACACGAAAGGAAAAGGGTAGAATACTGAAAGGTTTATTCTTGAAATTAATTTTCCTGGCGGCTTTTATTTTTCTAAAGCTTGTGATAACTTAGTGCATGCAGAATTTTAATTCGCCTGGGTCGTAGCTTCCCACAGCATGTGTGTATGTTGTAAACATATGTTTTTGGATACTTTTTAAACATAATTTCATATTTCATCTCACTGTTGGAACCTACGAGATGAATTACCAAATGTGTAATGTTTAAGGACTTTGGGTAACTCCCAAATGTATGTGGTTACAGTGTGTAGTACAGATATATAGGCCAACATTTCCTTCTAGAAAATGTATAAATTATAAAACACAAGAACGAGAGTTGTGTACATACTTCCTCGAGAAATATCTTAGCAACGTGTTCTCCGCAGCTGCTCATAAATTACTAGAACGCGCGCAAGCAAGAAAGGGATTAGAAAGTAGTGTTAACCCGTTACACGGGGGATTTTAGAGGCAGGCTTCTTGTTTACGTAATGTTTTGGAAGGTCCATTAAGTCTACATTAATTTTCCTCTGCACGTCACGGCTGACAAACGAAAGAGATTCAAAGTGCTTTCCTACGAAATGCGCGTGGTACTTTGTGCGGGGACTGTTTGTTGCTAACACCACATGTATAAATCAAAGCAGTTATTGCTAAGCCTCGCGCGGATCGTGTAAGGGCAAAGTTACACAAGCGTGAACAACTCCACGAATGATGCGCGCGCGGCATTTATAACCGAACGTGCTCGACTGTGTGCTTAGCATTAGGGAGGTTCCATTTTCGAGTGTGACCAGCTTTACTTCGTGAAGGAGTCAAGGGTGGAGTATTTTTTACCTTAATGGATTTCCACCTTCAACCAAGATAAATGCAGTTGTAGTTCCGCGATCACTTTTCAACGCGTGTTGATATGCCGAGTAAAAGCCGTAAATAAATTATCGTCTCAGTAAAGAACATTTTGCTGTTACCCCATGCTTTTAAATTAACTCGCCGAAAATTGTTTCAAACCAGTGTAAACAGTGAGAAGTGCTTACTGGAATGATTGGAGACATGATGATTAATTCGGTAATAGAAAAACAGTGATTTAACCGTGATGTGTGCCGATTTTACGGAAAAGTTCATTACCCCGTAATTTTATGAGCTGACTTTTAGAATACGAAGGCATGTATAGGCCGTTCACGTTAAACTGAGCTTTTTTTAAAGACCTGCTTAAGATATACTTGTATACACGATGTGTACTCTTCCGCCTTATGTAAAATTATCACTAACATGGGTCTCATCACTTTATTTATGCATCAGTCAAGTATAACGGAAATTATTTTAAAAAGTAAATATTTTACGAATCTGCTAATTCTTACACATAAGACAAAAAAAAAAAAAAAAAAAAAAAACAAACAGAAAGTGAAATAATTCAAAGTTAAGACGTGGAACTACCTTCCTCCCCTCGTTTCCAACTGTACTGGGTGCACGTCACTCAGTGAACTTGTTAAAATATATGCAGGTAGAAGCAGTGACTCTTTACAAGCTTTCATTTAACTTGCCTTGTTAGTTAGTTAGTTTGTACGTTCGGGTGAAATCTTGCAAGTCGATTTTAAACCACTTCCCGTTATCCAGTTGAGCTGAAATTTCGCATACATGTGTAGTTCCCATGACAATACAATATGACAGTACCACTGAGCTGATCTGATGATGGAGCCGGAAGTTACAAGATTTTATATAACTTCACGTGTATGTATGTTAAACCGCTCCCCGTTATCCAATTGAACTGAAATTTCGCATACATGTGTAGTTCCCATGACAATACAATATGACAGTACCACTGAGCTGATCTGATGATGGAGCCGGAAGTTACAAGATTTTATATAACTTCACGTGTATGTATGTTAAACCGCTCCCCGTTATCCAATTGAACTGAAATTTCGCATACATGTGTAGTTCCCATGACAATACAATATGAAGGTACCACTGAGCTGATCTGAGTATGGAGCCGGAAGGTGGCCATACGAACTCTTCAACTACACACAGTAAACGTCATATCGAGTTTGTTTTACAGAATTGAGTAACAGTAGATTTGAGATTAGAAGTGTCACTGCTGTTGTGTGCGTGCCTTTATTTGCAGCGGCAAATGGTTCTGACAAAACTATTTTTATAGTTTACTCCTACAGTATGTCCCGTATCGGAATGAAAGTGAACTACTGGTCGATCAGGATACATCATGGGGATCTTTATTAGCAAGGGAAAGCCATATTCGTAATACAAACGCATGGTTGGAGATTAAAAAGTGAAAAATTAAATAAATGTAAAAAAACCTTTTAAAATCATCCTTTCATTTATAAATGCACTAAAAAGAGAAAAATAATTATAATATCTACACAATTTTTAGAACTTGTAAAATGTGGTCGAACAGCCATAATAAACTTTACTACAAATTAATATGTTTGTATCAATTTATATTTAGTATATAAAAGCTTGGCGCGAATAGTCAAGAGCCGTATGCATGTATTCTTCCTATGCTTACGAAAATGTGATATACGTTTTATATTGTGAATAGTTAAGAACCTTACGCAAGATATGTGCTTACTACGCTGACGCAAATGAGGTATACGTTGTACATTGCGCCAAGCTTTTATATACTAAATATAAATTTATTCAAACATATTAATTTGTAGTAAAGTTTATTACGGCTGTTCGATCACATCTTACAAGGTCTACAAGTTGTGTAAATATTATAATTAATTTTCTCTTTTTAGTGCATTTATAAATAAAAGGCTGGTTTTAAAAGTTTTTTTTACATTAATTTTATTTCTAATGTTGATTTCAAAAGTGCTCACTTTACCGTGAACAGCCTATAACGGTGAGAATGTATTATGCATTTTTGATAAAGAATTCTCGTTGCTGAGTTCAGTTTGTGTTCTATCTTTGCGCATTCATAACTCGGCCGAAATGTCCACTTGTTTCACTCTCACATCCGTGCTATCCACGATAGGTGAACACGACTGAGAAAAGTTTATCAACCGTGATAGCATGGTACAAAAATACTTACCACTCAACAACAAAAAAAGGACGTAGAAAACACATTCAACCATATGCATTTAACTACAGCAATAAAAAAAATAACAGTGACGTGTTACCATTATAACACGCTGGGATGGATGCTGTCTATAGATAGCTTGATTTACTGCATGTTAATTGTAATGGCACGCACTTTAGCAGCGGCGAATAAACAATTATCTTTGAGGAAAAAATCGGGGAATTCAAATAAAAAATCAGGGGTATTTTGAAAAGTGAATGCGAAAATATTTCTTCTTCAAAAAAATATTTGGTAATACTGGGCACTATTCTTATTTTATGTTATACACAATCTAGCAAGGCCAGAAAGTATTAATTTCAGCACAATGTTTATTATTGATTAAAAATGAGACATGCCTACTATTTCCTCTGCTAATTTTATGAGCTCCTGACGTGGACAGATTCCTGTATTGCTGTGCAAAAGAAGATTTTTCCATATTTCGACTTCGTTTCGAATAAAACTATTTGAGGTCGCAATGATGTGTGCGTAATATACACCGACGTGCCAAAAGTCGTGGGATACAAGTATAGTATCGCGTAGGCCCTCCTATAGCCTACAGCAAAGTACAGCAACTTGTCTTGGCATCGATCCCACAAGTGGAAGAAACACCTGTGAAGAGATGTATGCCCATGTTGCCTGGATAGCTACTCGAATCTTCCTGTTAATTGTAGCTACAGGATTTTGGGTGTGAATGGAATTCCATTGTAAAATTTTTTTTTAGGTAAAATCCCCTTACACGTAAGTGAAGATGATTACCTCAACATGTAAGGTAAAATTGCGTCTTAAATGTAGAGCAAATTTACATAATAAGTAAAGTACTATTCCCTAATTGTACGGGAAAAGTACCTGACAAAAGTGGGGTAAAAATCCGATACAAGTAAGGGAAAATTAACTATACTGTATAATGAAATATTTTAAATTATCCCAGGGCGTTAGTGATGTTAAATATTTCCCCATCTACATCCTCCGACGAATAGTAATCTGAAACCTCAATACTAAAATCCTCGATACTTGCTGATTGATGGGCGCGAACCATGGTCCTCTATCACAATAGGCCGATGCGCTGTCCATCACGACACGCCGGCAGCGTGACTATACACGTGAATGTTTGCGTGTTAAAGTATGGTTTCTTCCGCCTGTCCTCCCACTTAGCCGCTGAGACAATGTTGAAGAAATGCACGCGTCGCAAGGTAATTTCCCCATCCATTTATGGGATTTTCCACTGCTATGTACGTGAATTTTACTCCAGAGTGCGTTAATTTTACCTTACCTGTAAAGAAAACTATATTTACCCCACAAGTTTGCGAATATCACCTTACACTTGTCAGGTAATTTTCCCATTATTTCATACAGTGTCCCCACGACGTCCCATGCATGGTCGACGGGGTTCACATCAGACGAACGAGGTGGCCATAGCAGTCGTTGAAACATTCCAGAATGCTCTTGGAACCAGTTCTGGGCATTATGGTGAATTATACTGCTGGAATATCCCATATTTATGGGGTACGTGCAGCCCATGAAGGACTGCAATGCAATGTCGTGACCAGTACACACACGCGATTTCAGAGCACAACTTATATAGGATTAGGCAGTTCCAAGACGTAGCCGGTACGGTGGAGCCACCGACTATTACTTTAAAACGTGCTATCTCATGACTGTTGGTATGCCAGTTTATATTTTGCGTGTGTACGCGCGTGCAGGGATGTTTTTTTTTTTTTTTTTTTTTTTTTTAAATGAAGTTCCCATTACCGAAGGATGTCTTGTCGACAAAAATCAATTACTTATTTAAGGGTGTTGCTACATTACTCTTAAAGTCTAACAGAATTTTGCACTTCCAAAGAGATCCTAAACCCTCCATAATTGCATATGTAAAACTACACTTGTTGCAAAAAAGCCAGTATCCAGAGTATCACATAAAATATGGCAGCTTTCTAAATACATACCTTGTACAGAAACAGGAATCACCTTGTCCTGAAGTATGATGGAGTGTTGAGTTCCAAGCTGTCCCTTGTCCAATCATGTTTGTTAAATAACTGGCTAGTAATGCTTTCATTTAATAGCTATTTCTGCACTTTCCTCCATTCCGGGGTATTCGGACTTGGCACCTTTTGGGCATGGACACCTCGTAATGTTGTTTTAATGAGTGTTGAGTGGACTGCGATCGAACTGTATCGATGTGGAGTCGAGCTTTGCCTGTGTTTCGTAGAGTATGTAGGTATATGGCGGAGGAGAGTGCGTGTTTATTGTGTGTGTCTGTTTATGCGCAGGTGTCGGCCCGGCTGGAGGGGAGAGTTCTGCGACCAGTGCACGCCCTACCCTGGCTGCAAGCACGGATACTGCAACGGCTCCGCATGGCAATGCATCTGTGACACGAACTGGGGCGGAATCCTCTGCGACCAAGGTACCTCCCTGCCCTGCATTACCTCTCACCTCTACTTCGTTCTGTGTAGTAGTGTTTTACAGTTACATAGTCACTGAAATTCAGTCACCAGTTCTACATATGCATGGATTTCACATACACTCCGTATAATAACCACAGACTAAAGATGAGGTAGACCGCTTATTCGTCTTCTGCGCATGTATCCAACATTGACCTACTCCAAAAGAGCACAACTGTCAATGTCACATGGTCTTCTGTGATGCACGTGTTTGTTTGTATCTTAATTTTTAAATGACAAGCACTATTATATAAATAAAATACTTTTACCAGTTTGGATTGAATCAAAAAGCATTACAAATTGGTAAGAGGAGGTACAAAATCCCCTCAACAGCACTTGTTTACTCAACAGTGTTTTAACCTCAAACCCAATCCACGTCATTTATGCTAGCGGTATTGGCAGAAAAACAGTTCAATGTTGCGACACGAAGAATGGCTGTGCGCAGCCAGCGAGATCGGTCTTCCTCAGCTTTAGTCTATAATAATAACTAGGATCATAGAAGATAGTACATATGATCCCAAGAACTCCCTTGTTACACGCTTTTGAGTGGAGTGTCGTATTTTCACATGCGTATCACAGTCTTAAGATACCAACGCTTAAAGAATAAATATACAGCTGTAAACCGACATAACAGTGCATTTGACTTGGTGTGCGTGATGGTTTAGAAGATCGGCATTTCTGATTGCCTTTGCTTTACCGTAGGATATCTCCTACTATGGCACACAATATCGCCTGGGTGTTTGTTGCTGACCTAGGAGGGCATTTCTCTGGCTGTCGTGGACAGAAATAGGGATACATGTAGTAGTATCCATTCTGCGTATTCTGTTATAGTCTATTCGTGGTTTCTTTGCACTTTTTAAATCAGACATTTGAATAATCACCCCGTGTTATGACACGTTTTGTGGAATCTCAAGTGTTAACGTAGAAGTAGCTTATTTTTTGGTAAATTAAATTTGTTCTTAATATGAACGAACACAGAAAATACGTGTGTTGGTAATGCCTAGTAAGGCAAAGTTTTTATGCAAAATATTATTACACTGAGTGCGCCCGAATGCGGTGCGCTGTCCTTTTGGTGTAACTTTCTAGACTTGGTCAAACTTTGTTTACACGAGGCGGAGGAGTATTCTAGAAATATAACTTAAAGCAGGGTTTCAGAAAAGTTGGAAGTAACAGTGAATGGAGCACAGTTCGTGATGCCACCGCGTTTCAGGTTCGAGTCCAGCGTGCGACAACTGTGGCTGTGATGTCACGAGCGAGATGCTCGGAAGTTCATTAAGATAACAATGCGGTTATAAGATGTTCACGGTAAACTGAGCACTTTTGAAAGCCCTGCTTAAGATCTACTCGTATGCACGTTGTGTATTCCTCCGCCTTATGTAAAATTAACATTGTCATGGGCCTCATCACTTTATTCGTGCGTCGGCCAAATGAAAATGTGGAATTGTTAGAAAAGTAAATCTTTTATCAATCTGTTGATTTTAACGCTTGCGCGCATAAAAAAAAAACGCACACACAAAGTAAAATAAATAATTTAAGTCATCACACATGGTTACCTAACATTTTTTATTCGGCGTTAAGATAATGAGCTACTTTCCCTCCATCTTTACCAACTTTACTGTGCGCGTTTCACTCAGTGCGCCCGTTAAGGCAGATCCCAACTCGCCATCTTAGATTTATGGGATTTTTGCCATACTCTGGAAATACAGTTTTGTATCATGTTTTTTTGGAACGACAGAGCACAGTGCATTGTCTGAGATCAGCATTTCTTCAGTACTGTTGATATCGTCGCCTTTGTAACCGTTCGCAATAAATAATCTCGCGTTTCGCCTCGACAGTTACCAGCTAAAAATTATTAAACATAGCGAAGCTGTGGCAATTCCATAACCTCAAATTGAAGTTTTGGCGAAAAATCTATAAATCAAAGATGGCAGGTGGGAATCCGCTCAGAAATATATGAAAGTACGAACAGTGACTTTTTTCTAAGGTTGATTTCAAAAGTGGTCACTTTCTTCGCGAACAGCCTTTAGTAAGGAAGGCGGGCGTAATGGCTGGCGGGACAGCGAACGCGCAGATGTGGGGCGGGCGCAGTCTATTCACATGTAAGGGGGTGCGAACATTTGGCCGCCTCTCCAGCCAGCGATGCCCCATTGACTCCGCCTCGCCGCATTGTCGCCCAGTTTTTTAACAACTCCATTGTGGCTGGCCGGGAGCCGCCGGGGAATTTCATCGCGCAGGGGTGAGTGTTTTATTGTCTTCACTCGCGGCAGACGGGGCTGCTGTGGCGAAGGGATTTAACTTCGGCCCTCTGAGCCCATCCCACTCTCTCTAGGGCTTTCAAGCTCTACATCCATTTTGTTGCCCACTGCCGCTTTTGTCGATTAAATGAATTCAATTTCGTAGCCTGGTGATATAAAAAAGTTACTGGGAATACATGGATGGTACGAGTATAATTAGTTTTCTATAGTTGTTATTTCACGGCTAGTTGAATACTTTTGGAAACTCTCCATGGTTTATTCTTTCTGCCAAATAAAACATTAACTCAGTCGTTTATCAGAAGAACTTTAAATAGGCATTGTTCCGAACAGGATATTTTTTTGTAAAGGTTGATTTATAAAATGTTTAATTAGCCGTGGATCGGTTGTAGAAAGCTTTTCCGTGTATACACTTCGATGCAGGCATGGGAATGCATTTGGTGTTGGGGTTTGAAATTCTGAAACACTCAATCATTGAATTTTCAAATCATGAAAATGACTGTCCCAGAATGATAAGTTTTCATACTACAATACGTCACGAAGTTTCTGTAAAACGGCTAACTTCACTGTCCTTAGAAACGTTGTTAACGATAGCTACACCCTCAGTTTACTTATTTCTTTGTTAGAAATACAAATATTTTGGGTTGCGAATGTAGATAGGATAGTGACTCATTGAATTACAGATGCTCTCAAAATGAGCTCGGTTTACAGTCCTTTTTTTAAAAAACCAAATACGCTTTCGGTAAAATGATCCTTCTTGCGTCTTGTTTTATCATTGCTGTCCATGCTTCATTCTAGATCTAGACAAATTTGATGTGACTGAAGATATAGAAACAAACTAAATAAAACTTTTAGCAAAGTTCGTAGACATCGTCTCATCCCGTTATTTAGTTACCATCTAATTGCCGTGTTTTCAAGCCTGCGAAAAGTCGCGTAAGCACCAGTTGGAACTTGCCATACATCAAAATACAAAATGATTGGTCGACCACTTTGATTGTCAGTAAGCACTTGCCATCAGTAAAGCCTCATCTACAATTGCCGTACCGTACACAACGTTAGCCACATAAGAAACTGAATACCTGAAGGTTGAATGGCAGCGTCCACAACTATGACTTGGTTGACTTACATGGCGTGCATAACGTGAAAGACGGCCATCTCTGAGTATCTTGCGCCACATTTTTAACGCAGGCGAATCAGAATGCAGAACGTCATAATAAACGTAGTAGTGATCACGTTTGCAGGAAACGAAAGTGGATCGTATTTGACTTCGGATTCCTGCAGTGCAGTAAAGTGTTATCTTTGTTATTGTTTTGATTCTTCCCGTAGAGATACGTGGAAATACGTAAGTAAATCTATTAATTCCATGTCATTCAAAATAAAAACAAACAGCAAGGTATAGCCTTCCTTGGCGCCTAGGTATACAATTCATAACAAGGATAGCCAACGAATGAATGAAAACTATATCGTGAGAACATAAAATATTTCCCATTTACGTACTCTAACGTGATTGGTCACACAAAACTATCGCAAATTACGTCAAGGCTAATTGTGAACATTCAAGATTCAGTCTTAATGCCCTGTAAGTAATGCTATGTAATTCATGGCAATTGTAGACGAGGCTTAAGGCGGAACCGCTCTTGCGTGACCGACATTTCACACAGTGACCTCCTTGGACAAGCCGGAGTGAAGGACGGAGGTCGGATGACAACCTTCACCAGCGCGTCGCTAGAACGCGCGAATATGGCCACAGACTTGGTCGATGTTTCCCACTCGAGGCCACCCTGATCGTTGTAACGTTTAAATATTTAAACCGTTAACGAGTCGCTGGGCGGGCGAGACCAGCCACCTGTTTCGGTTGGCACACCTGTGCCGGCTACCCAGGGGTGTCCAGCGCGCCCGCAGGGGAAATGTTGACACGAGGCAGGAATGTGGATCCCCTTCCTCACCCCTCAGGCATCGACCCTTCCTATCCTCCCTCCAACACTCACCTCACGTATATATCTTGTCTTTTCTTTACCAACGCCAGGAAATATCGTATATCATTTAATATCTCCAGTCTCGTCCGACCTTGGAATACTCTGCTATGATCCATTCTATGTTATGTCCAACTTCTTTAAAGCCCCGCTGAAGTTCCACTTCCACGATATTCCTCCACCTCCTGCAAACAAAGCTTAACCAATCTCGTCAAAGGGACAACGCACCGCATTCGTGCACACTCAATAACTATTTCTTACTAGGCATTACCAACACACCTATTTTCTCTATTATAAATGAAATATTATTAATTATAGTTAAAATATAATCCAATGTTCAATCTAACCACAAACAAGTTACTTTTATGCTAACACAAGTATATATAGGCTGTCCACGGCAAAGTGAGCACTTTTGAGGCCCTAGTTACTTTTTGCCTTTGATATCATTTAACCACCATTATAAATAAATATTGACATGAACGTGATAAACACGGTGTGTATATTTCAATGCACTCCGAAGTAAACGGCTAAGGCTGCGATAAAATATATATTTTGACTATTATTCCAAACGAGAGGGCTTTCAAAAGTGTTCACTTTACCGTGAATAGCCTATAACGCTTGCGATACATGACATACCGGTATTTAGGAAACAACGAAACATGTCGCACTGGGGTGATTTTTCAAAGGCTTGATTTAAAAAGTGCGAAGAAACCGCGATTAGACTATATAGCTGAGATTCTGTGCCCATTGGCCCGTCTTGATCATTCGAGTTGGTCGGAGGGGGAGGCCGAATT